>OZ008347.1:13919780-14441489 GCA_963931975.1 Cataclysta lemnata | reverse complement strand
GAGGGCTCGCTAGCGCAGTGGCACAGCGCGCTTATCCTGCGATTGCGTAAACTAAGCAATTTAGCTAAGGCCGGTCATTTTATTTTTTAATTTTATAAATAAATAAATATTTTACACTCACACCTATCATCTAGCCCAAAGTAAGTAGCCTAAGCACTTGTGTTTATGGATACTAGATGACGGACATATTTTTAATATAATTATGTATATAAATGTTGAAAATATACTACATAAACATATACACAACCAAGACTCGGAAACAAACATTTGTGGTCATCACAAACTTTTCCCCTACCAGGATTCGAACCCGGGACCTCTTGGCCAATACCCAGCAATCTGAGCATTCGACCAAGGCGGCCGACATTGGATGGGTGACCAAAAATTTATTATCTCGAGTTCCTCCGTGCTTCGGAAGGCACATTAAACCGTTGGTCCCGGCTGCATCTGCAGTCGTTAGTACCCACCAACCCGCACTGGGCCAGCGTGGTGGGTTATGGTCCAATCTCCCTTTATTCTTCCATCCATAGGGAAGGCCCGTGCCCCTTGCAGTGGGGACATTAAAGGGCTGGTGATGATGATGATGATGTATACTTACAGTAATTCCTTCATTATGCCGTCTAGTTTTGAAACCAGAACATTATCTTCCTAATAAGAACTAGTTCAGAATAATAAATTCGTGGAAACCATAACGTTCATTTGTTTGTCATATTGTAGCTGAACTAGAGATGTTTACGCGCCACTAGCTAAACGAAACACTAACATGATTAGACGTGATTTATATTACTCAGCACGCGATGCATGACAGCGCTTCATATTGTTTCGCTTCCTTCGCTCAATGGGGTCAGTGTGCAAAAGCCGTTAAGCCCCGTTCCTATATTACTTCTCAACGTACAAAGCGGTCTTCTATGCTGGCCTGGGAGCGAACAAATAACGTAGAATGGGCCAGCCCTCGACTCATCCCATTGGTGTTGCCCGGTGTAGACCAATAAGCACCTTGGGGCACCCGAATGGTGGAGGGGTAAACCAGCATACCTACCCAAAGAGGGTTGGTGTCAGGCTGGCGGCCGGCTGTAAAACCTAAGCCAAAACCTTGAGCAGTAAACAGCTGCCATTCCAATCACTCGCTCCGTTCATCGACCTCTCGACATGATCCGTTCCCTCCCTTTTCTATAAATTCAATTCATCACTAGCACCTTTCCGGTGTGATGAATGAATATGAATCAAAAGGCATTGGATAACTTTGTTTTTGTTTTAGTTTTTCGGCATTGTAAACAAAATACTAACAGGGAAATAAAGATAGGTACAAACAATTTGTACAAGCTAATAATGAAGAACAAATAAAATACAAGTTTATCACGTGCAATTAAAAATACCCTACAATTTTGTCAATAAGTAACACACATATTTTCAGGTGTGTCGATAATGAAGGTTACATGTATTTTTTAAATCTACCCTAGAAAAAAATCCACAGGTAACATAACATTAAAGATAATTGTTGAAAAAATCACGTGTCATCGTACAACGGTCACGTGCGGCGTTTTCCGAGGGATGGCGTTTATTTTTTATTTACGGCGACGCGACACAAGACTAAAAATTAGGCAAAGAACTACATAATACATAAAATTACGCCTATATTCAAGAAGCGGTAGACAGAGATGAATTAACACCCACGTTTCGCTAATTATGTTAGGCGAGCCTACTGCTATTTATCGAGCACGAGGAGGATAAGAGGAACGCTGCTGCCCATGTCCTCTTTCATTGTTTTAAACCCTTAGTCGCCTTGTACGACACCCGCGGGTGAGATTTGGGGTGATAAACATATGGCCAAAAAGAACTATAAATATATATTTTATTAAAAGGTGTCTCATTGGAAAGAAAAAAATACACATCTTTATTCAAAAATATATTTTGAATTTTTTACCCTAAAAGAGACATTTATGACAGGCATGTTTGGTCCAATTAAGTTCTGATCTACGTATATAAAATAATCCTTTTATTGAAAATTAGTTTAAATCCAGTCCAGTTAATGTTCTAGCAATAAAACTAATTTTAGATTTGGTACGAATTAAAACGCTAACAATATTAAAAATAGGTGTTAAAATATTGCACAGTTATTATTAATTTATATAAACAAATCTTAACCACGATGTAATATGCGATAGCTTTTTCATAATTTTATATGAAATAATTAAAACGTAAGCAAACTACTAACTAAATTATCGAAGACCATAATAGGAGTTGGAATCCTACTGATCATTGCTTGGTCTGTGCATCTTTTCTATCGGTCAAAAGTGACATTTTTTCATGTCCACGTTTAAAGGCGTAAACAGTATATTTTAGGTTAGATACATTTATTTATCTTTACAATTTTACCAGTCACGTAAAACTGCATAGTTTTATATTTACTACGTTTTTTGGTAATTTTATGAGAACATTTGTCTAAAGAAGAGAGAGAATTGTGCACTACTCTCATCACACAGCAAAATGTAAGATGTCAGTAAAATATTTGAAGTAATTAAATTACTGTTACGTTCTTTAAATTTATGTTAAAAAAATCAGACTTTTCTGCTATCTGTCGCGTAATATCACAACTTGAGTCAAATGCGTTAACCGAGTAATTGTTGATTAACACTATCTTGTTATGTCGTGTAATATAATTAAGCGTATAGGTATACCAGATAGCTTTATATAGCAGGTACGCATTAAGCAACTTAACGTGAGAACCATACTCTGCTTGTTAATTAAATATTCAGGACAATTATTAAGTAGCTGTAATTAGTAAGTAGTGTGAAAAAAGACCAGGGGGCCTACCGCCTAACTCGATTGCTGATAATAGCTTTATTGCAATGCACTGCTATAGCAGCCGCCCTGAATTTTTAGGCGGTACGGATTTTGTGCCAAATTCATACAAAATTATTCGGTGATAATTCGTTTAAAGCTATCGTTAATAGTTTAGGTACATTTGGTGCGAAATGACAGCATGACGTCATAAACTATAGCTTTTGCTTTAGCAATCGAGTTAGGCGATAGGCCCCCAGTAATCTTTAGGAGAATGGTAGAAGAATCTATACAAGTTGCTTATATTACAAATGAGGACTGTACGCGGGCAAGTGTCTTGATGATACAGTAGCTAGCACTTGCTAGCATTGGATAGGTGATCAAAAATATATATTCAAGTTGCCCTCGAGTTCCTCCGTGCTACGGAAGGCACATCAAGCGGTTTGTCATGGCTCAGCTTGACTTTGCTTCAGTCCTTAATACCCATTATAGTCTGGCCTATGCGCCAGTACCTAGTGTGGACATTAAGGACCGCTTTTTTGATGCCTAGTTAACTGTTAACCAATTGTTAAAAATTGTTACTTATCTTTAAATATCACTTATATTAGTATTTGTAACAATATCAGACTGATATTTATCCATTAATAACATTAGTAACTAAAATTGTTACTAATGGTTACATATCAGACTGATAGTTAGCAATTATTAACAGTTTTTAACAATGGATTGAGTTAACTATGGATCAAAAAACCGGCCCTTACTGCCGCACTCAGAGACATCAAAAAAAGCGTAAGCAGACGGCGAAAGAATACCGAAATAGAGACTATCGAATATAAATAGTAATAGATGCAACGAAAGCAATAGATGGAGAGCGTTTAATTATTTTAAAATCTCACGCTTCCCGAGAAAGCGCCTAAGTGACTAGTGGCGATTAAGCTAATCCTTGAGCGATGTTTCTTCCAGAGTTCCATTATAAATAAGTGGTGAAAGTTGGACTAAGTGCTACAATGTTTTAGGCTGTACGGCGACATGGAAAAGGGACTGATAGATTTGCGTCAAAAAGACGAACTTAGCAATCCGTGAAATAAGACTAACTGCCGCACTCAGAGACGTCAAATAACGTTAATGAGTACTTAACGTCAAGACATGACATTTTAAAACTAATCGCTATTCTTGCCGGGTTTATGGTCTAGATTTGAATGAACATTTTTGACATTAAATACTCATAAAAGTTAATTGACGTCTCTGAGTGCGGCAGTTAGAGGCCTGTGATGATGATGACTTTTAAAAGATGTAGCCAAGACCAATAACGTAACCCTTCCGAAACACGGAGAAACTCGAGCTAATATATTTATGTCACACCTGGCCAGAAAGCGGACCTTTTCCGCCCGCTACGCGTATGGAAAATCCCACTTTCTGGTCAGGGGCTGACGTAAAACTATGATCTTACCTCGGGCGATAAAAAAGGAGGTCATCGCTTATTTATCGACAATTACTTGCGAACTAAGACATTCCTCGTTTTATCGCTCTTGGTATTTAATGCTCTATTTTCACCCATCATACAATGATGAGTGGCCTCTACGACATTGCTTAGTTTACGCAATCGCAGGTCGAACGCGGTACGCCTTTCGATCTAATTATTACAACCTAATTTAGGTGAAAAATGAGAAATTCTAAAAAAAACCCAGTGTCACTTGTTCCTTTCCTTCTAAGTCCAGTTAACTCCATTGAGTAGTGAAGATATTACTTTTCAATGCGACTCTGGTCGTTATGTCCTCTACATCAGGGTTTACAAGCCATGAATCCGATACGCTATCTCATTGGGAAATTTAGCGTAAACCATCAACGAATGGATGCCCTTATTTATGCTATGGTTATCGCTTTGGACATCTTTACAATACATATATTTTTACTAAAACTTTGTAGTCCCAGTTACATAAGTAACGAAACGAAGTACTAAATGTCAAAAAATTACAAATCACAACTAGTCGCTATTCTTGCCGGGTAGTCGTATAGTCTAGATTAAATTGAAATTTTTTCACATTAAGTACTCATTAAAGCTAATTGACGTCTCTGAGTGCGACAGTTAGGTATGTATAAGAAAGGGGCCCCAAAAACTGTATTGTGATCTGCCGTTACTACGTGGCTTCAAAAAGTTTGGCAAAATTACCAACAATAAGAATACGCAATTTCACACAAAAACCATTGACGCCAAACACGAATACGGGACCAGAATATCTGAGCCAGTTTTATAACAGAAAATGTTTAGTCCGCAAAAATAATCCGATTCTATTTTCTAATGGCTCCGACCAGTATCGAACGCGTTGTCCTTGTTTCGAGTGCCACTTAGTTCGCTCCTAACGACACCCCCTAATGGTCGGATAACGACAAATAATCCGGACGATCAGCGTTATATCTCATAAATTATTCATCCAACAATTAATATCAGAACGGAAGAGTTGAGAACAGGTGCCGTAAATAGATCCGACGATACCCCAAGATCTCGCAAGTTTTTGGAATTCGCCGGATATAACGGCGGTTTTATTTTTGCCAGCAGAAAGGGGGTAGCCTGACGACCGGTTGTAAAGATGAATTTGAATTTAAAACGGAGTTTCTCCGTTCCTAGACTTGGGAGATTCGTCTGAACATTTAACTTCGATGCTCTAAGCTGAGGCCTGGGAGCGAAAACATGACGCAGAATGGGCCAGCCCCGACTTACCCCGGGGGTGTCGTAAAATTGGACTAAGGACTGCACAGGACATTTGGACTGAATGTTTTTCTCGCACAAAATCTTAGCGATCCTAGTTTTAAAAATTATAGGTAATAAAGGTATATGTATGTGAGATAAACACTGTCAATTTTTAACGAATCTTATTATACTTAAAATTGACAACATTTCATTTTTTCAACATACTTTTATTATGATGTTATATGAAATTAGACAGAAAACGAAGACACCCATTTTTTTTTTACACTTATAATAAAAAATATGGATATTTGCACTTAGCTTCTTAGGTGAGAGTGGATTTTCTTCTTCCTGCCCGGTTCCCAGCTTATTATATACACTTACTGCCGCACTCAGAGACGTCAATTAACTTTAATGGGTATTTAATGTCAAAAATTTTCATTCCAATCTAGACCATAGACCCGGCAAGAATAGCGACTAGTTTTGAATTGTCATTTTTTGACGTTAAGTACTCATTAACGTTATTTGACGTCTCTGAGTGCGGCAGTTAGTCTTATTTCACGGATTGCTAAGTTCGTCTTTTTGACGCAAATCTATCAGTCCCTTTTCCATGTCGCCGTACAGCCTAAAACATTGTAGCACTTAGTCCAACTTTCACCACTTATTTATAATGGAACTCTGGAAGAAACATCGCTCAAGGATTAGCTTAATCGCCACTAGTCACTTAGGCGCTTTCTCGGGAAGCGTGAGATTTTAAAATAATTAAACGCTCTCCATCTATTGCTTTCGTTGCATCTATTACTATTTATATTCGATAGTCTCTATTTCGGTATTCTTTCGCCGTCTGCTTACGCGCTCGTGTTTGCTTTAGCTCATTTGTAATGGAAACTAGATAATGGGCGTACCTACGTAATATTTAAACATGATTTTTTTTTTAATATCATATCCATTGAAATGATAAAATAATATTGGCAATATTCCACACAATGAAATTGTTTCTGTATAATTGAATGCAAATATTGGAACTGTACTACATAAATAACCATGACTCGACAACAAGTAAGTATTATAAATATTTGTCTCTACTGGAATTCGGGCCCAGGGCCTCTTGATCGATAGCCATCGGTCTGAACATTGACCAAACTGATAGTATACCCTATATATTCGTTTTGTAAATGTTAATACACAGGATCTATATGTAGCCAAAAAAACCTTGCCCTGTATAGCATTAGTAAATATCAGCCTTTAAGCATTGGTAATTTTCACAGCCTTTAACTGAGCACATTTTAAAACCCAATTTCCAGAAGTTTCAATTGTAACTTGGGCTCTTTCGATATTGAATGACCTACATTTATTCAGATTATCGGCCCCAAATCTTCGAACGATAACAAACATCGGTTCTTCAATATTCTTGGCGCGATATTAAGTACTTAAACACGCATTTCAAGAGACAGAACAAGAATCGAACTTCATATTTCGCCACTCCAATTTAAAACATCGGCCCCGTGTCACTCTGAACGCATTTGTTTCTGGGAAATGTCTTTTGTTTTGGCGTGAAAATATCCTTGAGCTGTGTAAGAACTTCTTAAAGACATTATATACAAAAGAGACACAACACAATCCTGCAACAATAACTCTTGCTGCAATAAATTTAGAACACACAATATGTATAAGGTTTTTAAAGCTTGTTACGTTGTAAATAATTAATCCCTACTTGCGGCTGTCATTGCACATTGTTGTTCATCATCATCACCAGCTCTTTAATATCCCCACTGCTGGGGCACGAGCCTTCCCCATGGACGGAAGAATATAGGGAGATTGGGCCATAACCCACCACGCTGGCCCAATGCGGGTTGGCTGGCCCATTAATGTTCACTATTCGTTTATACCCATGGGTAAAACTACTTTCGCAAAGTCAGCTAGTTGAATTTATAACAAACTCGTTTCAATAATGTGAAATGCGTTTAACATCTTTATAGACAATAATTAGAGGAAAACATTCCATTGAAAAATACACAAATGAATTTGGTAATGCTCATTTAAGGACCGTTGATATTTATAGCGAGGGAGCGAGGCTTTCACTGCCTAGCCGTAATCGTCTTTGCCGGTCCCGAAGGCACCGAAGCGGCTACGCGGAGCGCAGCGCAAAGCCGCTGTTATTTCAACCCGGCCAAAGTCGATAATGCTTTGCATGACTAACCTTAAAAATACACTCCGCGGATCTCTTGACTGTTGAGTGGCTAGAAAAATCATAGAGAATGTCGGATGACATTCGCTTAGAGGGTTTACGGGTTACGGCCAGTCGGAATACAAGTGTCACCAATTTCTGCCATCTCTCACGCAGGCATACATACCATAAATCATGCACGGTTCGCTAATATATTGTCCCACGTTTTTTTATTCTAGCCAGGGAAGCCTTTATCTCCTGATGCTAAGTGACGATAAGGGTCGTAGATGGAATCGAGCTCCGAGCTTCATCTGGAACCGTTGAGGGTCGGTTGAGAGGGGCCACCACAGACCACCGCAGAGGCGCTGGTTATCTTATCACAATTGGCGAAACACAATAATGCTGTTAATCAACTGTTAAGTTTTATTGGGATAAGGAGAACTCTGCTGCCGAAGTGACGGTCACTCACCACTGTCTTTACCTTGAGTTGACCCGCAGGATAGAAGGCCGATGGTATCAATTGTATTCTACGCTGTCGTCACCGCAATGAGTGTACGAGGAACACCACAAACAGAGAAAGATGGCGCGTAAATGGGAGATATTGGGTAGTGACAATCTATACTAATATTATTAGGCTGAAGAGTTTGTTTGGTTAGTTGGTTTAACGCGTTAATCTCAGGAACTACTTACTCAAAATGAAAAAAAAATTTTGTGTTGGATAGTCCATTTATCGAGGTAGGCGAACGCGAGCGAAGCCGCGGGAGACCACTACTAGTTTCATATTCTGCTGTGCCGTAACCATAATTTTTAATTACTACTTTTTGCAGTCCTCGTTAAACAATGTATCCTCAAGTCTTATGTTATCCAATTTGTCTGTGTTAGTATTACTACTTATCTATCATGTTCAGGTGTTTCAATAGAAACCTAATCCGTCCAATAACGCTTCAAGCTGCAGAACGTTTGTACGTGCAATCTCGTAAGCAGTAAACAGGTCAATCCGACAGTTAACCCTTTATTGCGTATTAGACGCCGAGAGTGTGTGGGCAACGGGTCAGCACTAACGTTGGTATTAAAATAAAAATACATTTGCTTATAATGGGTGGTGACGGCAAAATAAAAGCTTAATTTTTTGTACTTTGGTAACCCTTATTGTTGTAGAACAACAACAATACGGTGTCAAGGAGGGTTGTTGTCAGGTTGCCAGTAGTAGGTACATTTATAACCAAGGTCGGTAAAACAAGGAATGTCTCAGATCGCAAGTTTGGACTTAGCAAGCATTGCTTAGTTTACGCAATCGCAAGCCAAGCGCGCTGCCTCGCTCCGCTATCGAGCTCCTCCCATGCACGATCCTGCCCCCTTTTGTATGGGACCTAACATTTGTAAAATCACCTAGGTACTGCCCATCCCTTCGGGAAGAAACAGGCGTCATGTATGTGCGTGTGTGTGTTTTAACAACAAGGCCTGTGTTAAAAAGCAATTCTTTATGACTATGACAGCTACGTTGACATTAGCAGAATCAACCAGGTGGGAGGTATTGCCGTCTCTCTCATTTATTGACAATAATAGCAAAGTGTGACAGTGACGGGTAGACAAAAGCAACTGAAATCGGCTTACATAATGCGGGATAGGATGCGTATCTCAGGTCCTGTTCTGTCCTGATGTGTATGTTGCTTCCAAAACAAACCGTGTACATTTAGATCTTCACTAAATGTTTCCTGTAATACCTATGCAATTTGTCCAAAGCAAACAGATGAGTTGTGGGCAAATTTCAATATCACCAGGGGGCCTACCGCCTAACTCTATTGCTGATGATAGCTTTAAAGCAATGCACTGCTAACGGCTATAGCAGACATCCTGAATTTTTAGGCGGTACGGATTTTGTGCCAAATTCATACAAAATCATTCGGTGATCATATGTTGAAAGTTATCGCTAATAGTTTAGGCACATTTGGTGTGAAAAGACAGCATGACGTCATAAACTGAAGCTTTTGCTTTAGCAATCGAGTAAGGCGGTAATCCCCCAGGAAGATACTGCGCTGTGAGCATTAATTCAATATCACCAGGTACGCCGCGAGTTCGAAACGTGCCCAAAGCGCCTTTGGAATGAATCGCCACGGAATGGAAATGCATTAGTGAATTCAGATGCAAGCGCATGTGTGACAAGGAAACACGGATCCAGTGGAACAACAAGCCTCGTGTTCGGTACTGCGTAAATCTTCCACTTGAGGCCATAGAGTAGGCGAGCGGAATTTATTTTGAAGGAATTCGTCAACTACCCGAAACCCGAACCCCGACTATGTAAGTCTCTTTCAATCGCTTTCAATTTGCGATTATTCGCAATGAGTGACAGTGAAAGCGATTGAAAGAGGCTTACATATAATAACCCCGCCGTTTTTATTCAGATGCAGCAATATAAGTGAAAAGAGAAGATTATTATGAAAGATCACTGTAATATATTCATCATTATCACCAGCCTTTTTAATGTCCCCACTGCTTGGGCACAGGACTTTCTTATGGATGGGAGAATATAGGGAGATTGGGCCATAACCCACGACGCTGACCCAGTGCGGGTTGGTGGATATTAACGACTGCAGATGCATTCGGGACCAACGGCTAAACGTGCCTTCCGAAGCACGGAGGAACTCGAGATAATTCATTTTTGGTCACCCATCCGATGACCGGCCTTGGCGACATTGCTTAGTTTACGCAGTCGCAAGCCAAGCGCGCTGTGCCACTGCGCTAGCGAGCTTGGCCTGCGATTTGCATAATTATTTGTTTATTTAGATTCACAGTTACAATTTAAGAGCGAAACCGCGAATGTCATGGCCGCAATGCTTCACCGATGGCAATAAATAGGGATACAGACGGTACGGTGTCATCGCGTGTCGTAGCAACTTAATGGACTATTAACAGTGACGCATGCACCATCTGCCAGATGTAAGGGTCAACTGAATCATTCTACGACACGAGACTCATATTTTAAGTTGCTCGTCGGCTACCAGACCCCGTATTATGTAAGCCGATTTCAGTTGCATTCGTCTACCTATCTTTCTCACTCATTGAGAATAATAGCAAAGTGTTAGAGTGACGAATAACATACATACATACATAAATCACGCCTATATCCCCGAATGGGTAGGCAGAGGTGAACTAGCACCCACGTTCCGCCGATTATGTTAGGTCCCATGTAATAGGCTATTTATCGTGCGCAAAAGTCGCAGTACTATTGTTAGGTGATATAAGAAAAACGCTGCTGCCCATTCCTCATCGCTGATTTATCCTTAGTCGCCTTGTACGACACCCACGGGAGAGATTTGGGGTGGTGACAATTGTATTCTACTCTGCCGTCACCACACGGCTATTACGGCTAAACATCGATAAAACTATTATTCGGAATAAACTAGTGTCATTTTTTACCGTATGCACAGATCATTGGAAATTCGTAGTCACAACCAGTCGTCTTAAAAACTCCTGACCTCGACTTGTGTTCAACGTAAATGTTTAATCAGATATTTTTACACATCATTTAGTTGACCTGTCAGCTAGAGCTAATTTTTGTACTGTAAAAAAAAATCTGAAAAAAATTATAAAATGTTGTACATCGAGAAACACTGACAATTTATTTACGAAAAATATCTTTTTTTTTTATATTTTTACATTATTAGGGGAAATGGCTCATTCATATACTCAAACCAGTCGATGGAAAATTCAGAAACGGATAGTGGGAATAGAAAAAGAGATATACTATTCTAAAGCCGGAACACTACATCCTCTGCCTCAGAATCTCAAGGAAGATGATCTGAAAATCACGGTGCACTAAGAAAGGCAACATCGCCCTGTTTTTCTTGCGAAAATAAACCTTAAATGTACTGAAGTGCCATCAGATATCCTCTAAGACGCCTGTAATTTAAATAATGAGAAAAACTGACAAGATTCTCTAAGGCATCATTTGTGAAGCTCCAAGGATTAGAGAGAAGTTTTTCCTCTAAAAAATTTTTTTATCGCAATCATTAAAGAAAATCGTGCTATTATGTGAAACTTCGGGGATTATAGGGGATTATAGCAATGAATATTATTATGTTTGGTAAACATTTCAGGAGTCTAAGAGCCTTTGCTCGGTTGACTTGGGCATAAAAACCTTCGCGATGTTTAAAAGTAAGTGGCTAAATTAACGGCCGTTCGGTGACAGAACACCAGAATTATTCCAAAGAGGTGTGCACAGGTGTATTAATGGATTCAATGCCATTGATGCAATATTACATTCATACATTCCTAAATCACACCGATATCCCCGAAGGAGTAGGCAGAGGTGAACTAGCACCCACGTTTCGCCAATTAAGTGAAGTCCCATGTAATAGGTGGCGAGCCTATTGCCATTTATCGGACACAAAAATCGCAGTACATTGCTAGGTAGTATAAGAGGAACGCTGCTGCCTATTCCTAATCACTGATTTATCCTTAGTCGCCTGTACGACACCCACGAGAGAGATTTGGGGAGGTGACAATAATTATATTCTACTCTGCCGCCACCACACGGCTATAATAATGTAATATTGCATAGACTAAAGGCCATGTCGCCATGCAATATTGCGTCACAGGCACGCAATTTATTTTCGTCGATTAGGTTAAGTCCCATGTAATAGCGGACGAGTATATTTCCATCTACCGGGATCTTAAACTGCAGTAGGTACAGTGGCGCAATAGAACGTGCATATTTAAAATATTGATTAAAAAATAAATACAAAAGGTATAGTTAAAATAAAACTGAGGTATTATTAAGAAATAACTGAAGTTTGTTTTTTAAAAATAACATCGTCTAAATGATGACCCTCTCTACGACGACACTCCTCTAATCGCAAACGGAAGTTATTAAAAACTTTCTTCAGTAATGCTGGTGTAATTGCTGCCATTTCACCACGGATATTCTCCTTGAGCTGATCGATGTTTTTCGGAATATTGCTGTAGACTTTGTTCTTGAGGTATCCCCACAAAAAAAAGTCAGGAGGCGTCACGTCTGGACTACGTGGGGGCCATGGGATATCACCTCTTTTCGAAATCGGTCTGCCAGGGAACATCTGTTTCACAACCGCCATGGAGTCATTTGATGTGTGACAGGTAGCTCCGTCTTGTTGAAACTAAGTCCTAGAATTCACTATTCTTGAATTTTCAAGCTCTGGAGCCAAAAAACCTTCCAACATCGCAACATAGCGTTCGGTATTAACAGTGACGTTTTGCCCCCGCGCATTTTCAAGGAAAAACGGTCCAATTATTCCTCTACCAGAGATTGCTGCCCATGCTGTCACTTTAGGACTATGCAGTGGTTTCTGGTGCTTGAGTTTGGGATTCTCACTGTTCCAGTAACGACAATTTTGACGGTTTACGAACCCATTGATATGGAATTGGGCCTCATCTGAGAAAAGGATATTGTCAAAATTGGAAAATCGATTAAGCATTTCATTAGCAAATGCGAGCCTTGCTCCGAAGTCAGACTCTTTCAATTCTTGTGTTAACTGCAGCTTGTAATGATGCAGTTTAAGATCCAAGTTTAAAATTCGTTGCAAACTTCGTCGCGATAAGTGTAAATAAAGACAGACGATCTCTTGCGAGTAGACATTTGTGGATCTCCTCGTACAGACTGCATAACTCTCTCAATATTGTCGTCGGTCCTAGATGTTCTTGGACGACCTTTTGCTTGTGGTTTAAACGTTGAACCAGTCTCTTCAAAACGCTGTACCCATATTTTAATTAAATTAGCACTCGGAGCTTCACTAATTTGCCGTAGTCCATATTCAGAACAATATAAACGCCTAGTAACGATGTATGAACGAGAGTTCTCGTAAAATGCGCGCACGCAAAATGCTTCCCGTCGAAGTGACTCATAGTGACTAAAACTCCATGAGCCCGCCTACCCAACGATGCAGGCTCCCCCCGCCCGCGCACTTCTTTCTACCCCGCGAAAAAAGATGATGCTATATGCACGTTCTATTGCGCCACCCTGTATATTGCTAGGTGGGATAACAAGGTCACTGTCATTTCGGACGACACCCTCGAGAGAGATTGGGAATTGTTTTCAGCTCTGCCGTCACCACATAGCTTAGCAAGCTGACACCATCATTTCATTTATTTCTTATATCTGCTAGTTCTATATTAAACGCTGGTACAGTTGTAAAATAATTAATACACTTTAGATCAATGGGCCTAAGGTTCTATAGATGAAAATTCTGTTGGTAAATTGTTTATGGGTCATTTTGACATAAATTACTGTAAAGAACGCACATCATCATAATCATTCAGCCGAGAGACGCCCACTGTTGGGCATAGGCCTCCCCCAAGGATCTCCAAGCCGGTCGGTCCTGCGCTGTTCGCATCCAACAGCTTCCCGCGACCTTCACCAGATCGTCGGTCCACCTTGTGGGGGGCCTTCCAACGCTGCGTCTCCCGGTCCGTGGCCGCCATTCGAGGACCTTTCCGCCCCAACGGCCGTCAGTCCTCCTCGCAATGTGCCCTGCCCACTGCCACTTAAGGTCCGCAATTCTTCGGGCTATGTCGGTGACCTTAGTTCTCCTGCGGATCTCATCATTTCTGATATGATCACGCAGGGAAACACCGAGCATAGCCCTCTCCATTGCCCTTTGAGTGACTTTGAGTCTTCTTATAAGGCCCATTGTAAGCGGCCACGTTTCGGTGCCGTAGGTCAGCACTGGCAACACACACGCATTGAAGACCTTTGTCTTCAAACAAAAAACAAAAAAAAAGAAGCCACATTAATAAATATTATGCAAAAATTTTTAAGCCGCATATAAAGGAAAATGGTCAATCTGACAAAATAATATACCCCAGGCCTGTAGGGCTCACGAACCATAATCAGCACTCCCCTTTATGCTATCGTGAATTTAACGGCTTTATGGTAAATTGAAATTCCAAACGTTGCACACGAAATTATACTGATACGATTGAAATTATCAACGAACTCGAATTTGCGGACCGCGGTTGGCGACCGCGCCGTTTGCCCCGGCCCGTGTAACCAACATTTTATGCCCCCTGCACTCTGATTATTATGACCCTAATGGATCAGTTATGGCTAAAAGAGCCGGTTTAAATGTTGAAACATTTGCTTAATTTGTCCCAGTTGCGTTTTAGCCGTGTGGTGACTGCAGAGTAGAATACAATTGTCACCACCCCAAATCTCTCCCGTGGGTATCGTACAAGGCGACTAAGGATAAATCAGTGAAGAGGAATGGGCAGCAGCGTTCCTCTTATACCTACCACCTAGCAAAGTACTGCGACTTTTGTGCCCGATAAATGGCAATAGACTCGCCACCTATTACATGGGACCTAGTATAATTGGCGAAGCGTGGGTGCTAGTTCACCTCTGCCTACTCTTCGGGGATATGGGCGTGAATTATGTATGTATGTAGTTGCGTTTTCCGTGAATCATTGTTCGACTCAAATGGATAACATTCCAATTTTTATTAAATTAACAAATACTGTGGTGGACATATTTCTACGTGCATTTTTTGTCAAATTTTGGTCTTGTTACTCTAATAGACTCTAAGACAAATTAAAATAAAAAAAATTGTTGCTATACTCTAGTCTTTTTAGGCCCATAAAATACAACCACCGTTAATTTTACACCCACGAAGTCACGTGCGAAGCTAAGCCATTGCATGTTAGCACAAGTTGCGCTGTAAATACCTTTGAAAGTTACAAGGTCCCTTGAATCCTTCGCTCATTGGACAGACGGAGTGACAGAACAATTTACCAAGGTGTAGGTTCTATCGCGCTCTAGCACCATTATTAGAGCCGTATGTTCAGTTTAAGCCCTCGAATAGGGCTGGCAAAAGCTGCTTAAAAAAATGTATATTTAAAAAAAAAATATATTTTTAAGAATTTTGCTCACTGTACATCAAATGCTTTATATCCTCAGACCATTTCTCTTCCGTGGGTGTCATAGAAAGCGACAAAATGTTATAAAAATATGACGAGGAATGGACAGCAATAAAGTTTGATTATGTACTTCATTTCGTTTTTGCATTTTAGTAACTAGTTTAACTGGTTTGATTTTTAATTTTTTATTTAAAAAATCGCCTTTCTAACGCCAACGTGGAAGTGATGCCACTGCAAACCTTACAATGGTATTTTTTTTTATATCGAGGCTGTATGTTTTCCTAAACATTTTGTGAAAGAGAAAGATGCTTTTGTACATCCCTGATAGTGACTGTGGGCCAGGTGCACTTACACTGTGTTTACGGAGAACTATTACCACCGAAACTCCCCTATCTGCTTCATCTTATACGTGACTTGTAACATACCATTGTAACGTGAAACATACCATGTCCCCCGGCCCTACATGTTACCTTAAATTTGAAGCCGTCAGTCGTATCATGATATGACCTCCTCCGTGGTTTAGTGGTTTGCCCACTGGATTTGAATTCCGAGGTTCGATCCTCAGGGGAGTACAAATTTGTACTTTTTTTCAAGTCCGCCTGGGCACCTACCATCATTTTATCATAATCTGTCGCAATAATAATTATACTTAACAGCATGAATTACCTTCCGAAAAATTGTGATAAGATAGCCGGTCCCTTTGTGGTTGAGGATTCCAGAAGAAGCTCGATACCATCTTCGGCCCTGAGCGTCACTTACCATGAGATGAAGGCTTCCCTGTCTGCACTAAAATATCAATATAAGACAATTTTTAAGGAGCTATGTGGTGACGGCAGAACAGAATACAATTCCCGCCTCAAGATCATAATTTTTCGAAATTCTTTTTCTAACCACCAAAATCTTTGTACAAATTTTTCTAACATTTATATAATGTTAAAATTAAAATCAAATAGTTAATAAAGCAAACCCAAGCTTAACGAAACGCACGGTATTTGTAAAAATATCTGCTTTGGAATGTTTGAATTTTTTTTCTACATTGCGAGGGTACCCGTTGGCTTACAACGTGAAGTGTAAAGGTTAGAAGAATTTCGGCAAGTTAATTAGTGTCTTGGGTGGCCGAGCGGTCAGGCACCTGTCCGGATAGCAGCGGACGCGGGTTCGATTCCCGCCTCAAGATCATAATTTTTCGAAATTCTTTTTCTAACCACCAAAATCTTTGTACTAATTTTTCTAACATTTATATAATGTTAAAATTAAAATTAAACAGAATACAATTGTCACCATCCCCATCTCATCCACGGGTGTCTGTACGACGACTAAGGGTTAATTAAGGCGGTAATGAGAGATCGGCAACAGCGTTCCTCTTATGCCAGCTAGCAATGTACTGCGATCCGTGGACGATAAATGGCATGGGACCTAACCTAATTGGCGAAACGTTGGTGTTAACTCACCTCTGCCTATTCCATCAGGGATAGTAGCATAATTTATTATGATATGTGTGTATATTGTAGATTTTATGAAAAGTAAGTTTTTCTTTTTAAGTTTTGTTAATCTTTGACAACCCTAATGACTCAACGCAAATTAGGAGTGGCGCCTACATTTTAATGCGGATCCTTGGATCAATAGCTCAGCTGTTTCATTCAAAAACTCTATTAGCGTTGAAAAGCGGAACTGTTTATTGGGTTCGGTTTTTCCATCATCGTTGCTTTTGTACGACGTGTACGTTTGTACGACGTGTGTAGTAGGAAGGATTAAGGAGGTCTTGATAATTTTTTTTGAGGTTATACGTAGGAAGAGCTCGATAGTGCAGTTGATTAACGCGCTCGGCCTGCGATTGCGGAAACTAAAAGGCCTGTGCCATATCAGTAGCGACGTTAAAGGGCTTATGATGATGTTGATAAAACGTAGATGAAGGTCTTGTGGGTATGCTGTTAGGCAGCATACCCTAATGGGCACCTTTCTAGACAAAATCAATTCAGCCAGACGGGAAACAGATTTCCCGTCTGTTTCAAGTTCAAAATGACTGGTTCGGTCAAATGGCCTACTGGACGTGCTGGCTATCAACCAAAAGAGCCCGGGTTCGAAGCCTGGTGGGGCAAATATTTGTCTTAATTACAGATTTTTATTGCCAGGTAATGGTTGTTGGAGGAGCTCGCTAGCGCAGTGGCACAGCGTGCTTGGCCTGCGATTGCGAAAACTAAGCAATTTCGAAAAAGTTCGAAAAATCACTCTTGATGCGGAAAACCACCCCTTTCACATTTTTGTGAACTTGTGAACTTTTTCTAAACATAATTTTTTTTTGTAATAATTTGTCTATCATTATTAAAATTGAATGTTAAACTTACCTTTTTATTAGACCGCAGCGTAGAACGCCTCCGTTGCATTTTAAAAATCGTAAACATAATATGTCTTCGGTTTTTAAAATGCAAAGCTGTCCATTAAAAATGTTGACTTCATCTCTTCCTGTGTTGAATATTTAATTGAAATTATCAGCCGAGTGCGCCAGTCAAACTAAAATTTATTCGTGTTCTGAAGTCGCCAGGACAGACAAAGGAAACTCTATTATAGATTCTAAGTATCGCTCGAACGGCTTCCTTATCTTCTAGTAGAGTAAGTCCTGTCTTTTTTATTGAACTCTCAACAGAAAATGTAGGTACAGTGATTATTTTAAAGGGAATAAGAACACAGTGAAAATTACTTGAGTAATACGAAGCAGCGTTCCTCTTATACCACCTAGCAATCAAGTGCGATTGACGTACCCGATAGATGGCAATAGGCTCGCCACCATTACGTGGGCCTTAAGCTAATTGGCAAAACATAGGTGTTAATACTTCGGGGATAAATAGGTGTGATTTAGTATATTTTACTGTATCAAAAAACGCAATATTATTAATGCTGCATTATATTTTATTCAATATCAGCGAAGAAGCCGATATCTAGCAGTCTTTGCCTGTTGTCACTTTTTTAATATCATCTCCAGCTTTTGAAAGCGCGGATGCAAGCGTTGATATCACGTGACTTCACAATTTCTTCCCTTTCCTTTACGGTAGCATAGGGTTGTACAATAAAATTCTACAATATCCGTCACGTCCCAAAACCCAATAAGATGTTTTATTAACTTCCGAGTTGGTCGTGTAACAGTCAATAACTAATTCGCTTGAAATTTACCCGAGTCTTGAAGTGGACTAGTCTCGGCATGTGGCTTTGTCTACTTTCAATGACTTAATTATTATGTTGTACTGCACCGTGTGGTGACGGCAGAGCGGAATACAAATATCAGAACCCCCATCTCTCCCGTGGGTGTCGTTCAAGGCGACTAAGGGTAAAAATAGCGATGAGTAATAGGCAGCAGCATTCCTATTATAAACCACCTATGATTGCGTAAACTAAGCAATGTTCGCTAAAACTAGTCATTGGATGAGTGACCAACAATGTATTATATATCTCTTCTTCCCCCGTGCCTGGAATGCACGTTAAGCCGGTAATACCCACTGTTGCGACGCACCTGGCGGGAATCCCAAAGACTTGCCGACCTGCTGTGGAAGAGATGGGTCAAAGAATACCTACCCGTCCTGACGAGACGTTCCAAGTGGCTCGTGACAGCTGGCTCACCACTAGCCACCACAGCCGGGGACATAGTGGTTGTAGCAGACGACCAGATGCCCAGAGGTCAGTGGCCGCGTGGACGTGTCGCCAGAGTCCACCCCGGGAAGGACGGCCAGGTACGTGTGGCGGACGTACAGACGGGACAAGGACTGACACCAGACCCGTGACTAAGCCATGCAAGCTGGACGTCGGCTCCTCAGCTTAAGTATCAGCCTGCTGATACTCGGGGATCGGAATGTTGCGACGTCCAACCTGCATAGTGGACATAGACGGACGGACAGAGAGAAGAGACACTGTCACTTGACGGATAAGGGACAATGATTTGAGAGGACTTGACGACAAAATAACAAGACCGACACAATACGACAATAAAATTCGGGTTTTATTTATTTCGACTGAAGACGATACACCCGCCGGCCCGCACTGTGCCGTGGTGGGTTATGGTCCGTTCTCCCATTCTTACATCCATATGGAAGGCCTGTGCCCCAGCAGTGGTGACATTAAAAGGCTGGTAATGATAACAATGATGAAGACTGGAGCAATCTTGTTCAACATAAATGTTATTGTAACACTCAAAACAAATAATTAAAAAATAATCAACAGGTCAAGCCGTGTGGTGACGGCAGAGTAGAATACAATTGTCACCACCCCAAATCTCTCCCGTGAGTGGGCAATGCACTGCGACTTTTGTGCCCGATAAATGGCTATAGACTCGCCACCTAGATGGGACCTTACATAATTGGCGAAACGAGGGTGCTAGTTCACCTCTGCCTACCCCTTCTGTATGATATATGTATGTATGTAATTAACAGGTTTTTTATTGCTTAAATTAACGTGGTTTCTGGTTAAGTAGGAACTTTACTCTTGACATCCATAAGCACTTTACTAAGATCCGTGTAATATAATTTAAACGACAATCGAAGTTATTTTTGTCATGCGAGAAAGGGATGTTTATACGGCCTTGTATCTAATCTTGTTCTGTTCAGACGGTATAAATATCATGTCCTAAGTATTAAATATTCTAATAGAGAAAAAAATACCTTAAGAACCTAACTGCCGCACTCAGAGAGGTCAATTAACTTTAACCCGGCAAGAATAGCGACTAGTTTCGAATTGTCATTTTTTGACGTTAAGTATTCATTTTCACGTTATTTGACGTCTCTGAGTGCGGCAGTTACTGCCGCACGTTAATGAGTACTTAACGTCAAAAAACTACAATTTAAAACTAGTCGCTATTCTTGCCGGGTCTATGGTCTAGATTTGAATGAAAATTTTTGACATTAAATACTCATTAAAGTTAATGGACGTCTCTGAGTGCGGCAGTAAGAGTCATTTTTAAATTCCATATTTAACTACTACCATGAGCTACGGATACTTAAAGTAAGAAAGAGTTTATAATTAACTTTGAGCCCAATTATCCAAGCATTATGGACTAGAACCAGCTCAGCGCCGAGTCGTAAATCTATAGACACAATATCGCCTCTGCCTTCAGTCTGACATCATTTTTCTTCAAATGTCATCGGCTTACACGCATGACTTGCTTACCGTAATCGGATGTCGGATCCGGTCGGAACTGTACTCAATATTGAGACTCTGTGTGACAGGCTACTAAAACTTCAGAGGTTATATGACTTAATTTTAACCGCCTCAGTGATCTAGTCGTTTGGCCACTGGAATTAAGATCCGGAGGTCCCGGGTTCGATTCCAAGAGGAGTACTCAATATTGAGACTCTGTGTGACAAGTTTGGGAGATTATTACTTACTTTTTCACTTCTCATGCTCTGAAAGTGCTTGTTTGTGCAGGACAAAATCGAATTTTGTGCTCTAGAGCATTAACGTATCTAATCATAAAAGTACCTATATGAAGGCAAAGAAAATGAGCTATGCAGCCAAACTCAATAAGAAATTCAGACATAAAATTTGTTATTTTTTAATATTTACTTAAATTTATTTGCCTAGTGTGTTTTTTAAGACAAAAGATATTAAAATTTTTAATTCAAGTAGGTACAGTAAGTATTAAATTAATTTAAGAAAGTTATTATTTCAAAAATAATTTAATACTTGGCTGTATAGGTCTGCAGACCAAGCCTAATATCAATGGGAAAAAAATTTTGCTTTAGTATTCAAACTATACTAATTTTAGTTTGAATTTTAAGAAATGTTAGGATAAATTACTGTTTTATTTCCTCGCAATCGAAGTGAAAAGCAGAGTTTCTAACTCGTCTAATAATAATAATAATAATGTTTAAACAGCAATAATGTGTTCCGACAATTCGTGGTAATATAGCCAGCCCCTCTGTGGTTGAGGATTCCAGGTGAAGCTCGATTCCATCTTCGGCTTTTTATCGCCACTTACAGTCAGGTGAGATGAAGTTTATGGGAGCCTATAACCTGTCTTCCGTGTCTAGCTTAAAAAATAACTGTACCTCTGAAGCTGTTGTTTTACAAAGAGACGATGATCTGCCATGCTGGCCTGGGAGCGAAAAAATAACGAAGAATGTACCAGCCCCAAGACATCCCATGGGTGTCTTTAAATTTTACTAAGGGAGATTACCCGGTCTAAACCATTAAGCACCTTGGGGACCCGAATGGTGGAGAGCAAATCACCAACGACAGCATACCTAAAGTGGGTTAGTGTAAAACCTAAGCAAAAACATTGAGCAGTATGGATTTGAAAGTTGTCATCCTAATGACTCTCTCCGTTCTTCGGTCTCCTGACATGGTTCGTTCGTTCCGTTCTTTTCTGTACATTCATTCATCACTAGCACCTTTACGGTGTGATGGATAATATGAATCAAAAGGGCGAGTGGATGGCTTGACGACGCGTACGTCTGTTGGATATGAATGGAACAGGAATCATACTGCGCTGATCCCATACAGACTAGGATCACAGAACAAGAATACACGATGTCCATTCAATTTTCAACCACACAAAATATCAGCAAACAAACTCAAAGACAAACCTTCCCAAGTACATATATTATTAATGTCGATTCGTGGACATTTTCCGCTCGGAGGCACAGGCGGATCTAAGGATCTTTTAATCTCGGAAATGATCAAAGCCTGCTCGCAATGGATTCACTTTTATGTATCCACTCGTGCTCACTCCAGGTCGTTTGGTATGTCTTTATTATTAGATGTTCAGATGCAAAGGATTAGTTGGTTTCTTAAAATAAGCGGCTATGATCAACGAACGTATACATACACATACATGCACAAAACACGATTTTTATCCCTAAGTGTCAGGAAGAGGTGTATGAACACCTAAATAATCACTAGCATGTTTCTGCGGTCATTCACCGGGAATTTTAGCTAGGAAAATGACATTGTTCGGCAATGTCAAATTTCCTAAAAAAATTGTTTTCTTATTTATAGTATGTGAAGGTTATGAAGATTTCTATATACCCAAAAAGGGGTTGGTGTCAGGCAGATCGCCGGCTGTACAACCTAAGGCAAACCTTGAGCAGTATGGATTGGAATGTTGTCATTCCAATCACTCTCTCCGTTCATTATTCTCTCGACATGGTCCGTTCCATCTCTTTTCTATACATTCATTCATCATTAGCACCTTTACGGTGTGAATAATATGAATCAAAGGGAGTGGATGGCTTGATGACGTCTGACCGAAATGAATGGAAGAGGAAACGTACTGCGCCGACCCCAGGTAGTCTGGGAACAGGGCAGGGAGAAGATTATGAAGATTTCTTTAAAATAAACTCTATTACAGCCGTAGACATAATATTTTTCTATACATTATTTAACAAGTAAGGACTGTTTCTAAAGCAACAGTAGTTTATAAAGCCCCAACTTAGAGGCTTGGATTATCTACGACGAGATTTAAAGCTTATCCCAACCGACTAGGTATTTACGACGACCAAAAATGCTTCTTGAAATTTTGTTTAATTCATAAATGGCTCGCTTAGTATAATTTTAGTGTAAAAGTCTCTCTTGTGTAAAGGCCCTTTCAAACTGTTTCTTTGATCCTATCTATCCATTTAGTCTTAACACAGTGTAACGGTCAAGCGTAAATGGAGAGCTAAGTGGTTTTATCATCACAAAATAATCTCTCAAAGCCGCCGCTTCCAAGATTATGTCATTACTAAAGCATGTGGGTTTTGCAAAAACAAATTTTGTGCTCGAGTAAGATTTTAGGTTTCATTTTTAATATTAACGGGGGCTAGTAATAAATGGGTGGTGGAAATTACTATCAAGAAGTCGATCTTAAAAAGGATATGGCAATAGAAATAGGACCAGTTGAAGTGGAGTCGGTTATATGGTCAAATATATCTCAGAAGATACAACGGTACAACGCACTAAATACTTGTCACTACTAGTTGATTTTTTCTACGTCTCTGAATATTGTTTTTTTAATTTTAAAATTATAACTTTATTATTACTCGTCAGTTTTAGATCACTATCCCCCGAATACAGAAACGCTAATCAAATTTGGGGGACTGCTTAAAAAGTTAAGTGGACATTACCTGTCAGAATTTGTATGGAAAAACGTCAATTTTGACAACATTTAAAAGTTAAGCAAGACTCAAACTTTGATTAGCGTTTCTGTATTCGGGGGTATCACACCCAAGCTTAAGGTGCCCACATAACGAACCTTTTCGATTGTGTCTGTTTGCGTTTAACAGATAAAATACGATAAAAATAGATTCGATTGACAAAAAATAATCCTAATAAATATAGTAGGTAACAGAATAAGACTAATATAACAGTAACACCATAAGAGTTTAAGACGCACACATTTTCGTCTAAAGCAGCGAACTAGAATTGACGGAACTCAATATCTCCATAAAACACGACGGAATACGATATTCTCGACATAAAAATCGAACCACGCGAGGATTCTTATGACAAATTCCCGTTTCAAATGACACCTCTAATATACCGAGCGCACAAGAAGTCGATAGTGTGGCTTCCTCTGGCAAAAATGATATCTCAAATTATACCTCGCATCCGTCTCGCTCTTTATCCCGTAAGTAGAGCCCCGAACTGCCTCACGAGACACCGAGGGTTAACCAGTTAACTGGAGGACTTGTATTTGTCAACGTCTACCATCAAATAGCAGCTATTAACATCAGCGAAGGGAGGCACTTGGTGACGATTGTCGAACGATACACACGGCCGCGGAAGACCGGCAGCTGGCAGAATTTGTGCCATTAACCCCCGTATAGTGAAACGATACTCAAATTTTGAGCACTGCTTATAAAGTTTAGTGTAAAATACCTGTCAGAAATTGTATTGAATCACGTCAATTTTGACAATACTTAAATGTTAAGCCGCACCCAAACTTTAAGAGCTGTATATTCGATTAGAGAGTTGTATACTTGTATACTCTTTCATGCGATAACTACCCATATTATCATAGTGACCATAACTTGCATTAAACTATTTGATTTTAATTTAAACATTATATAAATGTTAGAAAAATTAGTACAAAGATTTTAGTGGTTAGAAAAAGAATTTCGAAAAATTATGATCTTGAGGCGGGAATCGAACCCGCGTCCGCTGCTATCCGGGCAGGTGCCTGACCGCTCGGCCACCCAAGATACTAATTAACTTGCCGAAATTCTTCTAACCTTTACACTTCACGTTGTAAGCCAACGGGTACCCTCGCAATGTAGAAATAAATTTCAAACATTCCAAAGCAAATATTTTTACAAATACCGTGCGTTCGGTTAAGCTTGGGTTTGCTTTTATAATCTATTTGATTTTCGGCGGGTTCGATTCCCGCCTCAAGATCATAATTTTTCGAAATTCTTTTTCTAACCACTAAAATCATAACTTGCATTATTAAATAATAAAATTAAAATACATTCACCAAATCAATATCCAAGAACATAATAATAATACAACCACATTTCACCAGATTGCCAGTCACAGGGAACTTCAGCAGGAATACTGCTGTCCATTCTTCGTTAATTATAACTCATAAAATTATTACTCTGGTCGCTGTTCGTCAGCTATGGCCTAGATTTAAATGAAAAATTTCGCCATTAAATACTCATTACATTTAAACGTCTCTGATGCGACAGTTAGTCACCTTGTCCGCCGCTGCCTCTGCCGCCCCTACCTCTCTCGTTGGTGTCGCCACGCGAGGCAGGGGCGGTGAAAATTATAAATTGAAATATAGAACCGGCGAATCGATGTCTGATTTGGGAACCTTCTAACTCAATATCATACCTAGACGTAAATTGTCAGACGAGTGAAGGGTTACCGATGTAATAAATTGTGTTAGAATCTTATGAATGATTAAGCGCCGAAACTGCCTTGCGGCACCGATGGTGTCGATCTCAGTAAATCATGGCGCTGACCTGATTTATACAGTAGATTTAAATAGCAAGTTTAATTTATAATGTATCAGTCGTTAATACCCACCAATTCCGCACTGGGCCAGTGTGGTGGATTATATCGCCTATTCTCTATCCATGAGAAAGGCCAATGCCCCAGCAATGGGGACATTAAAGGACTGGTGATAAATAAATGAGTGGGCTATTGTGAACATTCCACAAAATTAGATTTCCACACTTATCGAAATTGTTGAAAGCTACTTTTGCCATCTTGCAGTAATATAACTGACATAATTTGATAGTGGAAATGGTAATGCGTTATCCATAAAGAGGCATGGATTTTAGTTCATAGGACATCTGAAACAAGATTAACTTGTTGATAACTTATTATATAGCCGTGTGGTGACGGCAGAGTAGAATACAATTGTCACCACCCCAAATCTCTCCCGTGGGGGTCGTACAAAGCGACTAAGGATAAATCAGTGATGAGGAATGGGCAGCAGCGTTCCTCTTATACCACCTAGTAAATTAGCAATAGTACTGCTACTTTTGTGCCCGATAAATGGCAATAGGCTCGCCACCTATTACATGGGACTTGTCATAGTTGGCGCAACGTGGGTGCTAGTTCACCTCTGCCTACTGCTATATAGGCGTGATTTATGTATGTATGTATGTACGATTATATTCCCAATACTTGCTGGTCAACCCGCCCGTATGTCACGAAGGTCTATATTGCGCGTGGCTCTGCGTTATTCAGTTGTGATCCCATTGAAACGATTGCGTGCTTATAGAAAATTATGTGTTTGTTTGACGATGTAATCTTCGCCTGTTCGCGCCAATTGTTTTTATCCGCATCATTGGCATTAATTACGCAAATTGTTTCAGTCTCTCTTTGTGCACAATACACAAAAAGAGCTCATTTTTCAATGACCTCTTGAAAGAATGGAATAATTGGAAGATTCCGTTGTTTGTTTTGGAGTTTGTGACGTAACAGCACCCTTAGACGATGATCATACGATAGTGATTTTTCATCATACTCACATGATCTTCTGTGGCCTATCGAGTCCAGGAAACTAATTTTGATCTTTCTAATTCTTCCATAAATTACACTAAAAGCCGGAGATGGACTTGGTTTTGATTTGATCATCATTATCTCCATGTCATGTTGCCATTAATATCGATCAGAAGTCATTAAGCCATCCATTCCCCTTTGATCCATAATTATCATCCAACACACAACGGATAAGGTGCTAGTGATGAATAGTGATATAGAAAAGTGATAGATCGACATGTTCCCGCAATATTATCTCGAGAGACTGATGATCTGAGAGTGATTGGAGTACCAACATTCCAATCTATACTGCTTCAAGTTTTGACTTAGGTTTCAAAGCCTGCCTGACTGGTTTGTCTTTCACCATTCGGGTGATCCAAGGTTATTGGTATCGACGGGGCACTTTCCCTAAGTCGACTTTTACGACACACGACGACATGTGGTGAGTTGGGGCTGACCCATTCTATGTTATTTTTTCTGGGTGATAGTTATGATATGATCTGGTTCAATAATAAACGTAGTTTAGTATAACGATTGGAACAAAAGGTTGTTCCAATCGTTACAGTAAGCAACTTAGGCAAGCCTTGAAAAATAGTCTTCAGCTATGACATCTTTTTTTTTACCAAACTGTATCATGTCAGAGGCAGATAAAGCCTCGCTTAAGAGCACTTAGATAATATCGTAAATAGATAATAAGACTTGTAGTACCTACTCATGCCGAGTCATAAGGCCCGTAGACTTAAATAATAGTTTTGTATAAAAAACCGAGGGTGACACTTTACTGAAGAGCAAAAGATCTGGGCGAAGAGAAGTGGGGTGGAGTGGACTGGATTAGGGTGTTTTAATGTTAGTGGATTGGAGAGGAGTGGAACGGGGTGGAGCCGAGTGTAGTGAACGATGAAGAACGTTAAAGTGGACTTTGAAGCAGTGGAGTGAAATGAAATCGTATGGAAATCGAACTGAAGTAGGTATTAGACTTTGCTTAATGTAACGCTCCACTAAAGTCAGCCCATGGGTTAAATTTCACAAACCCGATACCACTCCCCAACTATTCGCCTCAGTTATTACATAATATCATCTCCAGCACAGAGAACTCGAGATAATATTTTTTGGTCACCCATCCAATGACCGGCCTTAGCGAACATTACTTAGTTTACGCAATCGCAAGCAGAGCGCGCTATGCCACTGCGCTTTTGGGATCCTATACGCGCTCCTATATTACATATATGCGGCCTCAAATGAGCTCTCAAGGCTACCGAGGAGGAAATAAGGTTGTCCTATTAAAAAGAACTAAGAAAGTTTAACAATTCCGAACTATATCTCTCTGCCATAAACACGCTTTTATTACCCGATGGGAGCAAAGTTATTTCGTTAAAATATAGCCAGCTGGATTAGTATCGTATTTTGACCTTTATTTACAATAGATGGGAATAGGCTCGCCCGTATTACTTGGAAACTAACATAGCTAACGAACTATGAATCCTCTCAACTACTTCTAGATCTGAGTACTGGCCGTGTGGTGACGAAAGAGCAGAATATACAATTGTCACCATCCCAAATCTCCCGTGGGTGTCGTACAAGGTAACAGTGTTAAAACAGTGATGAGGTATGGACTGCAGCGTTCCTTTTACCTAGAAATGTACTGCGTTTTTCATGCCCGACAAATGGCAATAGACTCGTCACCTATTACATGGGACAACAATACAAGCAACTTTTGCTTCTTCTTGTCCTTATCCCGCTCTATGCAGTACTCTATGCTGTGCTCTATGCTGTCGGCACTATTTTCTTCTTCCACTCCCCTCTATACCTCCCCAATTCTTCATCCACTCCTCTCGCTATCATATCCCTCTCCCTTCTACACGTCCCTCTTCTTTCATACCTAATGGTGCTTCTACACGCTGCAAGGTAGCTGGAGCAAGGCGCGAGCTACTTGCGCAGTATGCTCAAGTTAGTTAATCTGTGCATCAACAAAGGCGCGGGCTACTTGCGCGTGCAATGTGCATGCTGCCCGCGTGAGTACTTTATATATGGGTCTTGTTCGTTTCAGCTGTCAGCATGTCTGCGCAGGTTACTTTGTATGTTACTTGAACAGGTACATCCTCGAGTCGCTGGACTCGCTGGAATCGTTTACAGGATGAATATAACCCGCGCAAGTGCTTCAATATGCGCAAGCTACATGCATTGCGTAGAAGCACCATTACATTCTTCTGCCAACAAAACAAGCAACCAACTAATAAAAACTCGAAGGACTCGCGCCTTTAACGACAGCGTGTGTCGCCACTATGGCGCTGCAATTAAAACTTGCCTCATTAATAACGGCAGATTTGGGCCCTCCCCTGAGACGGTGCGAGTCCACCATGATAAATCTGTATTCCCGAAGTTTTTGTCACGTGTGCGCGGATGTAAGATGTGGGTACAAACGCACGGTATCGATTCAGTGTTGCCAGCTGAGCTCCGCTTTCGCTAGATGCTGTGCAAGGTTTTTTTTTACAATTGACTATCAATATAAGTAAAATTTGTTATTAGCTATACGATTTGTACAAAGATTTTGGTTGTTAGAAAAAGTTTTTCAAAAAATAATGGGTTGTGCAGCGGACGCGGGTTCGATTCCCGCATCAAGACCATAATTTTTCGAAATTCTTTTTCTAACCACCAAAATCTTTGTACTAATTTTTCTAACATTTAAATATGTTGAAATTAAAATCGAATAGTTTATAAAGATTTGTGTATACTGTTCTATAAAATGTGGTAAAAAGCTGTAAATTAAGCCGTGTGGTGACGGCAGAGTAGAATACAATTGTCACCACCCCAATTCTCTCCCGTGGGTGCCGTACAAGGCGACTAAGGATAAATCAATGATGAGGAATGGGCAGCAGCGTTCCTCTAATACCACCTAGCAATAGCAATGTACTGCGACTTTTGTGCCCGATATATGGCAATAGGCTCGCCACCTATTACATGGGACCTAACATAATTGGCGAAAAGTGGGTGCTGGTTCACCTCTGCCTACCCCTTCGGGGATATAGGCGTGACTTATGTATGTATGAATGTATGAGTTTGTATATAACAGTGGCTTATCGATTCGAACGCATAGAAATGAAATGAATGAAAACTATACGTCAGATAGTTTTCACTGTAATACGTCAGTTTCATACATTTTGTATGATATGCGTTCGAATAGATAAGCCACTTTGGCTCGGCCCTCTGCTCTGCCGTCGCCAAACAAAACACAGTCAAACAAAATACACAATGCACTGTAATTTATTTATATTTGAATGATTGAATTTACAACATATCCATTTAAAATTGTACTATGTTTACCGGGTGAAAAATGCACTACCTACCTCAAAATGAGTTTAGAATTACACTAAACATATCCCAACTGAGATCACTGTCTGCCGGCTGGCATTACATTACAGGGTTTCACTACCAACTGAGCAACAACAATATCCGACGCATACGTCAATCAAACCTGAGCAGGGATCCCTGGAGCTCCAACCCGTAATTTTCTTGATAACAACTAAACGCAACCTGTCGACTGTATAATGGCTGTGACAGGGCATTATCTTCATGTCACCGGCTCGGCATTATACTCCGTAATTGCGTTCTGGCGGCAAAACTAGGCTTTGTCATGGACGCGATACTGTTGCGTGGATATCTATCTGGCCGGTGGCCGCGAAGGAAATTGAGCCGAGGTAGGATAAAAATAGAGTTTTAATCTGGATCTAATTTTAAATCGAGTGACAAGGTTGGATAAAGTGAGGAATGAATATGTAGAAGGAAGTTTGGAAGTGCTGCTGGCAGAGAAGATGAAAAGGATTCGTTTGTCTTAGTGCCGTGTAGTCAAATATTTACCCACATAAACTATTCCATTGTCCAGCATCCATCCACTCCTCTCGCTATCATTATCCTCCTGTACACAATATATCCATCTATTCTTTGGTCTTCCTCTTCTTTTACGTCCTTCGACGTTCATACCTAACATTCTTCTACCAACATAGCTTTCTCTTTAGCAGTCTCTCAGTCTCTGGCGCTACTTTCAAAGTATCAAGAGAACTTTGAAAGCAGCGCCGTAAGTACCAATCTATCAAGTCGGCAATACAAAAATCAATTTCCTCATCCCATCCATCTTCAGCCGTAACACTAAACAAAAACAAATGTTGCCATAACACAAAATTACTCACTAATCATAAAACTTTGAATTTACAACCGAGCCGGCCGAAACGGGCTTAACAGCCACTGCGCCACATAAAAGTAACGCGCCGAAATAAAAGAACAATAAAACAACGCATAAACGATTCAAAGGGCGCCACTTTCTCATTCGCGATTCTAAACTTAGGGCGGGGCTACACAGTGCGAGCCGTAATTTGTAAGAGGGTTGGTGAAAGGCAGGCGGCCGGCTGTAAAACCTAAGCCAAAACATTGAGCAGCAGGATGGATTGGAATGTTGTCACCACAATCTGACGGCCGCCTTGGTCCAATGCTCAGATTGCTAGGTATTGGCCGAATAGTCCCGGGTTCGAATCCTGGTAGGGGCAAACTTTGTGATGACCACAAATGTTTGTTTCCGAGTCATGGTTGTGTGTATATGTTTATGTAGTATATTTTCAACATTTATATACATAATTATATTAAAAATATGTCCGTCATCTAGTATCCATAACACAAGTGCTTAGGCTACTTACTTTGGGCTAGATGATAGGTGTGAGTGTAAAAATATTTATTTATTTATTTTATTTATTTATTAATCAATTTCTACGTTCGTTGGACTCTCGACATGGTTCTTTCCATTACTTTTTGTGTGATGGAGAACATTAATAAAAAGGGGGTGTTCTTCTTGGGAGGAGCTTCACGGAGGAGCTCGCTAGCGCAGTGATATAGCGCGCTTGGCCTGCGATTGCAAAAACTAAGCAATGGTTGCTAAGGCCGGCCATTGGATGCACAGGAACATTGCACGAGACTTGTTTATCACATAAGAAGTTGGAAAACGAGTACACAGTCAGTAGCTGTCTACTTTCGCATCAGCAGCTCGCACTTGTGTGACCAGGTAAGACGAGTCGAGCTACTGCTATGCAAGTATAGGTGTACCAGTTGTAGCTGTTTTGTATCTAAGGATTTGCTGAGAGGATTTAAAGCTTAAAACTATGATAGAATAATAGCAAGAGAATAATATATATTTTTTTAATTTTGATGTATGATAACATCAGATATTATACAAGCAAAACGATATTAATGTTTTCCAGTAATGACATAAAACCTAAGTCAATAATTCGATTTTTAAATCAACAAGAGCACAAAAAAGGCTTGTGTATAATTTTTTCCCAACAGCAGCTGTCTACCGTCAATCAGCAGCTCGGACTGTGTAACCTCGCCTTTAGGCCCGGCCGAGGGAAAGGGGGTGCAATAAGCCAGTTCTGGAAACAAACACGTTTCAGCAATGCCTTAGGCGAATTGTGAATTTTGGACATGGCCGTGTACTTCGCGGTCTGTCCACTAATCCCCGTTGACTTGGAATGGCTCTTCGTCAAATCCCCATTTCAGTTAACGTTACGTTTATGGAGGAGCTCGATGAAGCAGTGGCTTAGTGCGTTCGGCGTGAGATTGCGTAAGCTAAGCAATGTAAAGGCAGGTCATTCGATGAATTGCCAAAAATATTTGTCTCTAGTTGCTCCGTGCTTCATAAGACACGATAAGGCCTCTGACAGACAGACGCAGGCTGAGGTCGCGGATACGGTAGCGGCCTGTTGCTTAGTATGAAAGTCAAATTACGTTAATGAATACTTATCGTCAAAAAATGACAATTCAAAACTAGTCGCTATTCTTGCCGGGTCTATGGTCTAGATTTGAATGAAAAAGTTTGACTTTAAATACTCATTAAAGTTAATTGACGTCTCTGAGTGCGGTGGTTAGTACCATTTCAAACCAGCGCGGTCAACGTTTGTTCGGTCCGCCACCGCCACCGTCCCGCCTCCGCGTCTGTCTGTGAGAGGCTTAAACCGTTGATCCTGACTGCACCTAAATTAATCTCAATAAACCTTTGCCTACCTGAGGAAAAGGGCGATTTATATACTGATAGAGATATAAGAGTGGTGACAATTGGTATTCTGCCCTGCCGTCACCACACGACATTAATCCATTCTTCGTTGAGGCCTCCTGGGTAAGGCTTTAGGTCTGATGATATTGAGATTCCCAATCCAATTTTAACGCCGATTTATCTAATAAATCTTTTATACCTAGCATACATTTTTTCACAGAGCTCTGTAATATTGTTAGCGGACATTAATTCTGGTTCACACACGCCTATTCGCAGCCACGCGTCGCCCGAGAAAGCAATATTGTTAAGTGCATCTTAATATAATTATCATTATTCTTGAGGGTATTCCAAAATTCGCGGAGTACTGTCGTTGTCGACAGAGAGACGTTTGACGTGACTTAGTGAAGACGTTTAATATTGGGGCGTCTCAAATGCTACACTATTATCACCCTTTTTTTCTTCACTTTCAACCGCCTCCGTGGTCAGTGGTTCGCCCACCGGATTGAAAATCCAGAGGTCCCGGGTTCGATCCCCAGGGGGGTACAAAATTATGCTCGGTTTGGTTGGTGGTAGGACTTCTTTGAAGTCCGCCTGGCTAGCTACCACCATCTTAATACAATCTGTCGCCATAATAATAATGTTAACAGCATTATTGAGTTCCGACAATATAAGTTAGCCAGTCCCTTTGTGGTTGAGGGTTCCAGGTGAAGCTCGATTCTATCTTTAGCCCTTATCCTCATTCACCATCAAGTTAGATTAAGGGCTCTAGTGGGTGTCGTATAAGGCGACTAAGGATAAATCAGTGATGAGGAATGGGCAGCAGCGTTCCTCTTATACCACCTAGCAATAGTACTGCGACGTTTGTGCCCGATAAATGGCAATAGGCTCTAACATATTTGGCGATACGTGGGTGCTAGTTCACCTCTGCCTACCCCCGAAGGTATAGGCGTGATTTATGTAAGTATGTATGTATAAGATGAAGGGCAAGAGCTTTCCCTGTCTAACATAAAAAAACCCTGCCCTTACCTTTAATTGCTTACCACACTTACTACTACTTTGCCTAACCAAGGAAAAACATACAGAGAATAGAAAATACTGTTTGTACCACTAGACAGCCAATACATCAAAACATGTAAGTCCGAAATAATTTCGTATTCACTACCGGATCGACCCCGGTTCTCTCGTTCTTCGGTATTCTTTTAATTTTTTTTTTTAGACATTACTCGAACACTACAGTGTATTCCCAGTTCCCCCGAATGCTTTCCCCCGAACGGGGGAAACTGGGAATTTTTGTTGCATCTACCCACGAATTCATAATCATGTTCCATTTTTGACCGACTTCGTAAAAGGATCGGATGGAGGTTCTTTATTCGTCTGTATTTTTCTCTTGAATTCAAAGAATACATCCGGAATTATTTTCAAAGGTTGGTCTTCGCACAAACACGTTGTCTCTTCGTCAGCGCCCGCTGCTTAACATACCATTTGTTCATACAAACTACCGTCAAAACACTTTCGTGATGCGCAGTTGTGATATTTATCATAGGTACAGCACTGATCACGACTTTGATTAGTTTTCAACAAGTACATCGAAAATTAGAAATGCTACATGTCATAATTTTTTTGGGCCACAATAATAAATAAATATGTATTGTTAAAATTTTATCAAATAAGTACGTACTTTTGCTAAATATATCATGGGGAGGTTCGTTATTTTATTTTAATTTTTATTTTACAATATTTGGAAAACTTACAGCTGCTTAAGTATCTAAATAAAAAGATTATTATAAAGTAAAGCCAATTACAAGTCTTCACATATAGATATAAGAAAACAAGGTATGTACACAAATGAAGCAAATAAGTGCCTATGCAAAATGAAAAGGGAAAAAACCATGCTTATAAGTCAAACAACATATCACTATACAATTTTTTAAATTTAGTTTTAGATGTACAAAATAAATCTATGTCTATATCGCGACTAACCCTAACCCATACATACATACATACATAAATACATAAATCACGCCTATATCCCCGAAGGGGTAGGCAGAGGTGAACTAGCACCCATGTTTCGCCAATTATGTTAGGTCCCATGTAATAGGTGGCAAGCCTAATGCCATTTATCGGGCACAAAATTCGCAGTACTATTGCAAGGTGATATAATAGGAACGCTGTTGCCCATTCCTCATCGCTGATTTATCCTTGGTCGCTTGGCTGATGATTGTCGTTACATTACGTAACTTTGGTTATCTTAGACAATCGGCAGCCCTCCACTCTATCTGACAATTGCTCGCGACAAAATTAAATGCAGACAATTGAAAGTCGCGTGATAAACTCTCTCATTTGTGGTAGCTCACTTAATTTAAGCGGCGACATCCCGCGTGTGTCTCGTAAAACTGTCTTTACATTGCAAGCTTTTGTATTTTCCATTCAACAACATACATACATACTTAAATCACGCCTATATCCCCGAAGGGGTCAGAGGTGAATTAACACCGACGTTTCGCCAATTATGTTATGTCCCGTGTGATAGGTGGCGAAAACTATTGCCATTTATCGAGCACGAAAATCGCAGTATGTGGTTTAACAGGAACGCTGCACATTCCTCATCACTTTAACCATTTTTATTTAGCCATTCAACAATGAATATTTTAATTCACTTATTAAGTAAAAAATTTGCAATTTCTTAACCAAGTGCTGTCTTCTTCTTCCTGCACTGTTGGATAAGAATGTTTCCTCTTCCGTTCATATCGGCCAAACGTCATCAAGACATCCACTCCCTTTTGATTCATATCATCCATCACACCGGAAAGGTGCTAGTGATGAAGGAATGTATACAAAAGACGCGGAATGTCGAGAGATCGATGAACGGAGAGAGTGATTGGGATGACAACATTCCAATCCGTACTGCTCAAATTCTTGACTTAGGTTTTACAGACGGCCGCCTGCCTGACATCAACCCTCTTTGGGTATGCTGTTGTTGGTGGTGTGCCCTAAGGTACTTATTGGTCTACACCGTTCTATATCCCTTAGTCGACTTTTACGACACCCCTGTGTTGAGTTAGGCCTGCCACATTCTACAATACCCGGTTATAAGTTGACCCATGCGCAGGCCAGAAAAACTTTTTGCAGGCTTGAAAAACAGGTACTAATTGAGGTTCTGTTTGTGGTGCTTCTGCATGGTTAAAAAATTAGTTAAGACACTTTTCCTTCTATTATACCTCCGTACCTACTTGACAACCGTCATTTGGTTCAACTTACGTGCCGGGAACTATACGTTATTTTTTGGCTCCCAGCCCAGCATGGAAAAAATAAAACACTAAAAAAAATTTGCTATTAAACTAAAAGAAAATCCTTTGCCAACACGTCGGGTCTAACAGCAAAAAACCGACGCGTACCGTCCATCACATTGTTCATGAATAATCATAGCCAATATGGCCACTTCCTAACGCGCACAACAATAAAGAGAAGCTGTTAATCTTGCTTCGGCACTGACCACTTTATTAGATGCTGCGACAAACGTATATAGAGAAATATACGTCTTCGGGAAAGTTTAAATTGCTAAAGCTGCTGGAACAGACTTCTTAATCATTATTATTATAAATTAACGCTTTGATTGTGTGGCACTGCCCTATTCTTCTACTACGACTGCGGTGGTGGCGCTCTAGGCACTTATTGTTACCTCTTTTGTTGCTTCCTTTACGCCTCCTTACTAATTGACCCGGCAAAAGTCGCTTTGCCCTTATCACCCGGGGGTATAAAAATTGTCTACGTTTTATTCTCAGACCTACCAAATATACACAAAAATAAAACCGGTCAAGCAGTTGCATTTTTCATCAATCGCATTTTTCAGTTTAACATCAAAAAAAATAAAAGCCAAAATTATTCTTGTTCAATATTTGAGTTATGTTAAAACTCTTAAAATAAATGTTGCTGTTAATGATGTTAGTTACCGTCGGTCTAATCATTAGAGTTCGCAAATCCAAATATATTGAAATTAGGCTTTTGATGCCATTCTGCTATAGATTTTTTACTTATAGAATTACCAAAAAAAAATCAAAATTAAATTCCGAGAGGTAAATTACTTTTAAATTCATCATTACTTAACAAATATTACTCTCAATTTTATAAATTTGTTTTTAATGGCTCCGGTAGAACTCACCCAAAAGGAGTTAGAAACTCTTATAATTACACCGACTTTATCTAATCCTGCGAGTTTGTTAGTTGGTGTGTTACAAAATAAAATTCTGTAATTATGAAATATTACACAAAGCCCTTTCACAGAAGTCTCTTCTAGCTTCCTATACATTTCGATCTACGGCAACCGTTTAAGGTTACACCAGCAGAATTTATGGGAGGCACTTTAGCCTCGTGCATAGGTGACTATATGGATATAATGCATCGCCATGGCTGGCCCCAACTTGCACCGCGATGTTTGCACCCAGTTCGTACCGCCGTCGAAGCACCCCAATAGCACTTTCGACCTAAATCCGTCTGTGCAAAGTTTTGTTTCGATTGTGCTGTCGGATTTAAAACACGCCTTCTCACGTTTCAGGAGTTAACGGAAGTGTCAGCGTGCCGTTGCAAAGTTGGAGGTATGGCTGCTTGAACTATATTTTGTCTAATTTGCATATTTATTGAACATAGCGAAGAGCATGCATGCACGGTATGGAATGGAATGTTTGGCGTACAAACTAAACTGCACTGTGTGAACGTGCCTTAGGATTTTTAGTGGGCGACTTTTAAGCCTTCATGTTTACCTTCTGAAATTCTGATTCTTCATTTTAATGTATAATTTATCTTTTTGAATTTTCCTTAATGGAACTTGAGTATAGTAAGACATCGAAAGAAAATTAAGAGAATTGTCGTAGTAACAAAATTTACTGCTTGCCAAGATCTCTTTATCATCCATTGTCTTTTCACACCTTTTCTCAACTTTCATAAATTTAATCCATTAATTGTACGTCGTTCACGTTCGCATATGTTCTGTTCACTCACACCCACTAGATCATGAGTTATTGGCCATTATTCATCCAGACTATCCATCGATTAGTTAAATGGATGGCTGAAACTTGGCTCTGTATTCAGGCACTCGATTTTCCTATTTCGAGTATTTAGGAAAATTGTATATAAAATTGTATTTTAATGTATAAAAAATTGTATAAAAGAAAATTCCAAAACATTTAGTAAATTTAAGAGCCAAAATAAGCAAATTAATATTTATGAAAATGGAATATTTTTTAAGATTATAGACGACGTAAATGATAAAGATGCATGGATGTACTTTATTTGTATGTTAGAAATGAGACTAATAATAAATTGCTGAGTTTCTTGACTATACTTCTCAGAACTAGGCCTCTTGGTAGTTTACGAACGGACGACGTTACTTATCGACCGAAACTACCATAAATGTATAAAATACTGTAAAAATTGGAAAATCGTTTTATTATTTATTTTGTTTGAACGAAACTACAAAACCCGCTAAAGAATTTTGACTGCTCTGTATTCATCACTTGTCAAATACATTTGCATCATTCTACTATTAACGAACTGCTAATTAGGTATATTGTTTACAAAAATGCTATGTAAACGTACCTCTCTTCAGTTAAATCAAGACTTGAAGAGAGTAGAATCAGGCTACAGAACAGGCAAGCTACGTATTTCTGTCATTGCAAATAAACACACTTCAACTGTTACCGAATCCTTAATTATGATGTTTACAACAATGATATTTAGACGTATGTCTCTTCAAGCAAATCAAGACTTGTAATATACCCTAGACTTACTACTGCATAGGTAACCTAGGTATTTCTGGCGTTGCAAATAAATCGACCACCCTTAGTTTCAAGGCGCCATAAGGGTTCACAGCAACCCGTCAACGGCGCCTTCATAATTATTCTACATCAAACCATTCTCTCGACCCTAATTATTCATTTATCCCTCCACTATGAATTACGGAGGTGGATATTGCGTATTTACGAACTAAAAGACAAATTAAATTACAACTCCGTAACAAAATAGCTATAGCACTTAAAATTTCACCAGCCCAGACGGCTTATTCTAAACTATAATGTACGAGGGTCTTAAGAGACCCTTCCCGTGGGTCAAGTTGCGAAATGTGACAGGAAAAAGGGCTATTAGGTGTCTTATTCCAAAACTTTCGATCTCGACAATAGTAAAAGCCTAGTAAGTAAGTCGTCAGAACTTTGCAATGAGTAGTACATAGCGCACCAAGTCTCGTTTTGATTCTGTAGCTCTTTTACTTTACGTTTAATTTAGCTCAAAACGGCCTGACGGCGGAGCAGAATATAACACCACCCCCTTAATTTCTCTCGTGGGTGTCGTACAAGGCGATTAAGGGTTAAGACGGCAACGAGTAATGGGCAGCAGTGTTCGTTTTATACCATCAAGCAATATAGGTACTGCGATTTAAGAGCGCGATAGATATAGATGACCGGCGAAACGAGGGTGAATAATACACTTCTACCCACTCGGAGATAAACAGGTGTGATTTATGTATCTATTATTTTACCAAATAATTAATAAAATTGATCTCCACGATCAGGTAATTAAGGAAATTTAACTTAGGCCTATTATTGGTTGGCCAGATGACCTCAATGTAACGCGAATGTCCCATCATTTTTGACCCTGTGCGCCCAAGGCCAACGATATTTTCTATTTCTTGTGTTTGTATAGAAATAAATCAAAACGCGACCTCTCATGACTCGGTCCCCCCATAAATAAACAGTTGCCTCAAAACTTTTAGACACACGCACGCATTTTGGGAACGTCAATAAATCTAGGTTGAGTTTAACGCGGGTATGATGCTTTATTGAGTAATGGTTTACCTTCGATCCGTGATTTGGGTCAGCTGGGAGGCATAAATTCATTTGGTGTCACATCTGTGACGTTAAAAGTAACGTAAATCTCGCTCGGACTTCTGTTCTAGTTTGGAAGAAAGCGTACAGACCTGTGGGGTATTCAAATGCGAACTTGTGGAGTTCGAAATTAATATCTTGTTCTTTTCAATTTGGCTTTCGAAGATCTAGTGTTTTTTTTTGGAGAATAAGCATGGAAGTAGAATTAATGCAGTAGAAATGAGAGCTTTAGGAACATGGCTGGGGTGAAGTTGAGTGACCGGGTGTAATGTGATGAGAGAAGGTGTGGCTTGAAAGACGACTTACCCCCGAATATAGTAACGCCACTCAAATTTTGAATCCTGCTTAAAATTTAAATATTGTCAAAGTTAAATTATGAGAATAATCTCCAATTGTGAGGCACAACGTGTAAGGATTGCAAAAATATAATTAAGCAATACGTTGCGTTACGTGTAAAACTGGAGGTCTGGTAAATTTGAATATTTGTATAAAAATACACGGATATTAAATCGAGTTCACTCTGCTAGTTTTACTTTACCAATGGCTGTATTTTACACGCATCGGCTGATGTTTTCATATATCTAAATTGTAGCCTAGTTTGCACTCACGTTTTGAATGGGCATTTGATACTGTTCCGTAATCTATGGGCAAACTAAGGTTCGTCTACCATGCTGTAAGATCATGTTCTGCGGAGCTATTACATAAATTTCAATTAGCAGATTGAATCCCACTTTATGAATAGAGAATTGCTAAAGTAGGAAATAAATACTGTTAATAACATCACATAGATGAATGGTTTTGGCTGAATTTAAGAAATAATATGAAAAAAAAACTTGAAAAGATTCCTACCACCAACCAAAAAAGTCTTCTTTAAAAACATAGAAATTATTAAAAAAAAGTTGAGTATCGAACGCTGCGCGCTTGACGGGAATTCAGGCTACGTTTAATGTATAGTCGGACACACAAAGCTGCGCACAATTTAACCCTGTGCTACTAGCGTGACGTCACAGCCGCACTGCATTCTCCCAAATTGACCGTGAATTTGATAGACCCGGCTTAGTTACTATGCAGTTTGTATACAATTACTGTGTGCAAGTTGCTCATCATCATCTTCCAAATTCCTAAATTCATCATCTTCAATTTCCAAATCATCTATGACACCGGAAAAGTGCCTGTGATTAATGACTGTTAAAAAGACGATGGAAAAGACCATGTCAAGAGATTGCTGAATGTCTAGACTCCAACAGTCCAATCCAAATACCTATAGTTAGGTTTTACAGCCTCTTTGGTTATGCTGTTATTCGGGGTTTGCCCTTCACCGGTCGGGTACCCCAAGGTGCTGCTTATTGGTCTACACCGGGGAATCTCCCTTAGTCGACTTTAACGACACTCATGGGATGAGTCAGGGCTGGCCTATTCTACGTTATTTTTTCGCTCCCAGGCCAGCAAAGAAGGCTGTAAATAAATACTGAATAAACTAAATCATCCGATAACGATCCGGGACCAACTTTACGTTTCCAAACCTCGAGATATTATATTTTTGGTCACCCATCTCAGCCTTGGCGAAGATTGCTTACCTCTGCCCTGGGGGCCTACCGCCTAACTCGATTGCTAAAGCAACAGCTATAGTTTATGACGTCATGTTGTAATTTCGCACCAAATGTACCTAAACTATCAGCGAAAGGTTTGAACGAATGATCACCGAATGATTTTGTATGAATTTGGAAGTAAATCCGTACCACCTAAACATTCAAGATGGTTGCTAGCTAAATTGATAGCCGTAAGCAATGCATTGCTTTAAAGCTATCATCAGCAATCGAGTTAGGCGGTAGGCCCCCTGGTCCTGGCATTGCTTGGCAAAAACAATAAGCGTCGAAGTATTTCAGCCACAGCTACATGGATGATTTTGTCGGTCTCTTAAGCTCGTGGTATATTATTTTCCGGCGTGGACTGTAAACATTTTTACGGTTACGACCTCGCCGAAGCACAATGGCATTCTGATTCGATATTACTTTGATGAGCCATTCTGGGAAACAACGGTGGGAGTTGCTTTATTTTCAATTTCGACATCGAGCCGGAGCTTTCACTGCTTAAGTTTATTCCTGTCTTTTTCTGCTAGAATGCCAATATTTATTTTTCAGCGTAAAACATTTATCTGATCTTCTTCTTCAGGTGAAGGTAATCGGGCAGAGGTAAGTTTATCTAGATTTTTTTCGATTCAGCGAGTAAGATTCGCTTGAATTCCTACTACACATAATGGCCAACAGAGAATCTGGTCGTCTAGAAACTTCAGTTGAAGTGGAAGCTGTGTTCTTATTTAAGACTGCTAGAAGACGAAACTGCCATTCCAACTGACGTTTGATGTTTGAACATAAGAAAAACAGTATTAACCAGAATTCGGTAGAAAAGAATACAAATAATATTCAACACTCTTCTCTGTTAGATTCGCGCTCGGCCACCCAAGACAGTGTCTTGGGTGGCCGAGCGGTCAGGCACCTGCCCGGATAGCAGCGGACGCGGGTTCGATTCCCGCCTCAAGATCATAATTTTTCGAAATTCTTTTTTTAACCACCAAAATCTTTGTAAAAATACAGGTGATATCAATAGAAGACTACAGAATTAGTCCATTTCGAATAGGAGTTCTAAGCAGGCTTCCGTGGAAATCTAACTAATAATAAGCAAGCCTTCCAAAGAATACTTTATTCCAGAGAATCCTCTGAAACTCAACCAATACGACATAGTCACGTTGGTTTCATCTGGAGCATGTGCCGCCATGGCCGCCAATAATAATACAAAGGGCGACGCCGGACGATGTCTTCGCACAATTAGAAAATAATTGGACACAGATGTTGCCTCAAGTTCCATTGAATACAAAGTTCCTGTTAGGCGCCATTATCGCGGAACTATTCAACGCGGAAACTTGTAGGTACTGCAGACACCATGACAAGATTGACACTTTCCATTTTACTGTAGTAGTTTACTATGTTTAAAATTGTTGCTAACTCTGTCTTTCAATCTATACTCATATTATAAAGCTGAAGAGTTTGTTTGGTTGGTTGGTTGAACGCGCTACACTGAAAAAATGTAGTCCGATACGATTTCTCTTAGTTGGCATCAAATTGTGTGTAATAATTAATTATATGTTTGCTATTAACATGGTATCATTATTGTCAGAACAAAGACATTTTATTTACTTCTACACTTACGGACTTTCTTAATTTAATTAAAGATCTTTGTTACATTGAGTAACATTTGCTTAAGTTTACTATCTTCACTTTTTAAAATCAATTAATTAGATATGTTATCATTATTTTCAACAAAGATCTTGGTTGATTGAAATATGTGCTATTTGAATTAAACCAGAGAAGTGATCAAATTAAATATTTAGGTCTGTTTTTGGTAACAAGTAACTTGTTAGCATCATATCTTAGTTGAATCTATAATAAATTTAGCTAATGCGACACTTTTTGTTTATTAGACTGAGCAAGATCTGAGTTGAAGTAAATATCTACTGGTGAATAAACCAATACATTACTTAGATGACGGAACTATAATAATTCAACAAAGTTGTCATAGCTTCCGCAGTCAAGATCTATGTAAATGAATGAAATGAAATGAAATGAAATGAAATGAAATGAAATGAAATTATTTTATTCTAACACACATAGTTACAAGCATATAAAAACAAAACAACCTTAAATTATTATTAAAAGTTTCATAAAATATCAAAAAAATTGTTTTAGCGTTAGAATAGGAGACCAGTTCAGCATGTGCCAGACCCCTGAAGCCTGACGCTGGTTTTCGACTGGTACCTTGTTGATTTTGACGTGAGATGTCAAACAAGCAAGATAAGCTACGTAACAATACGTAACGCGATACTCCTAGAATACATACTTTAAGGAATATAAATATAATACAAATAGAGTGATACTTAGATAAATGCTAAAATGAAAAGAAATAACAATATATAAATAGAATAAATGTCATAACTAATTAAATAAAAGAGAAATTCACATTTATGTTGCCGAACTCCCGCTGCGCGCTTAGAAGATGTTCCTTTAAACGTTTTTTAAAAGTAAGAAGGGAACTAGCACCTCTTATGGGCGGTGGAATATTATTCCATATTTTGGATGCTGCGTAGCGGAAGCTGCCTCTAAACGACGCGGATCTATGTTGTTGTGTTGCCAGTGGTTGCGAACACAGTCTCCTCTCTCTTTGACAACCATCACCATACCAAACGAGTCTATTGTAAAGATAAAGAGGCTCACGAGAATTGATCACACCAAATAGGAGACATGCCAGATGTAACTTTCTACGCGACTTCATTTTAAGAATACCATGTTCATTAAGAAATGGTGTAACATGACTTCGGGGTGGCACTGTGAAACAAAAACGTACGCAAGCGTTATGTACTCTTTGTAACAATCGTTCCGTCCGCGAGAGTAAGCGTGGCCCGTACACAATGTCACCGTAATTAAGCTTGGACAGAACCAGTGCTTCAGTCAGCTGTACACGTAATTTCTCTGACAAGTGAGGTCGTATTTTATAAAGGACTTTGAGACGGTAAAAGCAGTTCTGCACCAATTCAGCCACGTGGCTTTCAAATCTTAAGGCAGTGTCCATGTTTAGGCCCAAATTTCGAGCAGCATTTACTCTCTCAAGCGGTTTGCCCAAAAGTGAAAGTTTTAGCGTTTCTGGTATCATACTTAATTGTTTTTTAGTACCGAATACCATGTATTTTGTTTTTATTGGATTTAATAAAAGACAGTTGTTTTCCGCCCAATCTGTAATACGGTTCAAATCTACATTTAATTCCTTTACAGCCAACTCGTAATCTTTTGGTTTGAACGAAATATATACTTGCACGTCGTCTGCATAGATATGGTATTTCGTTTTTGTCACACATTTAATTATATCAGCGCAATACAAAAGAAAAAGAATCGGACCCAAAATAGAACCTTGTGGCACTCATATGGAGGCTCATATGGAGTCATGATGGTGATCATATTGAACAAGATGTTTATTAAAGCAATCAATTTTTATCTCAGAAACTACTGGTTCAAATTGAAAAATTCTTGTTGTGTTGGATAGTTCATTTATTGAGGAAGGCTATATAACAACCGACATTAACGCGAGCTAAGCCGCGGGCGACCACTACTTTACCATATTATGGTCAAATTTTTTACAGTCGGTGCAAGGATTTGACCTGACTCCAACCATTCTAGGGGCTGTTCTTGGAGCTGATTTCCTTAGGATCACGCGAGAATGTAAAAATATTAAAAGACCTAATGTATTACACTAACCCCCAAATACTATTCAAATTTTGAGCACTGCTTATAAAGTTAAGTGGGCAATACCTGTCAGAATTTGTATGGAAAAACGTCAATTTTGACAACGCTTATCGTTTAACGCTAAGCGGGACTCAAACTTTGAATAGCGTTTCTGTATTCGGGGGTAAGTAAAAGTGCCACCTCACCAGTGTTTTTTATTAATTCAAATATTTTCCTGCCGATATTTGAATTTGATAAAACGCTGAATGACAATGGCCCATCTACTCACTTAAATAAGTAATTAATATGTACTGGCCAATTTGCCAAAATGTGACATCAATGTAATTGTGCTTGCATTTCTGGTGTCACCATGTGTAAATAAATAAATAGATATTATGTACATCGGTCCCTGATGCCAGCTACGACATCCAAGACAGTTAACATTCAATGTTAATTCGATCATTTAATTGACAGAAAGACCGTATTTACTTGAAACCCTATCGCAATAAGGAAATGTACAACATTCTTTATTTTACTTATCTACATTACCAAAGTATGGCCCATCCGTTCCTCAATGTTTTCCTCCTTTCAAACCACACTTAACTCCCACCTTTGCCAAGGTAAATCTATTTATGGCTGAAATAAAAAATACATCTCCAACTGCGACGCCGTTTGACATTTATCAACAGTTCTATGTGACTTAAATATCACAAAGACAAAATAATGTTATTATATAATATTCCACTCAGACCAAGGGAGAGTGGGGTAGGGTCGCGCGCGAAGTTATTCAATTACCCCCTATTCCCTTTAAATAAGAAATGTACAGGTGAACCGTTATAGTTTTCTACCAGTTGCTTCAAAATTATCTAAGTGCACTTTAGCTATCTTTCTAAGGATTATAGGGTTGTCACTTTATACATTTTCTCAAGTAAAAAAAGTAAAAATCGATTTATAGTGAAAAAAGATTGTCACCATAGCGGGAATAGCAGTCTTACTTCCGCACACAGAGACGTCAATTAACTTTAATGAGTAGCTGGCGATCTACCACCATCTTATCAATCAATCGAAATCTGTCGCCATAATAATAACGTTAACAGCATTATTTTGTTCCGACAAAGTGTGATAAGATAGCCAGCCCCTCTGAGGTTGAGGGTTCCAGGTGAAGCTCGATTCCATCTTCGGCCCTTATCGTCACTTACCATCAGGTGGGATGAAGGGCAAGAGCTTCCATGTTAAGAGTAACTTTAATGTCAATTTTTTTTATCTAAATCTGGCTAGACCATAGACTCGTGCAAAAATAGCACCTAGTTTTTAATTGTTTTTTTTTTACATTAAGTACTCGTATCGTTAATTGACGTCATCATCATTTCAATCGAGGCCCAATAACGGACATAGGCCTCCCCCTAGGATCCGATTACAATCTGAACTCCGCTACTCCGACAATATCGATAAAATTTTTATATTTTTTTAGATTAGGCTGTAGAATTGACGACTTAGATCAAAACAGGAAAATAGGGAATTCAGTAGATGAATGCTAATTAAAGACAAAAATAATATGGAATCTGTTGGAGTGATGTTATATCAAAGTGGCGTCCCACAACCTTCATGAAATCGTCGATCTTCCCTTTGGTTAGCATACACTGCGTCTTCCTTGTATTCTAGTGCCTACTCAAATGAACTCATCTCCTATTTCCACCTCCCACTCAACGGGCTCTGAAGTGGAGGCAGAACCTAATAAGGAGCTCGATGGCGCAGGGGCTAGCGTTCCTTCGATTACGTGAACTAAGCAATATTTGCTCTGGTCAGGATTGGTGACCAATATTATAAGCATTACACAGCAATCAGCATTTGGCCAGCAAGGTTGGCAATGAAATATTCCTCTTTTATCCTTTCAGCCACAGGGAGCAGAGCGGACATTAAAAAGGCCTGGTGGTGATAATCAACCCAATTATACTACATCTCTTTTTTTTAAAACCATTCCGTTTTCCAATTACCGACAGCAATATATTCTGACTAACTTAATTTATTTTGATTTTTGAGAATTTCATGGATAGAAACACTTTGGCAGTCTGACCAAGCGTGAAGTTATATATTAATTTTTCCATCGCGTTGATGTCGCGGAACGAATCATCTGAATCCTCGAACAAGTTTATAGGCAAAATGAAGTGTGAAACATTGTCGGGAAACGAAATAAAAAAGGGAATACAATAATAGCGACTCCACTAGCAAACAGGCAGCAATTTGATTGGTCCTTAAAAAGCGGCACGCGCAACCCAACCACATGAGTCAATAAACGGAACAGAGCATAACCTTCATACAACCGCGCGAATCGGTTGCACTACCACAAGCACGCAGGGCATAATATGTGCGTTACCACTGGCCGCCGTCGCGCAATCGGCGAGACTGGAAAAAACCGGTTTATGTCGCACAGCCAGTTGCGTTGCGTTCTTAGGAAGCTTTTACTCTGTTCGGTTTATCTACTCATGTGACCCAATCACAACCGCTGTTACTCTATTTCATAACGCGATCGGCCCTACGGCGTTAGCCATTTCACATAAGAAGTTATATTTTCCCGGGAGAAATTTTTTGCGTGAAATTTCTCCTTTCATCAGATTCTAATAAAAAAATTTGGCAACAAGGCAGCCCTATCCGCTGAGCGCGGTCGCTTTTCGCAAAAGTGTATTTTATCTTTGTTGTTGGGAATTCCGATAAGACTTTGTACAATATAGACTGCGACTGAGGCAGTTCAGATATTCTTCGCTTCGGCGCGATAGTGTACGGTGATTTAGGTGAGACAGTAGCATCGATAGAATGCTGCTGTAGCCACCAAGAAAAGCGTTACAGCGCTCAGGAAATTCAGTAGCCAAGTCAAGTTTTATGAGATGTCGACTCCAGTTACCATCATTATAATTTCTAAAATGAGGTCATGTTGAAACGGCTGAGCAGAATAGAATTTTCACCACGTGTCGTTCAATACACCACCATCTAGCAATATACTGCGATTTGGGTGCCCAGTAGATGGCAATAGGCTCGTCACCTATTACATGGGACCTAACATAATTGGCGGAACCTAACCCTTTGGTGATAAATGGCTATAGGATTATGTATTTACAAGAAGGTGATCTCGCGCATACTAAACTGACCTTGACAACCAAAAAGAAAGAGAGGCAAACATTTAATATAGACTACCATAATCACTAAAGGCGCTCACTAGCACAGTGGCATAGTTCGCTAAGGCAGGTCACATTGGATGGGTGACCAAAAAGTTATTATCTCAAGCTCCGCCGTGCTTCGGAAGGCACGTCAAACTGTTGGTTTCGGCTCCATCTGCAGTCGTTAATACCCATCAATCCTCACTAGGCCACCTTGGTTGGTTGTGGTCCGTTCTCCCTATAGTGAAGGCCTGTGCCCCAGCATTGGGGACAATAAAGGGCTGGTGATGATGATGATGACAATCACTAAGGAGATGAGAGGGGCAGGGCGAAGCTCCTTCAAAGAGACACAATTCGTACGACAGCCACCCAAGATCCTTCGACTTGGTACTCTAAGCCTCACTTAAAGAATTCAACTCCATATTCAAAAGGGTAACTGTCAATTAAAGCCCCCTCCTTCCCTCCTGCCACGATGATGGACTGGCAACTGAAAAAAACCCCAATTAATATTAATTAACAATGACGCAAACGCTTCCCGGGGGCAACGATCGTGACGGAACATCAACTGAATAGCCAAATTGTCACGGAGGGGAAACGTCATGGAATGGCCAGTAAAATTATCTGATTCTCATAAGGAAAACGGCTATACCGCCCCTAGCCGCCTTTTGTGGAGGTCATTATTCAATTACATCAGAAATTGTTTTTGAATTCTTTTCCTCACGCCGAGAGGACATAAATAATTGGACAATTGTCTCTCCCAAATCTATCCCGCGGGTCGGGCAAGGCGACTCAGGGTTATACAGTGATGAGGAATGGGCTGCAGCGTTCCTCTTATACCACCTAGCAATGCACTGCGTTTTTGCCCATTTCATTTGGGGTTAGCACAGTAGGCTTTTTCTTCCCCTCCCCCCACTACATGGCACGCCTGAGCTAACGGCCGCAGCTTTAGAGACACCCACAGGCCTGCCGGTGGCAAAACTCATAAAATTATTCTTATAGTTGTCTATTAAAATTAAATACCTATGTACGGCATTAAGATTATTTTTTTTTTGTTCTCTTTTATATTCCAAAACCGAATAATATGAAAGAAACAAACGAACAGCACCGAATCCATAAAACCAAGGCAAATCATGTTGGAACAAGTTGTACCAATATATCGCGTAAACAACCAATCGTCCCGCTAATACAAAAGTATTCCCTAAACGGCTAAACCAAAGTTAAAAAGTTACCGTCAATAAACAACGGCCTTTAAAATAGGGCTCCGACCGTTAATCCCTCGAGGATGAAAAAATAAGGCGTTCCGAAGAGGTGGGCCGAGTAATGGAGTTCTGGTGTACTCCGCGAGACGAGTTCGGGACACTTTCAACCCCTTGACAACGCTACATAAAACAATTAGGCCGGGAGCTCGTATCATATAACACTGCGCTAGCCGAACACACTATATTTTTATTTAATAAATTACACATACATACAATAATGACGCCTATGTAGGCAGAGGTGTACTAACACCCACGTTTCGCCAATTAGGTTATGTCCTATGTCATAGATCGCGAGCCTATTGTCATTTATCGGGCACTGGAATCGTAGTAAAATCAAACATAATTTACGCTTATTTATATCCAAAGGTAAAAACAGAGTTTATCAAAACAAATATTTCGCCAACCATGCCAAGCCCCATGTAATTGGGGGCGGACCTATTGCCATCTGGATGGCACCTGAATCGCATTATGGTAGGTGGTTTAGGAAAAACCATTTTTAACCCTTATTAGTCTTGTAGTAGCGTCTTGTCTGCAAATTTCATACAAGCTATCACCAAGTTCCAATGAAAAAGAGGACAATAAATTTTTTTAAAAATATTGTCGAGCATTAGCATTGAGATTTTTTTTATTTTTTATTTATTAGGAAAACAAAATAATTTTTCAAATTTCTCTGATTATATTTTTCATTTCATAAATTTTTATACATTAAAATAATGCTCAAATCAGTGATGAGGAATGGGCAGCAGCGTTCCTCTTATATACCACCTAACAATGTACTGCGACTTTTGTGCCCGATAAATGGCAATAGGCTCGCCACCTATTACATGGGATTTAACATAATTGGCGAAACGTGGGTGTTAGTTCACCTCTGCCTACCCCTTCGGGGATATAGGCGTGATTTATGTATGTATGTATGTCAAATAAAAATCTTTAAAACAAATTTGTTCGGGTATCGGTCTGCAACCAGCATAGAATCGCGCTCCGGCTCCCGAGCTATGCACTAAAAGTTCGCAACTACACTGCCTCTCATGTGAAAAGAGGTGAAGGGGTAAAAAAGTTCCAAAGTGAGGCGCCGTTGCGTTAAGATTTTTTGCCTCGTAAACACCAGATGTGGCTGTGCTTGTATCATTCATTTGTCACAGTGGCCTTAGGGATAAGAAAAATTAAGAAGAAGAAGATCACCCCCGAATACGGAAACGCTATTCACAGTTTGAGTCCCGCTTAACATTTAAGTATTGTCAAAATTGACGTATTTCTATACAAATTCTGACAGGTAGTGTCCACTTAACTTTTTAAGCAGGCCCCTAAATTTGAGTAGCGTTTCTGTATTCGGGGGTAAGACTTTTAGAAGTAATAATTGGAGCAGTTAAGAGGGATTAGCCGTGTGGTGACGTCAGAGATACGAGGCTCCTAAAGGTACTTTCGAGAAGCGCTAGCGCAGTGGTATAGAGCACTCGACCGTCGATTGCGTAAACTAAGCAATGTTTGCTTAAACTGGTCATTAGATAGGTGACCAAAAATGTTTTTCTTGCTTTGGAAGGCACGTTAAGCCTTTGGTCCCGGCTGCATCTGCAGTGGTTAATACCCACCATTCCGCACTGGGCTCCTCATGGTCAAATCAAACAACGGTAAAAACGGTTCGTATTTAACCAAATTTTTTTCGATGACCGCTCCCAAAATCGTTAACCATTGATCATAAAAATGTGTTGTTTAAACTTTCGCCTTTTGATGATTACTTCTATTTTAAATTGCTGATCATCAATTTATTTTATAACAGCTTTTATTTTATTCTAACGTTTGAAGAAGTTAATCGAGATTCTGTATCTGACATCAACTAGACGATAACTTTGACATAATAATGTTGAAGATAGTGAATAAATATTTTTAATTTTTTTTTTTTTTTATACTTAAGTAATAGTAAGACATTACTATTCTATTCACTAACCCACTTAAATCTTTTTTCAACTTCAATACAGCAATAACTACAGTTAGCAGCCCTTCAGACTATATAAAATTTTTAAATATTTCTAATCGATTATTAGCCTTAGGGCCGATTTCACCGTCTCTAATAGAAACTGAGTTTAATAAAACTTGCTTTTGATTAATTCAAACTATGTAGCGGAACTCAGTTTAGAGCATAAATCGAGTTCAACTTCAACTGTTTAATTGCCTTGGTCGAATGCTCAGATTGCTGGGTATTGGCCAAGAGGTCCCGGGTTCGAATCCTGGTAGGGGCAAACTTTGTGATGACCACAAATGTTTGTTCCCGAGTCATGGTTGTGTATATGTTTATGTAGTATATTTTCAACATTTATATACATAATTATATTAAAAATATGTCCGTCATCTTGTATCCATAACACAAATGCTTATGCTACTTACTTTGGGCTAGATGATAGGTGTGAGTGTAAAAATATTTATTTATTTATTTATATGTACATTTAAAAAAAAAATAAAAAAAATTCTTCGGTGAAATCGGCCCTTAGTTGGTGAAAGTATAACCTAAAAGAGAATGTAGGAAAATTCAACATAATATTGTGGTACCCTGATGTACGATATCTTATCTTGATATCTCACTCCGGACACGCCGGGAGCTTAAATAAGCTTATATAAGAATTTTTGAGGGGCATGCCCTAATTCTATTAAAAATATCATCAGCCGTGCAACGATCACATTATATCATGCCTGCGAGATGTCTGTGGCGTTCTCACTCTATTCTGCAGATTAAATTCATGACGGGATCTTGGAAATCTTATTGCGCACTGGGTTTCCGAGACGCGGCGTTTTTGGGAAACGGATTCGGTATTATTTTTTTTATATAGAAATATTGTATTAAATAAAATATTTGAAAAATTATAAACATTTTTTTATTTAAATTTTTATTTGAAAATTATACAAAATAAAATGTTAGAAAAAATATTACTGAAAAATCAGGTTATAAATTCTCTACAGCCTTCATGCGGAAAGACTACAATTCCCGTTTTTCTCGAACTTTTTCTGAGTAATATTATGATTAATATTCTCGGGTCTGTGTTTGTACTACAGCAACATTTAACAATTCGGCGCATCTACTAATTGGCATTTATACTACCTATTCTAGCTTTTAGAAGAAAGTGGGATTATTTCAATCCTGTCATCGAAAATGTCACGAGGGTACTTTATGTATTTTTCTTCTCGGATCGAACCCACCTCACGCGGCACGTCAATTTATTTGGCATTTGTTGTTGTTCTGTCTTTATTGAGGGAAAAGGGTGCACCACGACAAGACCGCGACTTAGGTTTCATAAAATGAAATATTGCTCTTAATTTAATTGCTTCTCTTTAATGAAACATTCATTGTCACACAACGGGTGTAATGTTCAATGTCTCCAAAGTTAAAAGCAACCATAGTATAATTAATAAATTGTTTTGGTGTTGTTAGTGGTGTACCTTTCACCACCCGGGTGTCCATAAGTGATTATTGGTATACATTAGTATATTTATCCCAAAGATTTTGGTGGTTAGAAAAAGAATTTCGAAAAATTATGATCTTGAGGCGGGAATCTAACCCGCGTCCGCTGCTATCCGGGCAGGTGCCTGACCGCTCGGCCACCCAAGCCTCAAGATCATAATTTTTCGAAATCCTTTTTCTAACCACCAAAATCTTTGTACCAATTTTTCTAACATTTATATAATGTTAAAATTAAAATCGAATAATATTTATCCCAGTCGACTTTTAATACGTTTCCATTTAATTTTAAAGGGAATAATGTGTCATTTTAAAGTATTTTAAAGTTTTTGGTGAAAACTTAAATTTGAAACGTCTTGCAACAGATACGAAACGCTCCAAACGCGACGCGCGAAACAGCCAGTGTGCCCTACCGAAATCTCCAAGTGACAAGCGTCAACATTTATCAGTGTCTCGCGACAAACGACAGCAATTAACATTCCCCGCCATTGTTAGCGGCGTGACGCGCGTGTTGCTTTGCAACGTAGAGCTTTGTCGCGCCACATTTTCTCCGTTCGCAGCTCGGTTTTTAGTTGCAACAATGCGATTTGCCCTTTTAGTTAATGTTGCCAGTACAATACAGAGGTTATACCGGTTATGTCTAATTTTGAGGGCTCTGACAATTGATACATTTGCCGCATCGTGAGCGAGAAGGGAAGATCCTCCTAGCCTGATATGCGTTTTGGTTGATACTCTGAGTGCTGTCATAAAGTACCGTGTGGCAATGGCAGAGCATAATAAAATTATCACCACCCCAATCTGTGCCGCGAGTGTTGTATAAGGCGTCTGAGGGTTGAAAGTTAAAACATTAATGAGGAAGCAGTTATAACTTATAACTTCGCTCCACATGTAGCAGCTACGTTATAACTTATAACGTAGCCGCCTACAAGTGAAACGCTACGATGTGGCTGCTACATGCGTAATATTATACGTAGCCACTATAGTTGGCCGTGTGGTGACGGTAGAGTAGAATACAATTGTCACCACCACAAATCTCTCCCGTGGGTGTCGTACAAGGCGACTAAGGATAAATTAGTGATGAAGAAAGGGCAGCAGCGTTCCTCTTATACTACCGTCCTGACAATGTACTGCGACTTTTGTGCCCGATAAATGGCAATAGGCTCGCCACCTATTACATGGGACTTGACATAATTGGCGAAACGCGGGTGTTAGTTCACCTTTGCCTACCCCTTCTGGGATATAGGCGTGATGTATGTATGTATGTACTATAGTTGTAGCGCTATGCCGTGTTACACAGCTGTAGAGTGCCCCCAGATAAGTCCGCGCGTGTTCAAAATTTGAACTAAAAATTCGCCTGCTATTTTGTTTGTCTAGGAGTGTCAATGTTAGCAAGCAGCGCCACCCCTCGCGCGCAGTCTTATTTGGCGCGCACTCTAGCGCTCTAACGTAGCTGCTACAGGTATAGCGCTATGACGTGACCGTTACAAAGAAGTTTAGCGATATGACTTGTGTTACATTACATTTATGTAGGGGTCAACGGTGTCCAACAGGTATTACCAACAATGATTATGTTGGTAATACCTGTAGCACTGTAGCATTGTAGAATTTTCTAACACCTAAATCTTAAGTACCTATTTACAAATATAGTGCATTTCGTTAAGCTTAATTGTGCTTACCTTTAGTTTAGAAAGTGGAAGGTGATAACGGTAAAAAAATATTTATATGACTTGAACATTATATTAATAAATTTTTAGTGCTGCTGCCTTGCCACTCGACTCGACCAACCAAGAGCGTCCGATGGCATTTTTGATCTCTTTTTTGTTCGATTGGTCTCTTTTTTTAAGGACCTAATCTGTTGCATGTTAGATGTTTACAGGTTTTTGGGAAACGCGAAGACCTTGTCCTCAAGCCTTGCAGTCCAGCCTGTATATACATTGTACTCTTAGAGTCCAGCAAGCCCTGTGAGGGTATCCCACAGCAGGCGTCTCCCATGGGAGGACGGCATCTCCCGGGAGAGATATAATGCCGCGGAGAGCCTCACAGGGCGAGTCGGAGCGATTGGTCTTACGTATCAAAATATAATCTTTAATTCAAGCTACAAAAGGTGCAACAATGGCTGACTATATTTGTTTTGATTTTCCCGAGTGCAATACCTCAGACCGCTGGAGGGGCCACTAATCCGACTCGCTGCACCTTTATCAACGTCCCGAGTAAGGACTGGCATTAACCACCTCTGACTTGCACGGGCGATTGCTCTCACTGTGCCGGGGTTCCGTCGGGACGGAGAAATAATTGAAATGAAACCGAATTAGTAGTACGGGGTCCTTCGCAGAAAAGATTGTCTAGTTTCTTTTGTTTGGAGTGCTTTGGGATTGCGTATGTTGTGTAGAGTAGACTGTATGGTTGGTACTCGACTTATATTTTTAGACTTTAAGACCTGAGCCGTGTGGTGACGGCAGAGCAGAATACAATTGTCACTACCCCCATCTCTCCCGTGGGTGTCGTACAAAGCGATTAAGGGTAAAGACAGCAATGAGTAATGAGCAGCAGCATTGTTCTTGTGCCACCTAGCTATACATATACTGCGATTTATGTGCCCGATAGATGGCAATATGCTCGCCACCTATTACATGGGGCCATGCTTAATTGGCGAAAAGTGGATGTTAATTTCACCTATGCCTGCCTCTTCGGGGTTATAGGCGTGATTTATGTATGTATCTAAGTCCTGGGTCTCTGAACTAAAAAGACTTGTGTTCTGTATGAAGACTCAGTTCTTTATCAGGACATGGTGCTAGTCGAGCTCAAGCACTTTTTTAGTATTATTGAGCTATGAGACATTTATAGACTAGAGTTTTGAAATAACTCATGCTTTCCAAAAGAAAGCTGCTTAACTAAGTTCGAGTCAAATATTAAAGCAGTACGTTAAAACAAAACCTACTACACATATCAACTCTCTCCGCTTAATTACTACTTCAATGCTGGTTTGTGAGTGAAAAAATGAAATGTGCTAGCCCCAACTCACCCTAGCGTTGTAAAAGTCAACTAAGGACGATTGCCTGGTATGCTGGAAAGAAAAAAACGCTGCTTCACATTACTTATCGCCGTTTTAACCCTTAGTCGCCTATAGCGACAGCCGTAAGACAGATTAGGATTAGTGATAATTGTATTCTGCTCTGCCGTCAGCACCCAGCACCAAATATACAAGTGCATTCGAATATTAGCATATTTATAAGTGTATTTGATTTCCAAAAAAGGTAAAATGCACCTTTTTGGTAAGGGGTGAGAAAAAAAGAATATTGAACGGAACCCACGACTATCTCAGCTCGGGCTTCCCAAACTTTTTGCGACGTTAAACGAGCCATACCTTACCTTCCTGTCCTTGCATGCCTGCTAAATGACGTCACTTACGGTGTCCTATTAAGAAATTGGATGTAGCAGATTCCTCCACTTAGATAAAATGTACTTGCTCTACAGATTTGTTCAACTAAAGCTCTGCGAGAAAAAGTGGGAGAATCCATTTTGAAACAATGGAGTAGGGCTTAAATTAGCTTAATTGGTTCAGTCTTACTGAGTTTAGTTCCTCGTGAAAGCAATTTGTTTTTAATTGGCCTTAATGAATTAGAAGTCTTTGGATATAAAAGAGGAATATAGGCATGTCTGTTTAGGTCAGAAAATTTACCTAAAATTATTGTTCTTATGTGGGATAACAATATGAAAAGTTTTCGATTTTTTTCTGGCCTCTTTTATTTGTACTAATTATTCATTTATTTTCATAAACATTTTCTCTAATATTGGAATAAAAATCAAAATAATAATCAAAATTATATCCAACTCAACAAGAGACTTTCAGAATAGAATTGCCCCGTCCTAAAGAATGGTGACGTATCAGAAAGAGGGTCAAATTCAGGTCTCCTGACTCTATCACATCGATACATTCTACGTTTAGTCATCGCCCCTCCCTCTCTCGCGAGTAAGAGCTTTAATACAAGTAAAGAGGAATGGGCAACAGCAGTTCTGGAGTACTATTTAGCAAATGGCTGCAATCGTTCCCGTGAATGACAATAGGCTCGAGCACTATTACATGGGACCTACCATAAGCTGGCGAAATGTAGGTGATAAACACCTCTGCCTACTACTTAGGGGAAAATGGTGCGGTTTTTGTATACGTGTGTATATTCGTCATCGAAAACTATAGCTCTGTCTCGTTTACTCGCATCTACATTGAGGGTGACAACCTAGATGGCCTAATTCAGTGCACCCTGCACCTGTTTCGCTTCAAAAGGTAAGTCCTATTCGGCTGTAGCTACCTGAATTACGTACACAATGTCGGGAGCCCAAATCATGCATGATTTATGAGCTCACACGGTAAAGTTGGACCGTTAGTGCCCAAATTTGTAACCGATTTAAAGTAATGAGGGTTGAAAGGAGGTGTGGACCCGAGTCGGTGCGACTACGAATCAAAGTACGAAAATCCCGAATCCCAGGTAACAACTCCACGCGCTTGGCCTTGGCATTGCTTATTCAGCAAGTTCGCATTCTGGTATTATTTAGTAAAAGTATGTACCTACCCAGTCTTATATGCTGGCCTGGGAGCGACCAAATAACGTAGAATGGGCCAGCCCCAAATAATCCCATGGGTGTCGTAAAAGTCGACTAAAGGAGATTGCCCGGTGTAAACCAATAAGCACCTTGGGCATCCGAATGGTGGAGGGCAAACCACCAATAACAGCATACCTAAAGAGGGTTGGTGTCAGACAGGCAGCCGGCTGTAAAACCTAAGCCAAAACCTTGAGCAGTATGCATATAACATTCCAATCATACATATGTATATATGTATGATTGGAATGTTGTCATTTCAATCACTCTCTCCTTTCATTGATCTCTCGAGACGGTCCATTCCGTCCCTTTTCTATACATTCATTCATCACTAGCACCTTTATTACATTTGGGTTATTCCGATTTTCTCGACTGATGTCAGTATTTTGCCACTATTTCGCCTCCAGACCCTCTGGGAAAAAGATAGTTGGTTGCCCCATTGTATTATACTATATATTATTTTATACATACAAACATACATACATAAATCACGCCTATATCCCCGAAGGGGTAGGCAGAGGCGAACTAGCACCCACGTTTCGCCAATTATGTTAGGTCCCATGTAATAGGTGGCGAGCCTATTGCTATTTATCGGGCACAAAAGTCGCAGTACATTGCTATTGCTAGGTGGTATAAGAGGAACGCTGCTGCCCATTCCTCATAGCTAATTTATCCTTGTACGACACCCACGGGAGAGATTTGGGGTGGTGACAATTGTATTCTACTCTGCCGTCACCACACCGCTTCACATTATATTATGATGATGTATATCAAAAGGGAGTGGATGGCTTGATGACGTCTGCTGGCCGATATGAATGGAAGAGGAAACATACTACGCCGACCCCAGATACACTGGGAACAGGGCAAGGAGAAGAAGAAGTATGGCTAGATGCATAAGGAGTTCAACATTCTGGTGCGCCGTCGGTGAGATGACGCTTTTGCGACCGAATGTGTCAACCGTCTCCGTGGTCTAGGTTCGGTCCCAGTGGGAGTGCAAATTTGAACTCAGTTTGGTTGGAAGTAGGACTTTTTCCAAGTTCGCCTGGAGCTACCAACATTTATTTATTTATTTATTTACTTCTCAATACATTTATCATTTCAGGTATCAATACCTAATTCGATAAAGCAGCATACACATAAAATAAGAATAAAAAGATCTACATTTTATAACATATAACGTATAATGTAATTTTTGTGAATTCACTTATAGAACATGAAAATATGTCTAACATTTCTGTGACCAAGTTGAGTGTATGTAGAGAGCGCGTCAATGGCGCTTCCTTCAAGAGATTGGTCCGGCCGAGCGGCACTGCCAGCAGCCGAGGCCTCCGCCGTCGACCCATGTAATTATCTGGTACGTTTAGGTGTATGCTGGCCAACACCTCTGCGTAGTATATTTTTCCAATCAATAGAGAAAACATATACCGTGCTAACATTAATTCTCTTCTTACTCTTAGTTCGTTGTATCCCACCATGCCCAAGATAAAGAGTGAGGGATACATTAATGGGTAATACGGGTACACTCTATATTGTTTGAAATATAGGAATCTTAAAAATTTTCTTTGTATACGCTCTAGCATGATCGTATATACATCTCATCGAAATGTATCGCCATTGTAATAATGTTAACAACATTATTGTGTTCCGATAATTTGTGATAAGATATGGTTTAGGAGCTTCACCAAGCTTGATCCATCGTCGACCCTTACCGTCACATACATTCATGTGAGATGAAGGTCAAAAACTATCTAGCACTGTGGAGCGAGTGGTGTCAGGTAGGAGGCGGCCGGTTGTAAAACCTAAGCCAAAACTTGAGCAGTGTATGAATTGGAATATATCATCCCAAATCACTCTCATTTCATCGGTCTCTTCATACGAACAAGAGTGAAAACATTCTGTTTCCTGGGAATAAAGCAGTAATAATGATGATGACACTACAGATTAGAACACCTAAGAAAATATGATAAACAGGATAAACAATACGGAACAGCAAACACTCGTATTCTCCCGAAAACAGATTCAAATTAGGGTACTGAAGTAGCGAAAACATTTATCTCCGTGAAATACCTCGGTAATCAGAAAACACAATTCTATTTTGTAAATTCTGTGTACCAAGGAGCTTTCTTCAGAAAAGCCTAAGGGCGTGTGCACATTGCGCATTAGCGATTTCGGTAGCGCGTTTCTTAAAAGTTAATTTATAAAATAAGCCATATTCACTAAGGCCGGTCATCAGATGGGTGACCAAATATTTATTATCTCCGTATTCTCCGTGCTTCGGAAGGCATGTTGGCCGTTGGTCACAGCTGCATAATATGCAGCCGTTAAATGTTCTGTGAGTTCCTCCGTGCTTCGGACGGCACGTTAAACTGTCTATACAGTCGGCATTTGCGGTCGTCCTCCACATTTTGTCCCCGGAATTAGATCACCAGGTCCCACGTTTAATCCCCAGGGGAGTACACATTTGTACTCAGTTTGGTTGGTGATGGGACTTTTTAAGTCCGCCTGGTTATCTACCACCATCTTATCAAAATCTGTCGCCATAATAATAATGCTAACAGCAGTATTGTGTTCCGATAATTTATGATAAGATAACCAAGCCCTGTGTATTTGAGAGTTCAAGGTGAAGCTCGACTCCATTATGGCCTATAATCCATTGCATTATGGTTATCGTCACTTACTATCAGGTGAGATAAAGACGAAGAACTTCTAGCATAAAAAACCGCCCTTATCAAACACATCATCAAGTTTTTCTCCACATATTCTTCGATCTATAGAGAAACCAGTCCCAGCTGTGAGGACATTAAAATAACTGGTGATCAACAGTTTGAAGGAGATAGGTACCTCAGACTATAAAGTTTTAGTACTGAATTAAACAGTTGATATGAAATTGTTTAATTTTCGCTTGCTGGAAACGTATTTTATAGGTAGGTACTTAATTTTTTACCGTCATCACTCAAAGATAAGTGTGGTGATGCTATAGTAAAAAAATTACATACATAAATCACGCCTTTATTTTATAGTAGGCAGAGGTGTAGGCGCAACACCCAAGTCGACAATTAGCATAGAGCCCACGTAATAGGTGGCGACCCTATTGCCATGTATCGGGCGCGTAAATCACAGTATGTTGCTACCTACACGCCTTCTACGACACTAACGGGAGAAATGGGGTGGTGACAATATTGTATTCTGCTCTGCCGTCACCACACGGCTTAAACTCAAGTAATAGATAGCGAACTCTAAACTAAGCGCACTCGCACGTGTGCACGGGCCCTAAGAAGCGCAGGTGCGTATGACTCGATTATTCCTGTCGTAAAATATAACAGTTGCTACTTTAGAACTGAAATTAACTAAACTCCAGGACTGTTAATTTAATTACCAGACACGTTGGAAGTTTTTTGTTGGCAGCACTTTTTCTCAGTAGGTAATTTTGGGGTTCTGTTGGAGCTGAATAATTATTTGTTATTTTAATATCAATTGGTAACATTTATTTTTTCTTTTATTAGGCATATTAATGAAAGAAATAGCAATAAACACCATAGGTTATTTCGTGTCAGAACTGAACAGAATTTACGATTTTTTTCTGATGACTATGTTAGTTATTTACATAATAGGTACCTAACGTAATCAGCGAAATGAGACTTATGATAAAATAATGCTTATTTTATGCATGTGTAATTGAGAAATGTGTCGGACAGACAATATTGGGTAATATCACCACCACTCCTTTCATATTCACCATTTAATTTTCACTCATTAAAAATGAAACTGTTTAAATTTTAAACCAGCCGAAACGTCCCGTTTTCATTACACTCCGCGTAAATTTGTTTCATAAAGAGAGTAACGCTTCAATTTCGCCGCATGCACGGAAAGCAATAAAAATGTCATCACGAAAATTGACTTTATTTTCTACGGAACCCATAATATTGTTTTTATTACCACGCCGTATTCCGCGCCCGGTAATCGCTCAGGAGGTGCCTACGACAAAAGTTTCGGGTTCTCTCGCTGGGATTTTTAATCTTATGCGCAGATGTGCTTAAATCTTCATTATAAAATTTTCCATCCGAGTGTGAAAAGTATTATACGTATAATATGTAGTATTATACGCACTGGTGTAGACTAGATAGCTTTATAAGGCCAGTGCCATAAGTGGAGCGATACAATTGTAAGGTAAATACTATTATAATATATACCTTAGTGCGAACAGTCAACATGTGACGAGCATGATAGTGTGTGGCTTAGACCTGCGATTACGTAACTAAGGCCGGTTAGGGGACGGGTTACCAAAAATTACCAAAATTTAAATATACATCGAGTTCCTCCGTGCTTCAGAAAGCACGTTATGCCGTTGGTCCCGGCTGCATCTGCAGTCGTTAATACCTACCAATCCGCACTGGGCCAGATTGGTGGATTATACCCCATTCTCTTTATATTCTCCCGTCCATATGGAAGGCCTATGCCCCAGCAGTAGGGACATTAAAGGGCTGGTGATGTACAAGTTTTGTGCTTTGCGTAAAACAAGTTAAGGTTGACAATCGATTAAAGAAATTTGTCAGTCCGTAGATTATATCAAGTAAAAGAAAGTAAGAAAAAAGTAAAAGAATGTATAAAACGGGATGGCGAAGGTGAGTGTTGGCATGTCGTGAAGGGGCCCCGTAAGCCTACACTTGGGTCACTGGGCTGACAGGTGCTGCTACTGACTCCCCTTTATGCCAAACTATGGACCCGGCACCCACACTGTCAATCCATGGAATGCTAAAAGTTTTCATCTCGCCTTTCGTCTCTAAATTAGATGCAGACATCGTACCAACAGAATATAAAAATCAAATATAATCTTCGCGTAAACAACCAGTAGGTGCAGCCCAGTCGGGTGCAGTATTACCCAACAGCGCAGTAAAAGCAGCAGTAACACCAAACAGCGCAGTAAAAGTGCAGTAAACGTTCCATGCGATGATCGTTAAGGCTTTCTAAGGTTCACACCAGGTGCGATACGAGAAATCAATTAAGCATTTAACAATCCCCCTTCCCGTTCAGAGTTGCTAAGTCGGGAAAATAGAATTCGATGGGGACATACATAAATCGTGCCTGTTTATCCCAAAGGGTGGGCTGAAGTGCATTTAGGCTGTATCTTCGCGAATATTCAACACTTTTAATAAGGATCTACTATTATTTTTCCTACTATTTTTGTCTGGTTTTTAAAAATAATGTAGTATATGTAAAAATAAATAGATTATGTTAGGTCCCATGCATATTACCAAATATCGGGCACGTAAAGTGCAGTGTGTGTGGTATAGGAGAAACGCTACTGCCAATTACTCATGGTCTTAACCATGATTTGATTCTTTTAAATAAATATAATAATATGTTAAAAAAACATTACCAATAAAATAAAGTCAGAAAATCTTCGAAAAATTATTTGTCCTGATGCGGCAATCGATCCCGCACCCTCTGCAATCCTGGCAGATGATGCGTGTTCTTTTGTTTCCATACCACCTAACCATACCACCTAAATCCCTGTATTATTTAATTACTAAAAGACCTTATCTTGTCTAGAACTTTCGTAAGTTCTTCACTGGAACGTGTTTCTAAGGCAGTCTAAAACAAGACGGGGTGAGTGTTGACTTGTTGTTAAGGGACACCGTAACCCTACACTTGGGTCACAAGTCGCAATGAATTGACCAGAAACCCAACACTAGCTCTATGACAACATGTATTATTCTAATAAAATAATCATAGACTTACGAAATGTTAGAACTGAATACCTACATGTTACTAGTATGACAATAACTTTTCAATCCGAAGTGCTCCTACCTGTCTATTGTTGAGCTGAAACAAAATGCAGATCAAAGCCCAAAATGAAACCGTGAAAGGCCATACATCACGAGCGCACTTAACTTTCCAAGTGCCTTCACATGCCCATAACTCATTCGACGCTCGTGGCTGGGGTTACCACAAATTGAGTTGAAGACAGGAAAATTGGGAGCCTTTTTGTATTCTTTAAAAATAAATGCGAAGTCGATTCACTCATTGATCTTAGGCCAAAGGTTCTTTGCATAATATAATCATACACCATACTCCTTGTATACTTTGACCAATAATAGCTTGTTTTTTCTTAAAAACAGGTACAACAGTACCTAGGTACAACCATCATCATCATAAGAAAATAACATAAGTCATGAGCCCTCCATTTAGCTTTGATCGATTCGGAAGTAAATCTACTTCTAAGAACCAATATACACAGTGGATGTTTTTATAAATCTAATCAACAAGTGATGAGCTCAATGGCGCAGTGGCTAACGTGCTCGCTAGGTGACTGCGTAAATGATCGCTAAGGCTACTCCTTGGACTGATGATCAAAAATATTTTTTCTCCAACTTCTCTGGGCTTCGGAAGAAGATAAATACCCACTAATTCGCACTGGGCCAGCGCCTACGGTCCATTCTCCCTATATTCTTCTATTCCTAAGGAAAGCCTGTGCCCCAGCAACGGGGATTGTAAATCTATGGTGATGATGATGATGAAATTCCCACAAGTAATTGGTACAACCAAAAAAGCAAAATATTTTATGATCATATTGCATCTGTCCCAAAATTTCCACAACACTTTTGGACGCCCCACACCCGCCGCCTATCTAGGAATCACTTCGCCCGGGACATGGGACAAAATTTGCAAAAGTACACCCAAATTTGTTCAGATTGCCCCGACAGATATACACGTACCTTTTTCAATGTCCGATTCCAGTATTAAACATCTATTTCTTTTCAATTGGGCCTGGTTCTGCTCCTATCTGATGTTTGTCGAAAGCGGCCCATCCATACATAATGTTTGGGAACACAAAAGACGTATTTGCTTGTGGAAAAAACCGGCGTTGTTTGATGCCACGTGAAGTATTACAATGGCGAGTTACTATTTGCCGTGTGGTGACGGCAGAGTAGAATACAATTGTCACCACCCCAAATCTCTCTCGTGGGTGTCGTACAAGACGACTAAGGATAAATCAGTGACGAGGAATGGGCAGCAGCGGGCCTCTTATACCACCTAGCAACGTACTGCGACTTTTATGCCCGGTAAATGGCAATAGGCTCGCCACCTATTACATGGGACCTAATATAATTGCCGAAATGTGGGCGCTAGCTCACCTCTGCCTACCCCTTCGGGGATATAGGCGCGATTTATGTAGGTGTATGTAGGAGTTATTATCAGGGGTATTTCTTCAAATGTTTGTTGTTAATTAAATTGTTTGGATGGTTGGGTGGTTGATGTAATTGTAAAAAAAACTATTCGTTCTTTATATTATTTCTTTCATGTTTCAAACTGTGTAAGATATTTTACAAAGATAAAGAATCCGGAAGGGATAAGCAGAGGTGTATTATTATTAACACCAATGTTTCGCCAATTATGTTAGGTCCCATGTAATAGGTGGCAAGCCTATTGCCACGTAAATCGCACTGTATTGCTAGGTGGTAAAGGAACGCTGCTGCTCATTACTCATCGCTGTCTTAACCCTTAGTCGCCTTATACGACAACTACGGTAAATATTTATTTATTTCATCATCATCACCAGCCCTTCAATGTCCCCACTGCTGGGGCACGGGCCTTCGCTATGGATGGAAGAATATAGGGAGATTGAGCCGTAACCCACCACGCTGGCCCAGTGCGGGTTGGTGGGTATTAACGACTGCAGATGCAGCCGGGACCACCAGCTTAACGTGCCTTCCGAAGCACGGAGGAACTCGAGATAATAAATTTTTGGTCACCCATCCAATGACCGGCCTTAGCGACATTGCTTAGTTTACGCAATCGCAGGCCAAGCGCGCTGTGCCACTGCGCTAGCGAGCTCCTCATTTAATTATTATTTTTTTTTTATATATATATTATAGGTATTATTTATCTGATTTATTTATTTATTATTATTTATTTGAAAAGGCAGCTCGTAAAATACACTGTAGGTCGTCATCAAGAACTAAATGCGAAGTGTTTCTGCGAAGGGGATTAAAATCGAATCACGAAGCTCGATCAGTTTTTGTGAGAAATTCAAAATTCGGCATCCACTCAAAGCAGGCTTTGAGCTTAGCACGGACTGATAATACTCTTTTTAGAAAGAGCTTGACGATAACGTCCAAAGGGTAAAACATTGATTCTTCTCTTTTCTCGTCTCTCTGTGTGAGGTGCTGTATAAAGGTGACGAAAATGCACTTTTAGAACGTTGTTGTTTTTTACGTTTATGGTCATCAAACGTTGCTGACATGCTGAAAGCTTTCAAAGGTTTTTTATTGAGCCTTGAGCGAAGAAAGAAAGATCTTTATTCTATATTGGAATAAAAAGTTTGCAAACATGTTTCACGATTTGATAATCAGCGGGAAAAAAATAATACCATTTCGTGGAAGTTAGCAAAATTGGTTTAGACTATCAATATCAAATTATTATCTAATAGCTAATATCAAAAAATTCAACATTTTCTGGCCAAAATCTACATGTCCAATAAATTCAATTTTATTTTATATATTTATACCTAAATAAATATGAGTTATGGCAATACAAATTGCGTTTATTTTTTACAAAAACGCGAATATTAATCTTAAGTGTCAGCAATTCATCGATCCTGTTATATTTAATGCCTGGGGTACCTATAAATTATACTTTATTGCAGACGACTACCAAATAAAACGTCAGGACGGCCGGGGTTTGTAGAAAAACAGTTATTTATTTCGCAATGTGTAAGGATTTCATCATATTTTTAATTATAACCACTTCATTGAACCACTACCTTTAATCATTTTAATCAACAAAAAAAGTTAAATTTGTTGCATGCGTTGTAATTGGCAACCATTAAATAGTTATACATCTAAGGTCTGCAAAACAGTGAAGGCTTGGTAGCTTGTTTTGAGTACCTGGAAACAATAGTTCATAAATTATTCTTCTACTATACAACGGAGTACAGTGTCTCAAGTCAAAAGTCCTTAATTAGCGTAAGACTTTTGAGCCGCGACGTAGCCGCTCGCAATGGCCTCTTCTAAAGGCACAAAGTTACACAAAGGGTAAATAAATTTCAAAGAATATTGTGGTCAGAAAAAGTTCTAAAAATTATAGTCTTGTTGCGGCAATCGAACCCGCGTCCTCTGCGATCCGGGTAGATGCCTATACCACTTGGCCTACCAAGACGTTAAGTTTCAGTGTACATAAAGAGATTTGTAGAAGAACCGGCTGTACAATGGCCGACCTTTTGCAAACATAGAAAACAAACATCAAACGTCGCAAAAACGCTGCTGCTATTACTCATCGCTGTTAAACCTGAACCCTTAGTCGCCTTGTACGACACCAACGGGGCACTATTTGCAGATGGTGACAATTGTATTCTGCTCTCTTTGCCGTCAATTTACTACAAAAACATGAATAATCATGACTAGAGAATCACACAAACATTGGGCCCCACCGGGATTCGAACCCGGGGCCATCTATCGGCCACGTGATTTGCAGTATATCGCTAGGTGGTATAATATAAAGCTGCTGCCCATTACTCATCGATGTCTTTACACTTAGGCGCCTTGTTCGACACCCACGGAAGAGATTTGTGGTGGTGACAATTGTATTCTACTCTGCCGTCACCACACGGCCAATATATGTATAAATAAGTACTATTGGTCGCCCGCGACTTCCACAATAATAATTATAATAAACACTTTTATTGCACACATATAAACAATACAAAAGACAAATACACGGGAGAAACAGTACAAAGTAGGCGGCATTATTGCTAACTAGCAATTTCTTCCAGGCAACCTTGACGGAAAGGAGTAAATGGGCTATCTTACACAAAAAGAATTTATCAATTTGAACAAATAGTTTCTGAGATTAGCTCGTTTAACCAACGAACCAAACAAACAAACAAACTCTTAGCTTTTTAATATTAGTATAGATATTATAATAGCTCATAAAATACTTACAGCGCTCATAGTGATCAGAGACAAATCGTTGCCGATCGCAGTTTTCAAGCCAAAATCTTTTTGCATGTACCGGATTATGATGTAATACGACTTCTTATCCTTAAGCTCCAAATTGATCCAGTCGAAGTTCAGCAGGGCTATGTTCAGATTTTCCGCCTGTGAAAGTCAATTGATACATACATACATACATAAATCACGCCTATATCCCCGAAGGGATAGGCAGAGGTAGACTAGCACCCAAGTTTCGCCAATAACATTAGGAGCATTGTAAGTTATTGACATCTTTCAATTTTGAATTATTAATTAATTTAAATTACTTTCATGTAAAGGTAGGAAAAAACCTGACTGAGTTTCTTGCCCGTTCTTCTCAGTACAGGGCCTCCTGGTAGTTTTCGAACGGATGGCGTAAATTTCTTGTCGTGGCGATTCATGAGTGTATTGTAATCATACCAGATATGAACAAACGAATTTTGATTTGATTTGGTCCCATGTAATAAGTCAATTTATATTGTTTTTATTTTGAAACGGTTTACACCAACAGTCTAACCAAGATCTGCCTATTTCATCTTCTTCCTGCCCTGTTCCCAGTTTATCTGATGTCGGCGCAGTATGTTTCCGTGTCCGTTATTATCAGTCAGACGTCATTAAGCCATTCATTGCCTTTTAATTCATCTTTCTTTTAAACCGGAAAGGTGCTAGTGATGAATGAATGTATAGAAAAGACCAATGAACGTAGAATGATTAGGATGACAACATTACAATCCATACTGGTCAAGGTTTTGGCTTAGATTTTAAAGCCCACCACAATTTTTTGAATATTATTGGTCGCGATAATATTCATAAATTGTCTAAAACTAGTTAAGTAGCTTTAAAAATTATTATCATTATTACAAAGACAACATACCTTAATTTTTATCTGCTCGCCGAACCAATTGTACGCAAACAGTTCGCCAAAACAGGGAATCATGTTTGGTGCGAAGTTCCACGGAATGCCCTGTGAATGTATACATAGGTATATACTACATACATACATAAATATGTACATACATATATAAATTACGACATTCCCTAAGGGGCCCCTAAGGGGTAGCTAGAGATTCCCCGCGCTTAGCAAGGTCATTTCAGGTCCCATTTTAATAGGGCGCGACCCTATCATCGGAAGATTTAAATACATACATACGTAAATCACGCCTATATCCCCGAAGGGGTAGGCAGAGGTGAACTAGCACCCACGTTTCGCCAATTATGTTAGGTTAGGTTAGGTTGTATTGCTTGGTTGTATAAGAGGAACACTGCTGCTCATTCCTCATAATTGATTATCCTTAGTCGCCTTGTACGATACCCACGGGAGAGATTTGGTGTGGTGACAATTGTATTCTACTCTGCCGTCACCACACGGTTCAATGTTGGTTGTGGTGAAAATGGGCAGTCATAGTCACATACCTTACTCATCAACAGGAAAAAGATACAACCCGACATCGACACATTGAATAGTGGTAGAAGCGACACCCATTTGAACATTGCATTCATTTTGTTTAAGAAACTGAAAAAAAATTGCATATATTATACGACAAATTGAACATAAAACAAAGTCTACTCAAGGGAAACTAATTTGGCTCCCCTTTGAAGATAAACAGGTATGATTTATACATGTAAGGTAAACGGCACATCAGACCCAAAACTGTCAAATTTCTTCCTTCGATTGTCAACCAACTTGTTTGTAGAATGCATAAAGTCGCTGTCATTAATTAACGTTGACCAATCCGCGCTGGGCCAGTTACATTTTTCAATAAGTAGGGAAGCCCTGTGCATTGAAGACCTCAAAGGGCTGGTGATTATCCATTTTTTAACAGCAGATTTTTATTTTCTTTTGTACAATAATACTTACTCAACCTGCTTCACGTGGATCCGATAGAATGACCTCAAGCTCTCGTTTAAGCGCTTAGAATACTCATGTTTGGATTCTCTAGCATTCCTGTCAACTGTCAATATTTTCACCGTGCAATCGCTAGCCGCACAGTAAAAGAACATAAAGAAAACGAACCACATATCCACCAAGATCAACGTATAGGATGCTTGGAACATGTACACGCTATGCAACATCAACCCTATTTCATGGTAAGGCGTCTTCATGGGCATTAAAATAGAAGTCGTCCCAGAAATAGTAACCCTCTCCCCATTAGCGTAACACCACATCGCTCTCACAATATACGTGATAATAGGCAGCATGATCATATAGAAGAGACCGTAAACCACTTTTATGCCCTTCCTCAGGACATTATTCAACTTTTCTTGCGAGTCGTTTCTGATAGTTTCGTAAAGCGTCGTTTTCACTTCCACGTACAGCTTTCTAAATACGCGCCTGTTGTTAACCAACAACAAGTATTTGCTGGGGAAAATGGCCGTTATCACGAAGGTGTAAGAGGCTTCAGCGATGACTTTGACATCGTTGGTGCTTTTCAAGATTTCTATAGTGCCGAAGACGACGTACACTACCAGAACGGCGGTGGCCAGTTGGTAGAAAATGAACCGTCTCCACGTCCACTCAGGGTCTAAAATGTGCTGGCCGAAAATCCTCTGTATGATGAGCGTTAATCTCATAATTGTATCGACCTCATTTTTGATACCAACAGTACGGATATGAAAGGTACTCTTCGAAATTATTTTCATTTTTCCAATCGTTAAGCTTGAAGTCCGCCCGGATTATGATATCAGCGCGAGTTTTAAGGTACAATCATTGACAACGTCTCGTTCCATTTCAGAGGGTATTATTTGAGCAGAAAAATAAATAACAATTTTATTTAACGTCAAAAGCATTAAATTAAGTTTTACGTTACCGACGAAACCGTTTAGTAAATCGGACGGAAACACATTAAAGGGTAGTGGATTCGGAGGTCGGGAATTAGCTTTGATGAAGTAAATATTTATTTTAGGTTGCGGTAATTAAAAACCTAGGCTGTTGAAGCGCCAAAGTGTTAATTCAGTAAAGATTCGCTGGGTTCATAAAACACTTAACGTTCTTATATATTCACACGAGAATTTTGTATTTGCGTTCATTACTGTATCATGAACAGTTGAACACGTAAAATATACACAATTGTCAAAAAATTAATCGAAAAGAAGTGTAGTAGACGATGATTTCAAAAGGAGTATTGATGGCTCCAGGACTGACTATAAAACCTAAACCAAACCCTTGATTAGTAATTTAATTTTAATGTTGTTAGTCCAATCAGTCTTTTCTTTCCGGCGTGATATAGCTTATCGTCACTTATCATCAGGTGAGATGAAGAGCAAGAGCTTCTCTGTCTTTCATAAAAGAAAATCTTTCAATCCACTTGACACCATGACAGTACTTAGTCGCTAATAATTACTCAATTATCGAAATTACTCTTTTGACGCCTTAAACCTGTCCCTAACTTACATTAAATTTTAAGCGTGTGATACCTGTCGGTAATTAACGCGATCAACTATGAAGGACAGCCATTATAACTGCATCAGGATGCACATGCAAAATGAGGCCTTATCGTGATATATTAAAGTCTCATTTTGTATCTAGATCGGTGAATTGCAAAATAATGGAATTGAATATTGTGTAGATAATGAGAATCACGGCTATTTCGGAACGCAATTAGTATCAATTACTTACATAAATCACGCCTATATTCCCAAAGGGGTAGACAGAGGTGAACTAGCACCCACGTTTCGCCAATTGTGTTGGGTCCCATGTAATAGGTGGCGACCCTATTGGCATCTATAGGGCACAAAAGTCGCAGTAAATTGCTAGGTGGTATATAAGAGAACGCTGCTGCCCATTCCTCATCACTGATTTATCCTTCCCACGGGAGAGATTTGGGGTGGTGACAATTGTATTCTACTCTGCCGTCACCACACGGCAATATCAATTATTAGTTACAATTTAATGTTTGAAAGAGATCATTTAATGCTTAATTTAATTGTCAAGTCATCTAATCCCTTTTGATTCATATCGCCCATCACACTGGAAAGGTGCTAGTGATAACATAAAAGTAATGGGTATTTCCATAATTGATAAATGGTTCCCTAAAGCCGGTCATTGGATGGAAAACCAAAAATTTACTATCTTGAGCTTCTCCGTGCTTCGGAAGGCACGTTAAGCCATTGGTCGCGGCTGCATCTGCAGTCGTTAATACCCACCACTAGGCCAGCGTGGTGGCTTATGGCTCATTCTCCCTATTCCTTAAGGGGGGCCAACGCCCCAGCAGTGGGGACATTAAAAGGCTGGTGATGATGATGATATTTTATTTTTATTTCATATATAATTACGAATTTTAAGACTAGAATACAATTGTCACCTCCCCAAATCTCTCCCGTGGGTGTCGTACAAGGCGACTAAGGATAAATCAGCGATGAGAAATGGGCAGCAGCGTTCCTCTTATACCACCTAGCAATAGCAATGTACTGCGACTTTTGTGCCCGATAAATGGTAATAGGCTCGCCACCTATTACATGGGACCTAACATAATTGGCGAAACGTGGGTGCTAGTTCACCTCTGCCTACCCCTTCGGGGATATAGGCGTGATTTATGTTTGTATGTATGTATAATTATGTAACAAATGTTCTTGATACATGCTCAAAATATGTTCACAATAATAGTGAAAATATTAAAATATTCAGTCGGATTTTTTATTGATCTATCCATGTCCGTTTCGGGGCACGTTCCCCTTTATATTTACTGCACCCTCTAACTGCATAGGGACCTTAAACGGGACCGTAAACGTTTAATTTCAAACGCTGACCGGCCGTAAACACTAACCATGGTTTACAGCCGCCCCCGCACTTAACCTTACATTAATTCCTTTTTTACAGTGTCATTAGACAATGAAACATTTACAACGGTATTTCATTAAGGTATTGCCAGTATTCAAATATAATTGCTAATTGCGATGTAAGTACTCTCATTGGAAGAGGGGGTAAAGTAAAGGTCTTTGTAGGGTTAAAGGTCTCTGCTCCCTGGACCGTTCCGTCACCGGCCATACACGGAGCGTATGCGCACAGGCTAAATATCAGCAAAATACCCGCTACGCGTACGGAAAATTCCACTTCTTGGTCAGGGGGTGACATAAAATTATGATCTTAACTCGGGCGATAAAATAGATTCATATTTACGCCTCAGATCGCATATTTATCGCCCATGCCTTCGTGTCGGGCGTCAATTACTTGCGATATGAGATATGCTTTGTGTTATCGCCCTTGGTATATAATCTTCTATTATTCAATTTATGTAAACCAACGCCCACTAAACCGTTCCGTCATCGGACATGCACGTAGAGTACCGGCACTGAATTCAAGTCGATTATTTTGCCGGTGCGGATACGCTCCGTGCATGGCCGGTATCGGAACGGTCTAGTGGGCTGAGACATAAAGGGTGGATTTTCTGTTCTGTATACTTTCAGTGCCTTTTTCACTATTCATCACTAGCACCTTTCCCGTGTAATGCGTGATATCAATCAAAAAACTTTTATGCTGGACAGAGAAGCTCTTGCCCTTCACCTCACCTGATGTTAAGTGACGATAAGGGCTGAAGATAGAATCGAGCTTCACCTGGAACCCTCAACCAAAGTGCTGGCTATCTTATCACACATTATTTCTGTTAACATTATTATTATGGAGACAGATTTTGATAAGATGGTAGTAGCTAGCCAGGCGGACTTGAAAGAAGTCCTACCCAACCAAACCGGGTACAAGTAGGTACCCCCTGTGGATCGAACCCGAGACCTCCGGATCTTAATTCCGGTAGCCGAATCACTAGACCAAGAAGCGGCTAAAATGTTTTATTTTGTTTTCGGAGCGGTTTAAATTTAGATCGTTACAATTACAATTACTTTTAAATATTTCAACGTGGCCAGAGATGAAATTAACGTCCACGTTCAAATCATTGCTTTTCCGACTTTGTTCAAAGTTGTTTATGAACTATTGAATATTGTTTGTTACTTGGTCCCTTTTCGATGTAATATAAAATTGATATTTACTACTCGGACTGAGGACACCGAACACCGTAACTCCATTAGAATTATTTGGCAGGCGATTGTTTTCTCATAACCCTGACAGTGTTGGCTTGTCTGAAAACGGACTTGGTTTCGATAGTTTATTTTATTCGATTTAGGTACCGAAATTTTGACACAAAACTTTACCTTATGGCAAAAGTGACAACTGATTCTACCTGCCCTGTTCCCAGTCTATCTGGGGTTGGCGCTAAGTTTCCTCTTCTATCCATATCGGTCATCACCCCGGAAAGGTGCTAGTGATGAATGAATGTAAAGTCAATAGACGGACAGAGTGCAATGTGTGTGTTCCGACAATTTATGATAAAATAACCTCTATGTCAATCGGCCGTGTGGTGACGGCAGAGTAGAATACAATTGTCACCACCCCAAATCTCTCCCGTGGGTGTCGTACAAGGCGACTAAGGATAAAACATTGATGAGGATGGGTAGCAGAGTTCCTCTTATACCACCTAGCAATGTACCTACTGCGACTTTTGTGTCCGATAAATGACAATAGGCTCGCCACCTATTACATGAGACCTAACATAATTGACGAAACGCCGGTGCTAGTTCACCTCTGACTATCCCTTCGGGGATATAGGCGTGATTTATGTATGTATAACCTCTATGGTTGAGCGTTCCAGATGTAGCTCGATTCCATCTTCGTACCTGCCACCACTTACCATCAGGTGAGATGATGGTCAAGGACAAGGGACAGGGAAGCTTCCCTGTCTAACATAAAAATAAAAAAATAATCAAAGCAAGTACCGCTGTACCTACTTAATTATTATTTGTGTACCAAAGGAAGCCGCGAACGTAAGACAATTTACGTTACAACGTTCCACGTCAATAAGATACCGTAAGTAAAACTGCAGCGGAATGAATATGAGTCCAATTCCTTTATTATTAAGAAACAATTTCCTTTCTCGCAGTACATTAACCGTCTCCAATAAGCGTCCGTTCCTTAAAGCTATAGCCTTAATAAAAGGATGGTGTTTCCTTTTAATCAACGACTGATTAAATATATCGTGGCTGTAAAGGGGCCGGTGACTATTAACTTCAGTATTACGAGCTAAATTATGCTTTATAACTCCACCTGCGTTTATAGGAAGGGTAGCCTTTTACCGCATAGACATATAGTAAGTGAATATAGGTCACCTCTTGCTATTTACGAAAAATATTGAAATAGCTCGTGTGATGTGATGTGAATGAGGAGATGACGAGTGACAAAAGAGAATGGAAAAAGAGGACATACTGCGCCGACCCCCAATAGGATGGGTTAAGGGCAGGGCGATGATGATGATGATGATTGAATAGCTCGTGTGGAGAAAACCTTATGTATACCAAACTTCTTTTATGTCCTCCGTTCTTCGGAACACCATAAGACTGTCAACCGATTGGTTGAATAGCCGTTGGTCGCTGATGCTTCTGCATTCGTTAATACCCACCAATTCGGACATTCTCCCCGTATTATCTAATCCATAATGCTTAAGGTGCAAGTAGCTGGAGCAAGTAAAGACGGGAGCTACTTTTGCAAGCACTACCTATGCTCAAGTTAGTTGATCAGTGCATAAACAAAGGCGCACGCGGGCTACTTGCACGAGTTACTTGTTCGAACTACACGTGCATGCTGCCCGCGCGAGTACGTTACGAATGGGTCTTGTTCGTTTCAGCTGTCGGCATGTCAGCACTACTTGTGCTGACATGCACGCGATGTGATGCGCTCGCGGCCTACTTGCGCATGTTACTTGAGCAGGTAATCGTTTACAAGACGCATAGAGCCCGCGCAAGTACTTCAACAAGCTACATGCATCGTGTAGATGCACCATTAGTTAATGCGTTGATTATTGTACTTTTGACTTTGACACACACGTGTCCAATGTTAAACGTATTTATTTTACGATTCACGAGTGTATGTAATGGTACCATCAATGAATAAACTATACTTTTATATTTTATAAAGCTCCAGCAGTGGCGACATTAAACGCCTGGTAATGATGAAAGCCATCTCAAGTGTGATAACTGGATTGGGTTCGTGAGCTCGTCAAATAAGTACCCGTTTCTTCACAAATATTGTTATAAACAAAGCTTTCCTGTAAGAGGCTTAGGTTTTCGTTTTAGAATAACGATACTGTACCAACTCCGCGTCTACGCAAAGTGTGAAGTTTGCGTTAAGTGTCAAAGTACGCCCTATTAGCAAGCGTAATGCGGATCAAATTTGCTTGTACGCCGCGTGGGCGAATCGAGTATTTACCACCCTTTTGGATTTTACTCTCTTATAGAATATGTTGGATGAAATTAAAACTAAAACAATGTTTTGTCCCCCTAATTATAATACGCGATGTTTTCGTAATGTTTCATTAGATCTAAAATATTAATAAGTAATTGACAGCGTCTGCTAATTGATGCTTTTTGGGTATATGTTTATTTTTATTCAATACATGTCTCTTATTAATATATTGCATAGAAGAACTACTTTATAACCTAGCGTGTTTGCATATTATGATTTTACATACATTACTTATGTCACGCCTTTCTCCCACAGGGGTACGATCCTTATGTACCTTCCTCTTTACATACACAAATCACGTCAATTATGTTACATCCCATGTAATAGGGGAGAACCTATTGCCATCTATCAGACACATAATTCACAGTATACTGTTTAAGAGCATCGCTGTTACCCATTACTCATTCTCGCTGCCTTTATTTTCAGTCACCTTGTACGATACAAGCGGAGAGGTGGGAGGTGGTGACAATTGTAACATGCTCTGCAGTCACTACAAGGCTCCAAACTAGTCGTCAGATTTAATATAAAATATGTTAGATCTTTCTTCCTTTCTCTGAATTAGCAAACATGAATCTTTCACGACTTGTGTTTACGGTTGCAGGAGCACTTTTGATGTCAGTAGAGAAGGAGGAACATTCAAAAAGGATAAGAGAATAACAAGCCCGACACAGCCGTTGCGGAAAATTAACTTCTCTTTTATACGGAACACCTAGGCTTTGGGAATTTGTCGGGCAAACCGTGAGACCGTAATGATACGACCCGGAACCATGAAAATCTCTGTGACGTGGATATGCTAATTTTTTAAATGAATATTCTCAACTAAAAATATAGACAGGCCATTGGCCATTTTTCATACAAAAGCTGTCGATTGACACTTTAATTAATAATTTCCAGTATAAGATAATGCGTCGGCACGTTTTTTCTTAAAATATTAATTAATAAAGTTAATACCTTGCACTTACAGCCTACCAATAAGTATGATGTATAATAAGGTGGATTAATGTTTAGAAAATACATGGGACCTAACATAACTGGCGAAACGTGGGTGCTAGTTCACCTCTGCCTACCCCTTCGGGGATATAGGTGTGATTTATGGATGTACGTAGGTATGGTATATTTAGAAAAGTGACGGAAAGAACCATGTCGAGAGACCGGTGAACGGAGAGAGTGATTGGGATGACAACATTCCAATCTACATAATATACTGCTCAAGGTTTTGTCTTAGTTTTTACAGCCGGCACTGCCTGACACCAACCCTCTTTGGATAGCTATCTGTGGCAGTGGGTATAAAGTTTATATTGCGAGGCCATTTATTTTCTGATGTGAGCGTTAGTAATGTTTTGCTGTATTTTATTTCGACGCCCCCACAAGTTGAGCAACTTACAAAAGTAACGGTGATATGAAATAAAACAAGCGTCTCAAGAGATTTTCTCTGGCAGAAATTCGATACTCGTGTTATCTTTTTGTATTAAGTAAGAAAGGAAGTGTGTTGCAATATTTATAAAATATATTTTCTCATTTGCTCTCAGTATTATTTGAGTAATTAGGATTTAAGTTATTTCATTTCATTTCTTCTTGTAATGTAAAAATCAACCTTAACTTAATAATCAAATACTCTATTTACTACTCAATTTTGATCTTTTTCTTTAAAGTATCCGATGGATGGCGTAAAGTATTTATTTATGTTATTTTCAAGGGATCATTACATAGCTTGTTCCCTTATAAATTATTTGCACTAATTTCAACTGATGTAGTTGGCAAAATGTGAGTGTAAAAAAACTACTGACTACCCCTTTGGGAATAAACATGAGTCAATATTTATACCCCTAGTAGGTGATAACGTAAAAACAAACGTTTGCTGGGTCAGCTAGTATGTAAATAAAAATCCTAATTATATAAAAAAAATATTTCTTGGCATAGATTATTTGATACGCTCTGGCTGCTCACAAAAGTGGGCAGCCCCGTTATCTGTATGTATTGTGTAAATAAAACTATAATCATATTGAAAATGATTTATCGGCATAGATTATGTTAATAAAAACGCCTTCTCCACATATCTCGGCTGACTGTTGACACGTCTGTTATCTAAGGCCGGTCCAAGCTTATGACGAAGCTGGAAATTCATTACTTTCTCATTAAACTGTAACGCGGCGCACTGTTATGAAATTTCCCATTTCAACCCCCAAGGAATATTTTATAAGCCACAAATTGCTCGAGGTGCCGGTAGTAGGATCAACTGACGTGACACGGGGTACATAGGGTGTGTGGGCTGCTTTCAAGACATTTGTTTCAGGTGGTCTTGACTGTTCACCTAAAGTCACTGGATTATGTTCAGCGTTAGGCTTAAATAGTTGTAATTCATTCGTATTACTTACTTACTACAACATGCTTTATGCTTTTGATAAATAAGTACTAAGTAAAAAAGAAAAATGGCCCACCTAAACATTATTTGGTAGATATCTTAAAAATACGAATATGTTTATTATCTCTTTTTCCTATACGTATTTTAGGCGGCACTTTAGCCGTTGGTTCCAGGTTGCATATTATACACATCTGTTTCGTTTATACCCACCAATACTGTGCAAGCGTGGTGGATTATGGCCCATTCTCCCTATAATACTCCATTCATACAATTCCTCTCCCATTGCGTTAAATGTTTATTTGTGAATACTCTTTGTGGGTAATTAAAACCTTACAATGTTCTGACAGCAGTTAATAATTACTGTCTTTCAAATCACATACATATATACATAAATCACGCCTATATCCCCGAAGGGGTAGGCAGAGGTGAACTAGCACCCACGTTTCGCCAAATATGTTAGGTCCCATGTAATAGGTAGCGAGCCTATTGCCATTTATAGGGCACAAAAGTCGCAGTACTTTGCTATTGTTAAGTGGTATAAGAGGAATGCTGCTGCCCATTCCTCATCATTGATTTATCCTTATAAATAACTTCAAAATAAAATTGCATTGAACAACAACGGCTTTCTTTATTGATCTAATTTTAATACTAAGCCAAAGTATTAGGACAAAAATTTATTTAGCTTTATGTTTTGTGTGCTTACAGGAGAAGAAAATTAAATTTACAAAAATTATTTCACCTATTTAGAGAATTTATTTCACCAAACAATGTAATTAAGTCATTGTTGCGTTAAAATGCCCAAACTTTCCCTATGACATTACAAGCTTTATTAATTAAAACATACAACTCCTTTAACTACCCACCTGACGCCAGTAAATTAAGTAAGATATATAAAACCTGCTTTATTATGCCTGAGGCGCCCAGAAGCTTAGTTCTTCGAATTTTTACTTAGGCTGGAGTTCACAACACATAAACAGGCGATTACTGTCGGTTTTTGACATTTTACTGTATGGAAGAACTGTCAGAAAGTAACGGTTATCTTTTGATCGCTTGTTTTACCTGTTGGTTAACTCTAGCATAAGTAACAATTAACTATTTACATGGGATACTACTTGTTGAAAATTCAATTTGTTTATTATTATTTTTAATTATTGTTTATTTATAACTACCAAGATCATTATTAAACGCTGGCAGACGAATTACGTCTTTCCTTATTTTGCCGCCGGGTGGTGACAGCAGAGCAGAATGCAATTGTCACCACCCCATCTCTCCTGCGGGTGTTGTATATGGCGATGGTAAAGACAATGGTACGTTCCTCTTACTTCCATCTAGCAATATACTGCGATCTACGTGCCCGATAAATGGCAATAGGCTCACCCTCTATTCATTGGGACTTAACATAATTGGCGAAACGTGAGTGTTAACTCACCTCTGCCAACCCCTACGGGGGTAAATCGGCGTGATTTCTGTATATATGTTGTATTGTTTTGTCGAGTCATATAGCGAGCTTTTGAAGAGGCAAATTTTGTCTAGAAGTACTTACACTATTCTAAGCTAATGACGATTATGCCGGATCCGGACGAGTGTAACGTGTAATGATACACGAATTCTACGTCCAGACGAGTTACTGTAACGCTCGTAGTGCCGTCCTAACATAGAATTCGTGTTACATTACACGTTAGATTACATTAAAAGTTACACTCGTATGGATCCGGCTTTAGTTTTATGAATCACCTATTTATCAGAGGCGGAGGTTTCTATAGGCATGGTCTTTTAAAGGTCCTCTCGGTTTCGGCCTCTCTTGACTCTTTCAATTTAATTATGAAAAAATTACTCAGGCCTTCCTTTTTTTCCATTAACTTCGAAATATGCGTGACTTTTGTATATGTACCTATATCTAACACAATATAATGTATTTGACTAAGATGACAATCTTAGTTTCCGATATTTCAGATACAAAAACTTCGAAAATAATGAGTCCAGATTATTCTGAATGCGGACTTAAACCTATTTACCCCACTCTCCTCGACACGTGGAGCAATCAATTTGAAATCCGGCACGGAGGACTGTTTATCGCAGGTAGTACATATAAGTCTGGAAGGGATTGCCCCAATAGTTAATCTGCCCGACCTAAAAGACCGCAGATTATAAATTATTTCGTTTGGGAGACTCTATAATTCACTGAGTGAACTAAACTAGAGCTTTCCTTTATCGCATTTACCTTTACAAATGTAGATACATACATAAATCACGCCTATATCAGACTGGCTTGAAGACGTCTGACCGATATGAATGGAAGAGGAAACATACTGCGCCAACCCCAGAAAAACTGGAAACAGGGCAGGAATATAATTATTGAATTGAACATTTGATGTAATAATAATTTATTTACAGCCCGTTTGTCGAGTTCTCATCAAATGTGAAACACAGCCAACGCAACATTTCCGATACAATTATTAGCTATTAACAATCCCGGACCCTAATCAAAACAGTCATGAGTCAAATCTAATAATCGGATTAGTTGCTGATTGAAATCGTCCATCATCCTATTAGGCTCCTACGTGACGTGATTCCAACATAGAATTAATTCAAATACTAAACTCTGTGAACAGTTTCAAATTGTATATATTGGCTAGCTGACCCGGTAAACGTTGTTTTGCCCTTATCACCAAGGCTAGGGGTATGAAAAATTGCCTACGACCTAGACGCAGACCTACCAAACATGCACAAAAAATTTCATATAAATCGGTCGAGCCATTTTAGGACAAGTTTGATGACAAACTTGACGGCCGCCTTGGTCGAATGCTCAGATTGCTGGGTATTGGCCAAGAGGTCCCCGGTTCGAATCCTGGTAGGGGCAAACTTTGTGATGACCACAAATGTTTGTTTCCGAGTCATGGTTGTGTATATATTTATGTAGTATATTTTTAACATTTATATACATAATTATATTAAAAATATGTCCGTCATCTAGTATCCATAACACAAGTGCTTAGGCTATTCGATTTTAATTTTAACATTATATAAATGTTAGAAAAATTAGTACAAAGATTTTGGTGGTTAGAACACCAAAACACCACAGACCACGGTGTCTTGGGTGGCCGAGCGGTCAGGCACCTGCCCGGATAGCAGCGGACGCGGGTTCGATTCCCGCCTCAAGACCATAATTTTTTCGAAATTCTTTTTCTAACCACCAAAATCTTAGTGCTTAGGCTACTTACTTTGGGCTAGATGATACTATCATATATATATATATATATATATATATATATATTTATTATTATTATTATTAAACACTCTGACACGAGATTTTTATATATAAGAATTTAAGGTATTCTAGAATTTTAAATCGCAGTTAACGTATGAGGTGTACTCACAAATAGAACTAGAACTTTATACATACACCTATCATTCAGTTCAAGGTGAGGAGCTCAAACGCTTTTGTTATGAAAAGTAGATGACAGGCTTAATATACTCGTAGATCATTTAATTAACAGATTGTTTGCTTGTTACGCCTACACAACGAAACCTCTAACCGATTTTGAAACTGCTATCATCAATAGAAATCTACATTATGAACGAGTAAAATAGATGTTTTATTTTAATTATAAATTCCTACGAAATATATAATAATGTTACATCAACCAGAGCCGCGGGAAAAAGATAGTTATTATGTCAATGTTGAAAAAAACACTTCTATACGAAATAAACTACCTACGAAATCAAACCTACGTCTATGTAAGGTAACGTTAGGGAAAAATACATACATACATAAATCACGCCTATATCCCCGAAGGGGTAGGCAGAGGTGAACTAGCACCCACGTTTCGCCAATTATGTCAGGTCCCATGTAATAGGTGGCGAGCCTATTGCCATTTATCGGGCACAAAAATCGCAGTCGTAGAGTAAAAATGTGCACTATATTTTTACTATGTAAAAATGATAGATGCAATTACGCTTGAATTTAGAACTAAATCTCTAATTAAATTAGTGCGAAAGGAAGTCTAGGCATCTCGCATTTTAATAGGTCATAATTATTCCTATACAGTTTGTTTCGCTCTGACAGTCAGTAATGTATTGCGACTCGACAGGTGATCTATCACTTATTTCAACGTCAGAAATCCATTACCGAGCGGGTCGCCAACTCAGCTCGAGTGACTATCTGACTCAGTGGTTCTCAACGTTCCATTTGTATAAATATGCCTAATTTATTTTCATTATAAACATTAGTGTAACATTCGGTATAGTTATTATCTCTGTACAAAGAATATTGTGGTTAGAAAAAGTTCGAAAATTAGTCTTGATGCGGCAATTATTTATATACATACATACATACATGAATCACGCCTATATCCCCGAAGTGACAGGCAGAGGTGAACTAGCACCCACGCTTCGCCAATTATGTTAGGTCCCATGTAATAGGTGGCGAGCCTGTTGCCATTTATCAGGCACAAAACTCGCAGTACATTGCTATTGCTAGGTGGTATAAGAGGAACGCTGCTGCCCATTCCTCATAATTGATTTATCTTTAGTCGCCTTGTACGACACCCGCGGGAGAGATTTGGGGTGGTGACAATTTGTATTCTACTCTGCCGTCACCACACCGCATTTAACACGGGAATTATTTACTGCTTTTAAATATCGAATACTTATGCTGTTTACAACTTTTACAATCTGTTTACAAACTTTTAGGAGTGAGTATTGCCTGTTTAATTTTATTATAATTATAATCGGTATTTCGCATAAACATTTTGAAACTTTTTATCATAGTTACCTGTTCAATCATCAGCATCACCAACCCTTTTAGTATCCCAGCTGCTAGAGCACAGGCCTAGCAGCCTAGCAGCATAACAAGCACACTATTGCCATTCATGGGGAACTATAATCGCAGTCATTATAAAGATAGTGCATTAGGAACGCTGCTGCTTACATCTTGGTCTCCTTATTACACCCGCGTGAGCGGTAGTATTGACAATTTTTATTATAATCGGTAAAATATTTAAAAATATTATTTATCAAAAACATAACAGGCGAAAATTTATTGTAGTAATACTCCCATAGCTAAAGCCTTCGATAATATTTGTGTAAGTGGAAGTTTGTATTAAAAAAATACTATGATCTACTATTTTTTAACAGAACTTAACAGATTGAGATCTACTGGCGACAACAAACACAGGTGTAATGGAGTCGGCGCCGCGGCGCGGAGTTGTCGACGCGATATAAATCGCTCCACCCTTCGAATAGTAATTGACCGTGAGAAGCTAATTCTAAAAAGGCGACTCTATAACTCAACTACAGTTCGACGAAAAGCGTTGAAAATTCATCTTTATTCAGTTGAAGGTAAATGCTGTTTTATCGGTATTGGCATGGATTGTGCACCATTTAGCAAAGAACATCTTTCGTTCGGACAGATGTTATTAAAGATGGACATGTTTTGCGTTGAATTAATTGACGGCCGCCTTTGTCGAATGCTCAGATTGCTGGGTATTGGCCAAGAGGTCCAGGGTTCAAATCCTGGTAGGGGCAAACTTTGTGATGATCACAAATGTTTGTTCCCGAGTCATGGTTGTGTATACGTTTATGTAGTATATTTTCAACATTTATATACATAATTATATTAAATATATGTCCATCATCTAGTATCCATAACTCAAGTGCTGAGGCAACTTACTTTGGGCGAAATGATAGGTGTGAGTGTAAAAATTATTATTTATTAAAAAAAATTGCTAACTTCACAAATTAAAAAGTATTAGCAACAACAATATTGCACCTGGGACTTAGGACCTAGGACCTGGAACCTAGGACTGGGACTTTTTCACTGATATACATAAAGCCAGTGCTTCTGACCATTGCATCGAAGCGATCGTAATAAAAAAACATATATATATTGGGCACGTGAATAGCCCGTAATAACGTGCGATAGCCTATCTATTGGGCACGTGAACCGCGGTATAATACTATAGTTCGACAAGTTCGTGCGCGACCCTCCCGCGCTACCAGACGGTGGCGGGGACGGGGCTCAGTAGATGCTAGCCGGGTCGGGCGAAGCGGAGAGGAGCGAGTTTTCCCTCCTCCCCGCATCACCCACCCACGCCTACATCTAGAGCGCCCCGTCCCCGCCACCGTACCTCATACCGCAGGAAGGTCGTGGACGAAGTTGTCTTACTATAGATAGAACAACAACGCTGCTGTAGTGGTGATAATTAATTTTATTGTATTCTGATCTGCCAAAAGACGTCATAAAAAAAAAGATTTTTTTTTTTACATACATACATAAATCACGCCTATATCCCCGAAGGGGTAGGCAGAGGTGAACTAGAACCCACGTTTCGCCAACTATGTCAGGTCCCATGTAATAGGTGAGGAGCCTATTGCCATTTATCGGACACAAAAGTCGCAGTACATAGCTAGGTGGTATAAGGGGAACGATGCTGCCCATTCCTCATCACTGATTTATCTTTAGTCACGACACCCACGGGAGAAATTTGGGGTGGTGACAATTGTATTCTACTCTGCCGTCACCACAGGGCCTACATTTTTTTGTGTAATATAATGTAACTTTTGATATAAGCTCATAACTGCCTTCATCTCTCTGTCACCACACGGTATAAGGAAGCCATAACAATATGATGATGAACTATAATGGTGAACTATAATATGATGAACTATAATGGTGATGGTTTTTGCAAAGCATAATCATTTCCCATTTTCTTTCCTTTTCCGTTTATTGCTTATTCAGTTGCATGATAACATGAATCGCAATCTCCTCGCATTTGAGAAGCAAAGAAACAAAATTTAATACGAATTTATGTTTTCAGCCGAATAATACAAGATTGATGGACATCCTTGTCGAATCAAACGGACTATGAGCTGCTGAAAGTTCTGAAAAATTGCGAAATTTTAAATGGAATTTTGTTTTGTTCTGTATTATTTTCTCCTTTATCGCTCTCTCCCTATTATAAAAATTATATGCACAATGTGATTACAGAAAAAGTGTTTAAGATGTGTTTGGTAAAAAAAATGTTTAAATATTGTCACTTGTTTGTGAAGGTGACTGCTTCTGATTTAAGTACTTCTTAATCAAAATACGTCAGTAAGCAGAAGGACAGTAAACAGAAGGACAATAAGCAGTAAGACAGTAGGCAGTACACATACTGCATTGATCCCGAATATGTAAAGACGGGGTGGGAAAAAAATAAATTCGATAGCATTTTATGTTATTTACTTTCTAACCGACTTCACAAAAGAAGGAGGTTCTCAATTCGTCTGTATTTTTTTTATAGTAAACACTACCTACTCATAGATATCTGGTACCTACACATTAAGAAAACCTCTGCTAGAATTGTAAGATATAACCTCAAGAAATTTCCGATACGCCCTCGACCCTGTGCAATCTGACACTGATTGTTGCTCCCTACAGAAACAAACAACCTCACAATAGTCTATCAGATCAGCTAAAATCGTTACATAACAATTAGTCTCTTGAACAAATATGATGGCATTGTTTTGTTCTATTTATTAGCAACACAATGGAACGCCAATGATACGACAAACAGCGCTCGACAAAATACGTGCCTGCAATTATAAATATCCCTGATTCGTTGGTTGTAGTGGAAACGCGTACCTATGAAAAACTTATATTATGTCCACCCTCACACGTGCATTTGCAATATGCATTTAATACCCTGGATAGCTTGCTAGTTTAATTACCCTGTAAATTTCTACTTTGATTACCCTGAACATACCTGTCCTACTTATTACCGCCTTGGTCCACCCGATTGGTGGACGTTAAACCACCAACAACAGCATACAGCAACAGCCAAAGAGGGTTGGTTGTTTAATAAAAGCTAAAACCTTGACCAGTTTGCATTGGAATGTAATCTCCCAATCATTGGCCTCTCGATATGTCTTTCCATCACCTTTTTTTTCATTCATTCTTTCAGTGCCACTGATGATATTTTATGACTCTATAGGGAGTGGCTTAATGGCGTATGACCGATATAAATGGAAGAGGAAACATAGTGAAACGACCTCAGATAACTTGGCAATAGAACAAGAAGGTTTTGATATTATTAATAATTATCAGATGAATTGGTAATACAGGTGTTGATACATACATACATACATAAATCACGCCTATATCCCCGAAGGGGTATACCCCTTCGGTTCCCCCCTTCTGCCTATAGGCAGAGGTGAACTAGCACCCGCGTTTCGCCAATTATATTAGGTCCCATGTGTTGATAATTAATTAATATTCTTTTTATTAAGATTTACCGTTGCTTAGTCGCCCGATTCAGGTGGTAATATTTATCCTAAGATCGACATTCATTTTTGCCACAATATCGTCTGGAGGTCGTTAATATTTGAGTGAATTATAGAAATGAATGCAATATTTACTAGCGATATTTATACAAAAGTAAAGTTTAAAAGTTAAAAGAAAGTATCACATTATCGCCGACAATAAAACTTAAAAACTTTGCTTTAAATATGTATTTCTTTATAAACCTCAAAGTGACTTTTTGCAATGAAATAAAAATAAACCTAGTCTACGCTCAGTTCCAAGTCTTTGCGATTGAAAAATAGTTATTTGTTGTACGTGAGTGCAAAGTTGTTTTTTAACCGCGTGCTCAATTTTGATGACCGAGCTAGCGTAGGATTCTAAAATTGAATCACGAGCGGAGCGAGTGATTCAAAAATTAGAATCCTGAGCGATAGCGAGGGAATCAAAAGAGCACAAGGTGAAAAATCTTTGCACTCGAGTGCAACACGTAACTTTTCATCCCCCCCAACGAGGAAATGGCAAAATACAAAAAATAATACAATCACAACAGTTTCTGTTTTCACCCAGAAACTTCCATAACACCCTCCCATTAACCCAAACACACTCTCAACACCCACCCAGAAACACCCACAACATTCACACCCGCAATACACACCCATCCACTCAGACACCCAAAAAACACCCATTCACCCAGAAACACCCATAAAACACCCATTCATCCAGAAACACGCACAAAACACCCATTCACCCAGAAACACCCACAAAACACCAATTTACCCAGAAACACCCAAAAAACACCCATTCACACAGAAACACACACAAAACACCCATCCACCCAGAAACACCCACAAAACACCCATTCACCCAAAAACACCCACAAAACACCCATTCACCCAGAAACACGCACAAAACACCCATTCACCCAGAAACACCCACAAAACACCAATTTACCCAGAAACACCCAAAAAACACCCATTCACACAGAAACACACACAAAACACCCATTCGCCCAGAAACACCCACAAAACACCCATTCATCCAGAAACACGCACAAAACACCCATTCACCCAGAAACACCCAAAAAACACCCATTCACCCAGAAACACACAAAACACCCATTTACCCAGAAACAGCCACAAAACACCCATTCACCCAGAAACACCCATTCACCCAGAAACACACACAAAACACCCATTTACCCAGAAACACCAACAAAACACCCATTCACCCAGAAACACCCACAAAACACCCATTCACCCATAAACACCTATTCACCCAGAAACACCCACAAAATATCGAATCACCCAGACACACCCACAAAACACCCATTCACCCAGAAACACACAAAACACCCATTTACCCAGAAACACCCACAAAACACCCATTCACCCAGAAACACCCATTCACCCAGAAACACCCATTCACCCAGAAACACCCATTCACCCAGAAACACCCATTCACCCAGAAACACACACAAAACACCCATTTACCCAGAAACACCAACAAAACACCCATTCACCCAAAAACACCCACAAAACACCCATTCACCCATAAACACCTATTCACCCAGAAACACCCACAAAATATCGAATCACCCAGACACACCCACAAAACACCCATTCACCCAGACACACCTCCAACACCCACCCATCCACCCAGCCACACCCGCAAAATTTATCCAGACACGCCTGTAAGTACCTAATAAAAATTACCGTCCCTAATGGAGTTCCGAGACTGTCAATCAGCTTGAGTCAAGCACGTTGATTTTCTGTATGTTTTTGATCCGTTGCTAGCGTAAACAAATCAAGAAGAAGAAGAAGAAAAGCTTTTAAATGCTTGACTCAAGCATCAAGCAAGCATTGTAGACGATCAAAATGTTTAAAGCAAGATTGACGCCAAGCTGATTGACCGTCACGGAACTCCAAGGTTTTAACAAATTTATGACGTGAAAAGAAAATGGCGCGCGCAAAGCAAATTACAAAAAAAGTACACCAAGAAGGTTCCGAGTCTGAGTTTTTAACAAATTAAAATAGGTTGCATGACAATTTCGGCACCATGGAGGTAGAAATAAATAGGTATAATGATGTTTTGAATTCACAAACTCATTGCACACGATGTTCTAAATTCAAATTTACTTTAACCTCTAGAGGATAAAAACGGCTTTTGCACTCAGATATCGAAGAGCAAAAACGCTTTTTCCGAGATGTAGGATGAAAAGAAACTTTTTCTAAGCCAAACAGCACTGTAAGGACACTATCTTTTCAACAAGTTCTCCGCTTAACGAAGACAGACAACAAGAACTTTTAAAATATTGGTGAAGTTGATGAAATGTGTATTTTATTTGCTAAAAGCTTTCAAACTTACTACAACTAAAATGTCATACAATGGAGGTTTTATCAGAAACTCCGTCCGTGGCATGCGAATTTTAAACACTGATAAGTTATTAGAAGCGCGAGATGTAGCGTTTATGTAAAAAAGTTGGGGCGAAATTTAACGTTTTGTGACTGAAGAATGCAATTTTGTCACCACCCCCCGTCTCTTTTATGAAAGGTTAAAGTAGTGATGATGTGGGCAGAAACGTTCTTGTTATACTACCTTTATACTTAGATTTACGTTGCCGATAGATAGCAATAAGCTCACCCTAACAAAGATGGTGAAATGTTGTGTTGATACACATCAGCATACCACTTAATTTAACGTTGTTTATAAATGTATGATTTTATACGTTTCAGAGTCGAGAAATCGCTCTAAAAATTGTCGTTTACTTACAATAATAAGTAATCAAAAATTTTTGGACCATACTTTTTACACTCTGTAATTATAAAAACTATTCCATACCGAGAGTAAAATGTTATCAAATAAAAATGCCGCAATTCAAAGTAGGACCATATTTGTTTGTTTTCTTAAGTTTTTATATTCTCTTCATCCACTTTACCGATATCAGATGAAATTCAGCTTTCATTGATTCAGCATTCATTCACATTTTGATATAGATACTCTCCTGCTAATAAAATCTCAATCAGTTTTGAAACACCACTTAAATTTAAAATACTCCTAAATTTCTTTACGCTGTGATGAAAAGCAACAGATGTTCTGCGACAAAGGCAAGACAATTAGTTTAAACTGTGTTCTCGTAAAACTGACATTTTTTTTGTGAATAAGTGGCTTAAAGAAAACTGATTTTACGTAATAAACTATAGCTACTTCACTGTCATAATGCTGTCTTGTATTGCTTAGAAGGTTGCTCAGGCTGGCTAATAGAATTCCCACGGGAAGCGACGAAACCTCGATCCTACCGCCCTAGGAATAGAGACTAATTTCGTAAGCCGTGGCCAATTATCACGAGTTCCGAGTTTGATCAATCAAATCGTGCGTGAAACGAGCTTCCCCAGTAAACCTTTTTTACTGTCTTCAGCGAACTGCAAAAACTATATTGATGCGGGCATAGTATTGGGGTTGTAAATCGCGCGGGTACAAGAGGCAAATCCTTTTTACGAGATTTACTGGTGGGATTCGCGAGGTCGTTCCATTTCTACGCCTGCTTGGCTCTTTGTGTGGCGCAAGTTATAGAATCGGAGCTTCTTCTTCGAGCCCTTACCCCGCTTTAGGCATTTTTTCTTCTTCCACTCCTCTCTATCATCATAGAATCGGAACTTCATCTTCCCTCTAGGCGGGGTCTACACATGTTTTCTTCTTCCACTAGTCTCTGTATTTCAACAACTTCTCAAACCTCTCGCTATCATGTCTTCCGCAGCTTCATCTACCTGCCCTTATTCCGCTCTAGGCGGGGTCGGCACAATACGTTTTCTTCTTCTAATCCTCTCTATCTACCGACCATAATAATCTGTAGCCATAATAATAATGTTAAAAACATTATTGTGTTCCGACAACTGTGATAAGATAGCCAGCCCGTCTGTGGTTCCAGGGTTCCAGGTGAAGTTCAATTCCATCTTCGGCCCTTACTTAACATCAGGTGAGATGAAGGGCAAGAGCTTCCTTACTATTAAAATAAAAATCGCATCTATAGCAAGAAAAACTCTCGATATGCAAATTCTTGAAATTCACTAAGACACTGGAGTCTTCAGCTATGAAGTTTCAACCAGCTTAATCCACACCACATCGCTCAATGATCGAATATCAATACAAGAAGAAAGTTTCTGCTACTATAGACAGGAATATGCACGGGTACTAGCGCTAATTTATTTATTTATTAACACCAACAAGATATACACCAATACAATTATAAGATGCAATTTATACAGAATTTATGTTAAGTGCTATCTTAATTATAGGTGTTATACGAAAGCTTATCTAATATAGCATTTATTATTTATCCACGTTTTTTCATAACGAAATAATATCAGTCAATAATTGCATTGGCAAAATACAGACAACGTTAAAATTATTGCATTAAAGCATTTATAAGACCTACATCCAGTGTCCGATGTAATATTTTAACAATAACGATAATCATAATTACTTGATAATAAAATGTTCTAATGAAAAGAGAGAAAGGCTAAGGACTAAGGATAAATCAGTGATGAGGAATGGGCAGCAGCGTTCCTCTTATACCACCTAGCAATGTACTGCGACACTTTTGTGCCCAATATATGGCAATAGGCTCGCCACCTATTACATGGGACCTAACATAATTGGCGAAATGTGGGTGCTAGTTCACCTCTGCCTACCCCTTCGGGGATATAGGCGTGATTTATGTATGTATGTATAAAAGAGAGAAAAAATATTCAACCTCGATCGAATCTCTTCCTAATCAAAATAACTGAAAATAACCGACCAAATTGTGGTTGAAATATATATCAGTAACTTAAATAATCATACCTGTCGCAGCTTGGTGACGGCTGAGCAGAATACAATTGTCACCACCCCCATCTCTCCCATGGATGTCGTACAAGGCGACTAAGGGTAAAGACAGCGACGAGTAATGGGCAGCAGCATTCCTCTTATACTGAGATTTTATGTGCCCGATAGATGGCAATAGGCTCGCCTATTACATGGGACTTAACTTAATTGGCGAAAATTGGGTGTTTATTTCACCTCTGCCTACCTCTTCAGGGATATAGGCCTGATTTGTGTATGTATGTATGTCGCCGCTTCTGACTCGCACCACACGGAGCTACCGGTTTCAAAGACCAGAGTCGAAGCTAGGATGGAACAAAGGTACACGTTATCTTATTTCCTCGAAGCCGCTGCGGAGTCTAGATCAAAACGATTCATCTGATTTATTACACAAAATTTATTTAACAACAATCTTCACAACTCCTATTTGGAATAAGCAATAATGTGTCAAGCCAATTATTATGAATATTGATTTGAGAAAATGGCGGGAAAATGATGGGATTTGCTATTTATTAAAAATTGTTTTTGTTTTTTTTTAAGAAAGAGTTTCAAGTCAGTTGGAACACTCTTGAAAATTGTAGAATAAACGATGCTTTATCAACCTATGTCGAAATCTAGGAATATGGGTTTTTGTGGGTTGACACATTATTGCTTATCACTGTCCAATTAACAGATACAGCGCTAATAGGATTTGTGAGAGGAGAGTAATTTCGTTTTCTTAGCAAGTCAATTAGTGGAGTTATCAAATTAAGATTGGCTGAAGACACAATATTTCTAATTGGAAAGTTGGTATTAATAGCGCAGTAATGGTGCTTCTACACGGTGCGTGTAACTTGCGCATGTGGAAGGTGAACTTGCGTGGTTAATGCATCGTGTAATCGATTCCAGCAATTTGACGATTCATAAGTGTATGATACCTTATATGAATAAACCATATTTTCATTTTCAGCGAGTCCAGCGACTCGAGGATGTACCTGCTCAAGTAACATGCGCAAGTAGTCTGCGCGCACACCACATCGCGCGGTTTACTTGCGCAGATATGCTAACACCAGAAACGAACTAACTGCCGCACTCAGAGACGTCAAATAACGTTAATGAGTACTTAACGTCAAAAAATGACAATTCAAAACTAGTCGCCATTCTTACCGGGTCTATGGTCTAGATTTGAATGAAAATTTTTGACATTAAATACTCATTAAAGTTAATTGACGTCTCTGAGTGCGGCAGTAAGACCCATACCTAAAGTACTCGTGCGGGCAACATGCACGTGTGGCTTGACCAAGTAACTTTAGCAAGTAGCCCGCGGCTTTGTTTATGCACTTCCCCCCAGCCAAGTGGCCAATCAATCGAACGCATAGAATACATACATACATACATATGTCACGCCTTTCTCCCACAGGGGTAGGCAGAGATCACTTCTTTCCACTTGCTACGATCCTTACATACTTCTTTCGCTTCATCCAATCTCATCAATCTCTTCATGCATGCCCGTCGGTTTCGGGTACTCTTGACCTGGCCCTTTTTCAATAGACTTTCAATTTGATTATAAAAGATCCGCCTAGGCCTTCCCCTTCCCATTTCTCCTTTCACTTTCGCCATGTAAATCCTTTTTGTCATTCTCCTTTTATCCATTCTTTCGACGTGACCAAACCATGCGAGCATCCCTTTCTCAATCCTCGTCATTGCATCTTCTTTCAAACCACACCTTTCAATCAATACAAAATACATGAAACTGACGTATCACATAGAAAACAATACGTCAGTTTCATCCTTTTGATTTCTATGCATTCGAATAAATAAGCCACTTCGGCTAGGCCATCAGATCAACTAACTTGACCATGCTGCTTGCGCAAATAGCTCGTGCCTTCACTTGCACCGTGTAGAAGCACCGTAACGCCCAACACGCGTTACGAAGTAAAGTTAATTGAATATTCTCGTCTTTCCCGTGTGATTGGATTAATGAGCACATCATTAATAGTTAAATAGTTTGAATCAAATTCAATTAGCAAGGTACGGTACGTCCCCGGAGAATGGTGCTACAGTGAAAACACCTGTTTAGCTCTTGTTGAAACCGGTCCCCGGGGAGTTTATAATTGTCTTCTATTTATAATGTTGTCAACATTCTCGTAGGCAGAGTACGCAGTGATTCTCATTTATTTATATTTTTAGTGTAAGCAGAAATGTTTGGTGAGAAAATTTTTAATAAAAAAAACATTTCGTGTTTTATTTAAGAGAATCGCTCGGTGTCACGAAAATTCAAATATTTCTTATTACAATATCTTATTTGATCTGTCCCTCTACGAAGCCTATTATTAATAATATTATTATTGTTTGGTGTGATGAGGTAAGTGCTATGGTGGAAACCAGACTTGCTGCATCTTATTTTAATTTACAAGGTTACACGTCATGCTACCACAAAATATAAAATTTTCTCAATAAACTTTGTGCTTTACTACAAATAATGGAAGCTTGACAATGAGTGACGTTAACCGTACATACTTTGATTTTGATAATATAGTATTTTATGGGTCCAACTCGTCCCTGGATTAAATATCACAATACCTAATATCTAAACATACATGACTTAAATCCGAAAACTAGTGTTTTATTTCCATAGGTCGCGCAAATATAAATCAACGTTAAGTCTTCAAAGGTCATGGTTTTTGAAAGGGATGAACAAATGACGAAGTGTGAAATTAAGATTGTGATAGAGAAGATTGTACAAGTAAAAGCGTTTGTGTATTTGGGATCTGTATTTACGAGAGATGGAAAGTGTGATAGTGATATTGAAAAGCGGGTGAAAGCTGGGAATATGGTAAACGGGGCTTTGAACACTTTTATGAACAACCAAAGCGTGTCCAGAAAGGCTTGTATGGCTGTTCATAACGGAGTGCTGGTTCCGACATTAATGTATGGAAGTGAAAGTTGGGTATGGGAGAAGAAGCATGAAAGTAGAATTAATGTAGTAGAAATGAGAGCGTTGAGGAGCATGGCTGGGGTAAGGCTGAGCGATCGATTGTATAACAGTGTGATAAGAGAAAGGTGTGGTTTGAAAGAAGATGTAATGACAAGAATTGAGAAAGGGATGCTTGCAAGAGACTTGGTCACGTCGAAAGAATGGATGAAAGGAGAATATTAAAAAGGATTAAATGGCGAAAGTGAATGTAGAAATGGGAAGGGGAAGGCCTAGGCGGATCTTTCATAATCAAATTGAAAGTCTATTCAAAAAGGACCAGGTCAAGAGTACCCGAAACCGACGGGCCTGCATAAAGAGATTGATGAGATTGGATGAAACGAAAGAAGTATGTAAGGATCGTTGCAAGTGGAAAGAAGTGATCTCTGCCTACCCTTGTGGGAGAAAGGCGTGCCATATGTGTGTGTGTGTGTGTTAAGTCTTCTTCCACTCCCTACACAATAGAACCGGCACGCGATTAAAATGCAGAGCAATCGTTTCAAGACAAACTAACCCAGATAGAGAAGAGAACTAAAAGAGAAGACACAACGCCGTCGACCCGACAAAAAGTAGCACAGCAGGCCGCCCTAATAAACCGGTATCGTTTTTCAAACTTTAATCAACAAGGAACTGGGAAAGGTGAAGCTCCCGTGTCTGGGTGTTGATTAACGGGGGCTTTGACTCGTTCGTCATTATTTTTCTCATTAGCGCAGAGCTGTCTGCACCGATTAATGGCGATGGAGGGATAAGGGCGGGTGCACACTGCACTGTTGCTGTCAGATATATTGTAGCTAACAAGGTGACCAAATACTTCGTAAACAAATGTGTGAAACTGACGCATTACAGGAAAACAAAACGTCACTTTCATACTGTTGTATTCTATGCGTTGGAATAGAAAAGCCACTAGCCTTTCTGGACACGCTTTGGCTGTTCATAAAAGTGTGCAAAGCCCCGTTTACCATATTCCCAGCTTTCACCCGCTTTTCAATATCACTATCACACTTTCCATCTCTCGTAAATACAGATCCCAAATACACAAACGCTTTTACTTGTACAACATTATCTCTTACAATCTTAATTTCACACTTCGTCATTTGTTCATCCCTTTCAAAAACCATGACCTTTGAAGACTTAACGTTGATTTATATTTGCGCGACCTATGGAAATAAAATCGTTAATGGTGCTGCTACATGGTGCAAGTACCTGGAGCAAGTAAAGGCGCGAACTGTTTGCGCAAGCAGTATGCACCTGTTAGTTGAATGCACCGCGGGCTACTTGCGCAAGTTAATTGGTCAAGCTCCACGTGCATTCTGCCCGCGCGAGTACCTACATCCGCAATGGGCCCTGGTGGGTTATGGCCTATTTCCCTGTATTATTCCATAGGTACATAGGGAAGGTCTGTGCCCCTGTAGTAGGGACATTAAAAAGGCTGGTAATGATAATGATAAAAGTCAGGTACTTATTATCTGGATCGCGGAGGATCAAAGCGGCTCCCTTTACAACCAACGGCACCAACCAGTGTGTATGTTCCCCTATGTCCACAAAATACGACTTCACCCAGCCATGCTTCCGTGAATCCAAACTTAGTGGCAAGTCAAAATATAATCGAAACAATTACCCACAATTTAAATTCCCCTGGATATAATGAAAACAATCACTGTGTACATCGCACAGTTCGATGGAAATAATTGCTAGCCAACGTCAATTATGAAGCGTACACAAATTCCAATCACATATTGTGTTAGTTGCACCTGCGGCTACGCACATTGGATAGTAATGTAATAGTCTGACCACATTGTTTTGAAACCGTATGGCCACTGCAATGTTACCGTGGTTGCGTGGACTAATGATGCATTAAATTCCTGATAGAGGAAGGACGGGCAAGATGAACATATATATTTGTTTGTCGCTGCACATACATATATACATAGGTACTTAAATCACGCCTATATCCCCCGAAAGGGTAGGCAGAGGTGAATCAACACCCACTTTTCGCCAATTAAGTCAGGTCCCATGTAATAAGTGGCGAGCTATCAGGCACATAAAATCGCAGTATATTGCTTGGTAGCATAAGAGGAATGCTGCTGCTCATTTCTCATCGGTGTCTATACCCTTAGTCGTCCTGTACGACACCCACGAGAGAGATGGGGGTGGTGACAATTGTATTCTGCTCTGCCGTCACCACGCGGCAATGAAATCGAAACATCTTCTGATATATGAGTTTTGTTGAAATAATATGTTCATCAATAAAAAATCGTTATCGATTTTACTCCCACACTATTATATGTCACCCTAGTATGTACTCAGCTTAAAACAGTTCTCATTAAGAGCTCTACTTGGACGAATTAAGCTCTTATTTGTGGACTAATCTTTGGACGGTGTTAATAGGGAATGATAAATGAGTGAAAATTTTAATAACTCCCGTATAACACTAGCTTTTATAGTGTTAGAGAAGTTATTAATAGTTATTTGTTGTACGTGAGTGCAAAGTTGTTTTTTAACCGCGTGCTCAATTTTGATGACCGAGCTAGCGAAGGATTCTAAAATTGAATCACGAGCGTAGCGAGTGATTCAAAAATTAGAATCCTGAGCGATAGCGAGGGAATCAAAAGAGCACAAGGTGAAAAATCTTTGCACTCGAGTGCAACACGTAACTTTTTATCCCCCCCAACGAGGAAATTGCAAAATACAATAACAACAGTTTCTGTTTTCACCCAGGAACTTCCACAACACCCTCCCATTAACCCAAACACACTCTCAACACCCACCCAGAAACACCCACAACATTCACACCCGCAATACACACCCATCCACTCAGACACACCCAAAAAACACCCATTCACCCAGAAACATCCACAAAACATCCATTCACCCAGAAACACCCACAAAACACCCATTCACCCAGAAACACACACAAAACACCCATTCACCCACAAAACACCCATTCACCCAGAAACACCCACAAAACACCCATTCACCCAGAAACACCCACAAAATATCAAATCACCCAGTCACACCCACAATACTCACCTATCCATTCAGACACACCCACAAAACACCCATTCACCCAGACACACCTCCAACACCCACCCATCAACCCAGCCACACCCGCAAAATTTATCCAGACACACCTGTAAGTACAGTCAACAGCACATCGGGTTACTACAATCTGTCAAATTTCTCCAATAAATTTTCAACCTTAACTTCCTTATTATAAAGTTCAACATTGATTGGAAATATTTGACAGTTTGTAGTAACCTGATGTGCTGTTGACTGTACCTAATAAAAATTACCGTCCCTAATGGAGTTCCGAGACGGTCAATCAGCTTGAGTCAAGCACGTTGATTTTCTGTATGTTTTTGTTCCGTTTCTAGCGTAAACATATCAAACAAACCTAAAAAGCTTTTAAATGCTTGACTCAAGCATCAAGCAAGCATTGTAGACGATCAAAATGTTTAAAGCAAGATTGACGCCAAGCTGATTGACCGTCACGGAACTCCAAGGTTTTAACAAATTTATGACGTGAAAAGAAAATGGCGCGCGCAAAGCAAATTACAGAAAAAAGTACACCAAGAAGGTTCCGAGACTGAGTTTTTAACAAATTAAAATAGGTTGCATGATAATTTCGGCACCATGGAGGTAGAAATAAATAGGTATAATGATGTTTTGAATTCACAAACTCATTGCACACGATGTTCTAAATTCAAATTTACTTTAACCTCTAGAGGATAAAAACGGCTTTTGCACTCAGATATCGAAGAGCAAAAACGCTTTTTCCGAGATGGTGGGATGAAAAATTGTTTTCAAAATGCTTGTAAACCAAAGTTACAAACATTTTGAAAACCCTGATGTAGTTGAATTTTATATCGAATTGATGATATTTTAGTAAGCATCCGTCTTACGAGCTATGAGTGAAACCCGTATAAATTATTGGGTTTTAAATATGTAGTGCTCGGGCAAATTTAAGAAACCATTAATGGTCTCTTAAATCTCACGCTCCCAAGCCATCATGGAAGAAGGGTGATTAAATAAATAATACAATATTAAATACTTTAATGCACACTTAAAATCACAAATTACTATATAGGTATGTATAATTATGTGTATAAACACAGAACAGAACAATACTCGGCCTTATTGCTAAGCAGCATTGAAACTCCATAATCACCAATATTCTGTTGACTAATCACTATCTATGTAAACAACTTTATCAATATCGCTAACAAAAGGCAGGCATTTGAAAAGTTCTGCCCGAAGTGTATCAATAATATTGGTTATTAGCTTTTAAACTATTCGCAATTTGATAGATATTAAGTAACTTGCTTACGATATTACTATTGAACAATAATAACAAGGAAACCAAAATAGTTTTGATTTTCATTTGAACGTTGTATAAATGTTAGAAAAAAATATAACAAAGAAAATAAAGTCAGAAAAATTTATTATTTGTCCGTCTGGTAGATATACTATGCATTTGACCGGATCGCAAAGGTCGCGGGTTCGATTCGCCCATCTAGACAAATCATTACTTGAAATGTTTCTGACTTAATTTTTTTCAAAATAGTTTTTTAAGGACTTAGGCTGTTAGCGACGGGATTTACAGCATCTACCTGGTTTTCTGTGGAAGACGAAAACCTTGGGGGTCTTCAAGGCTTGAATTCGAGCAATCCCTGGGGGTTTTCTCTGCGGCAAGCATCTCCCGGGTACTTTCAATCCGTAGTGCTTAAGGTTTTGGCTCCATACTCCACCATTCGGTTGCTCCAAAGAGCTTATTGGTATACACCAGGAAACATCCCGTATCGACAACGGGATGTTTCCCGGTGTATACCAATAAGTTAATTAATTCACTACACCCCTTGAGAGTCGCGACCAAACTTACCTTTTTTCAACAGTAATTTTTTTTTATTCTTATTTTAACTTAATTAAACAAAACGCATACTTAAAGAATTGTTTGAACTCAACAATGTCCTCCTTAACGCTACACTAATAAGACATTAAGAAATTCGACTCTTATTTGAAAAGCAATAAGAACCATCCTGTCTGTATAACGCCAAATGATATTCGATTCAGCCACGTTTTTTTCATAAGAAATTGAATCTTACTGAATACGAACGCACGGCGCAATAGTCACGTAGCTCTTATAAGAAAGGTAATATTATAAAATCGAAGGAAGTAGCTTCCACGTACCTTAGTACCCCGTAAAACGGGAGTGGTAATCCTGAGCACGCCTCGTATCCATATTGCAGAAGTATCTTTCATATTTGAGGGTAGATACAAATTGTTCGTTTGCGTTTTGTTATTGCTTTAGATTTAACTAGGGTATTTTTATGATGGGTGTACGAAGCTAATAGAACAGCTAATTATTTGAAATACTGCGCATCATGGTCACCCTTTCTCGCTAGAAGAAGAAGGAGAAGAAGAAGCTCGCTAGGGCAGTGGCATAGGGCTTCCAGCCTGCGATTGCGTAAACTAAGCAATGTTCGCTGAGGCCGGTCATTGGATGGGTGACAAAAGATATACAATCTCGTGATCCTCCGTACTTCGGAAGGCACATTAAGCCGTTGATTAATACCCACTAAGCCGCAATGGGCCAGCGTGGTAGGTTAGGACATATTCTCCCTATATTCTTCCATCTATAGGGAAGGCCTGTTCCCCAGCAGATGCTATAAGATACTGTCAGAAAACGAACTATTATAATATACCTTCTTTATCGTCCCAATCCGTTCTTCAATTGCCTATAAATCTTATCTGAGTAACATTCAAACGGACATTAGACCAGTACTAATGCCAACTTAAGCAACACTCAATAAAACATACCGCAGCCGGGTAACTTTGTTTTAAAGACGGGAAAAATGGGAAGCGTTTTTTCCGAGTCGAGGATCTCCGGCGTAAAAGTTATCCTATATCCCTGGATCGGCGTCACGGTCATTTGTCTTGGGCGAGTGCTTGTACTACGGACTTGTCTCGTAATAAAAGTTACGTCACTATTTTATGCCACTGGCGAGCGGCAAGATGAACTTTTTTACTGCGATTTTTTTATGGCATGCCAAGTCTGGAATCGGAATCTCTAGAACAACGAAACGAGTGATTAAGTTTGGTACGCGAAGGAAAGCTATCTCTAAAGGCTCAGGCGCACCTGAGCCAAAGTTTCAACCGCCTCCGTGGTGGTTCACCTCTCTCGGGTCTCGGGTTCGATCGCTGGTTTGATTGGTGGCAGGACTTATTCCAAGTCCGCCTGGCTAGCTACCAGCATCTTATCAAAAATCTGTCGCCATAATAATAATGTTAACAGCATTATTGTGTTCCGGCAATTGTGATACGATAGCCAGACTTGTGTTGAGGGTTCCAGGTGAAGCTCGATTCCATCTTGGGCTCTTATCATCACTTACCGTCAGGTGAGATGAAGGGCAAGAGCTTTCCTGTCTAGCATAAAAAAGTCTCCGCCTTTAGAAGCACCACCATGGCCTTGCGATCTTCGTTCCGATACGAAGCGCCCTGTGAGGCTCTCCATGAATCGGGAGATGCCTGCCGTAGAAAAAAGCCCCAGGTGCTCTTTTGTAAGGCTAACTGCCGCACTCAGAGACATCAAATAACGATAATGAGTGCTAAACGTCAAAAAATGACAATTCAAAACTAGTCGCTATTCTTGCCGGATCTATGGTCTAGATTTGAATGAAAATTTTTGACATTAAATACTCATTAAAGTTAATTGACGTCTCTGAGTGCGGCAGTTAGACTGTGAAAGGTTAGCAACGTTTTACTAATGCCGTTAATTGGATGGGTGACCGAAAACATTTTAACCGAGCTCCCTATTTCTTTAGATTTACCTTAGCATTCCTTGCTTCCACAGTCGGCAACAAGTAATACAATAGTAGTCATCACCAACCCTTTAAAGAGAAATATAGGGATAACCACCTGCCGCCATTGAGGCTAAACACAATAAAGGCCTAGTCACACATGGGGCCTTAGTAAATTTGAACTGCGATGAAATATTCATTGGAACTCGATGTAAGAGTCGGACAATGGTCGATACATCGGTCAGTAACGTTGTTAGAGGGATGGCGCTTTGTCGATAAGCGGAGCGGAGTTGGTATTTTCCTTGGCATTCTTTCTGGCAAAACAGCACATTTCTTAGAAATTAGTTAAAGGCGTGTGTGGATTAGGATGGTATGGCATACGTACGTATCTTTACATATTTACTCATCATCACCAGCCCTTTAATATAGGGATATTGGCCATAACAATTTATTGTGAACCTTAAGGCGGCCTTCCTTTACTGAAGTAAATAAAAGTTATAATAATATCTGCTCGAAGACTGTACATTACAGATATTTTTAAATCTGATTTCTCATCGCGCGCCGGATTAGACCGGTAGCGACATTATTATCATGTAGGATAGTATTATATTCTACAAAGTTGCCACTGTAAGCACACCCTTACCACTCGCGGCAGTCTCACTCCGGGATACTTTATTCACAAGTCGCCTGCGGGTAACCGACATGCAAACTATTTAATATGTTTTGTGAGGGCATTCCCTTCTATATTCGGCATTCTTTGTCTCGGAGCCGCTTTGTTCGTAGATTCACCTTAAATTATTGCTTATAAAGACGGCTTCAGTGAGTCATTTTTCGGGCTATATGCGTGCAGATTTATAATAACGAAACCCTTGGAATGAAGGGTGAGAAAGTATGCAAAGATTTCTATGCTTAACTACCCACTTTTATAATAATATTAAAAGAGGTTAGTATAGAATCGGCGCTCAGGGGGCCTACCGCCTAACTCGATTGCTGATGATAGCTATATTGCAATGCACTGCTTACGGCTATAGCAGTTATCCTGAATTTTTAGGCGGTACGGATTTTCTGCCAAATTCATACAAAATCATTCGGTGATCATTCGCTCAAGGCTATCGCTAATAGTTTAGGTACATTTGGTGCGAAATGACAGCATGACGTCATAAGCTGTAGCTTTTGCTTTAGCAATCGAGTTAGGCGGTAGGCCCTGAGGTAACAAATTTTGATCGTTACTACCTTAGACCATTTCAATTTGTTATCTACATATCAAGATAAGTATGCCTTCCAAAGCTGAGTACATAGCAACGTCTGTTATTTAAAATTTTGCAAGCCTTACTTAAACTTCTATATTTTGGTCTATGTTTGAAAATATAAAAAGTTCTTTCAGAACATCTTAAGATAAAAAAAATACACTCTATCTGCCCTCTTTACTATATCTGGCAGACGACAAATTGACTTTGAAAAAGAAATTGATACCTAACGGAAATTATGCTTACTGTTTCGTCCTCAGATTAGCATACCTAAGAAAAATATACATTATTATTATTTACATGTAGTAACACGGCACCGTGTAGCCAATGCGCACTGATTAGTTTAGATGTAGGTAGGTATAATTTATTTTTTATTTTTTTTGGCGGTAGGTTGTGGTTACCTGTTAACGGGCCACAAGTTCGTATCTCATTCACAGTGCAGTGCTCAGCCAGTTCACATTTTTATAATTAATTATAATTAGTTTTCCTTTTACTGTAACTAGTAAGTGGTATTTTCAACTATGGGAAAAAGAAAACGTGACAAAGAGGATAAATATGATAAAATTAAAAGAAAATTAAAGAAACTTGAAAAACAATTGCAAAAGCGCCTACAGGATGACGAAAACAATGAAGGTCAGTTATTATTGTTATAGATATTACGTTAAATCGTTGTTGCGGATAACCTGTGGGGTTATTACTTCGAACGAGTTATGTATCACGTATTTAGTTAGTAATGCGGGCAATTTGAAGGATTGTCACTTTATTAACGGTCACGTGGAAAAATAATTATTGTGATGCGGATTTCCTGCAGGGTTATCACTTCACATAACTTTTTTTTTTCCAATAAGACATAGGTACAAAAATTATGCATGCAACCAGTAGGGTTGTCAATTAAAAATTAATTCGATTTATACCTATTTGTCTTCAAAATGTATTGGAAGTAATGTGCTTATTTAAGTATAATATTAAGTTAGGTTTTTATTTATACCTACTTACGAATTGAGTGTGAACAGAGAAATGTATATCTCAATATAAATAAAAAATTAAGTTTTTTTTTTATATACCCATGGTTCTTAAATAGACTTATAGTGGAATGATAGCATATTAATGATCGATACGATATAGATTGGGGCAATAAAGTGATTGCGTTTTTAAATACTCCTTTCAGACGTCACCAGGTGGAGTGAGGCGGATAGTGATATTGAATCACTATCACCACCACCCCCTCCAGAACCAGATCCAATACCTTCTACAAGCTTTGCACCTAATTATTTAGAAGCGCTCTCGCCGGTTGAACCTGTGAATGAAGGTATCGTTACCGAGGAGTAGATAACAGTACCACCGCCACTACCAGGATCGTCACCACAACCTGGTCTGGATACCGAAATTTTAGATATTCTTGGTGAAGACCCTTCGGTGACGAAAGAATTTGGTAAAAATATACAATCGGATTTTGCAATTCGTTTTGAACATGTGGCGACCAAGGGCTTATCTAAGGAAACACGTAAAGAATTACAGGATAAGTATTTACCTCCCGCTAATTGTAAACGCATTGACGCCCCAATTTTAAACCCTGAAGCTAAAGCTGCAATCTCGGAAACAGTACTAAAAAGAGATAGGGGCATCGAAATTAAACAGAAACAAGTTGGTTGCGCTATAACATGTATTGGCGAGGTCCTGACACAACTAATGTCTGAAGAGACCAAAGACACGTCGACTATTAAACTATTAATGGACGCTGGAAGGTTATTATGTGATACTCAATATCAGGACTCGAATACTCGCCGCAGTTTTATATGTTTTAATATTAAAAAAGATATGAGAGATCAACTTCAAAAGAAGGATATCGACACATTTTTGTTTGGGGAGAATCTTTCAGATACTATTAAAGTGGCCAAAGAAATATCTAAATCGGGGACCGAACTAAAGTCAACAGCTCCCATTTATCAAAAACCTCCACCCATAAGAAATACTAGACAGCCTCCAAATTCAACCACCCAAATTCAGCCTCCACATAGAAACAATTTAAACTGGAAGGGTCCTCCCCCGAACCGCAGGCCCGCGGGGAATCCGAGGACGATGAGGGAGCCTGTTCAGAGGGGGCCGCACGTCAGCTCCTCGCGACCATCATATCGGCAGACATCGACGACCAGAGGACGACAACGCCGTTAGTTCCACCAGTAAGTTATGCCGGCAGGCTTACACAATTTTATTACAAGTGGTCACTTCTCACAAGAGACCCTATCATATTATCATGGATAGCTGCCTATGAAATTCCATTTTCTAGACCTATCATACAAAGACAATACCGTCAAAAATGTCAGTTTTTAACAACTGAAAAATCACAAATCAATAATTGTATTATTGACCTCATATCTGTTGGTGCTATTTCTCAGTGTGTACCTTGTGAAAATCAATTTATATCTAGCTTTTTTCTAATTAAGAAACCAAATGGTAAGCACAGGTTCATCCTTAACTTAAAAGAACTTAACAAGTTTATTAACACCGAGCATTTCAAGCTAGAAGACATTCGTACAGCTATAAAACTGGTATCAGAACATAGTTTTATGGGTACAATAGATCTTAAGGATGCTTACTTTTTTATTAAATTACATGATAATTCAAAAAAGTACGTTAGATTTGAATTTGACAACAAATTATACGAATTTAATGTCTTACCATTTGGTCTCAATACGGCCCCTTTTGTATTCACAAAAATTATGAAGCCAGTTATAAAATTACTCAGATCTTGTAAATACCTGTCAACTATTTATTTAGATGACATTTTTTTAGTGGATAGTAGTTACTCTAAATATGCCAATAATATCTATGTAACCAGACAGCTACTTACCTCATTAGGATTTGTTATAAACACAGCCAAAAGTAATTTAATTCCTAGTAAAAAATGCAGATTTTTAGGTTATATAATAGACACAGAAAAGTTTATAATCACATTACCTATGGATAAAATTAACAAAATTAAAAATGAAATAAACCGTTTTACTTCTTTGCGTCGCTGTAAAATTCGAGATTTCGCAAGTTTGGTCGGTCTGCTTAATTCCGCGTGTCCTGCCGTAGAATACGGCCGATTGTACACTAAAAACTTTGAAAGATGCAAATATTTAAATTTAAAGGAGGATCCTGATAATTACGAAAAGTATATGAATATACCTATATCCTTACTGTCAGATTTTGAATGGTGGTCACAAACCATGGTCAATCCACATTGCAAGATAAAATATGATGAATATTGCGCAGAAATTTATAGCGATGCTTCGACTACGGGGTGGGGAGCAGCGTGCGGAGAGGATACTGCAAGTGGTTTATGGACAGAGGCGGAACGGTCGAATCATATAAATATTTAGAAATTCTTGCCGCGTTCTTTAGCTTAAAAGTTTTTGCACATTCAATGAAAAACTGTCAGATACTTCTTCGTATTGATAATACAACGGCAATTGCATACATTAATCGTATGGGGGGTGTGCAGTATCCTCACCTCACTAGTGTAACTAGGAATTTATGGCAATGGTGCGAGTCTAGAAGAATAATAGTATTCGCTTCTTACATTAAATCATCCGAAAATATTACGGCAGATGCCGAGTCTCGAAAAATTCATCCTGATATTGAGTGGGAACTAAACATCACAGCTTATAAAAAAATTGTTAACATATTTGGAATTCCAGAAATAGATATTTTCGCTAGTCGTATCAATAAAAAATGTACCAAATACATTTCACGGTACCCAGATCCCGATGCCTTTGCTATAGATGCCTTTACATTGCCATGGACGAAAATATTTTTCTATGCTTTTCCACCGTTTATATTGATATTAAAAGCAATTAAAAAAATTATAAGGGACAAAGCTACGGGTATACTGGTAGTACCTCTTTGGGCTTCGCAGCCTTGGTATCCCTTATTCTGCAGCCTATTAATATCTAAGCCTATAGTTTTTAAGCCTTCTTCAAAGTTAATTAATTCTCATTACAGCAACCGTACGGTGCAACACAACATTACCCTGGTTGCCGGGCTCTTATGCGGAAATCGCTACTGAGACGCGGAGTACCACCAACATCTATTCAAATAATGCTGGCTTCACTATCTGAAAACTCAATTAAGCAGTATGATTCGTGTCTTAGAAAATGGCATTATTTTTGTGATCGTAATAAAATTAATATTCTAGAATCACCTATACCTATTGTGATTTCCTTCCTAACAGAATTATACGATTCTGGGTGTCAATATGGTACTCTAAATAGCTGTAGATCATCTTTATCTTTAATACTTGGGTCTCACATCAGTAAAGATGAAAGGATTAACAGATTTTTTAAGGGTGTGTTTAGACTTCGTCCGCCCTTACCTAAATATAACATTACTTGGAATACTTCTGTGGTTCTGGATGTATTAGCTACTTGGTATCCTAATGAGCAGTTGAATTTAGAAAAAATATCAAAGAAATTGATCACCCTATTAGCGCTTGTAACTGCTCATAGATTACAAACCTTTTCAAAAATAGACATAAGAAATATAGAACATTTACCGGATAAAATAATTATTAAAATTCCAGACCACATAAAAACTTCCCGTATCGGATCATTACAACCTACACTTGTATTACCGATATTCTCACAGAAACCTAGTATTTGTCCCGTAAAAACTTTGATAAGTTACCTTAGTGTCACTGAATCGTTACGGAATAAACATACCTTATTATTTGTGAGTTTCAAAAAACCTCACAAAGCAGTTACAGCACAAACTCTAAGTAGATGGGTCAAGAATACATTAAAGGAGTGCGGTATAGACGTATCGGTCTTCACAGCGCACAGTACAAGGCATGCTGCTACATCCAGAGCACACCAACTAGGCATAAATCTAGATATAATTAGAAAAACTGCTGGTTGGAGCGGCTCTTCTAATACTTTTGGTATATATTATAATAGAAGTATTAGTGACGAATGTGATCAAGCTGCATTCGGTAGGTCAATAATCAATGATTGCTTACAAAATAAATAATTACTTATAAGACTGATTGATTCATGATGAATGTTATGATCTTTTCTAATTATAAGAGATATCTGATTCTGAAAAATTATTGTTAATAAATAAAAACTATTCAGATTAAAAAAAGTTTTCTTTTATAATGATATTTCACAAATCTCTCAAAGTCTACATGTAAATAATAATAATGTATATTTTTCTTAGGTATGCTAATCTGAGGACGAAACAGTAAGCATAATTAATGATTAAACGAACTTACCTGTAAGTGAAGTTCTATCATAATTATGCGAGCTGTTTCGTCCGAAAGATTAGCATACAACCCACCCGACCCATTACTCCCCCTAATGTGAAATATCATTGAAACAAACAGCTTCTCTCAACTGAATGAGATACGAACTTGTGGCCCGTTAACAGGTAACCACAACCTACCGCCAAAAAAAATAAATTATACCTACCTACATCTAAACTAATCAGTGCGCATTGGCTACACGGTGCCGTGTTACTACATGTAAATAATAATAATGTATATTTTTCTTAGGTATGCTAATCTTTCGGACGAAACAGCTCGCATAATTATGATAGAACTTCACTTACAGGTAAGTTCGTTTAATCATTAAATAGACGGGTTTTATTTTAAAGACATGCCTGGCTGGTAGTAATTGCGTCTCGTAAATCATCAAACATAGTAGGTTACATTACTCTTCATAACATTGTCTCTACATACAGGGTCCAAAAGTAGCAATAATTAATTCTTAATTGAAGATTTCCGCTTTTGTTTTGAAAATGTCAACTAATTTCCGAAAACCGCTATAAAACCATAAAAGCCTATTTTTTTTTATAATTACTTACAATAATAAATCGAACTTAAGATAATAATTTATGGATAGTAAATATTTTTTCAAGCTTCAGGATTCAATATGCCTATTATTATGTTTGTTATCCTCATAATGTAATAACGATTAAGGGCTTAATTTGACCAACTGATAGGTTTATTTTAGAATATTAGCCCTGAATCGTGCTAAAAATACTTTGGCAGTTACTTTATCTTTGTAGCATCAAAAAAACTTATCATCTAAATCGGCTTACAGAGAAACAGTAGGGTTTATTAAGAAAGTTTAATCAAATAATAAATAAAGTAAATGGCCCGCTAATTCTTCGTTACTTTTTAAGATGATACATAAATCGTAATTAGTTTATTAACTCGGCGAACTTCCTGGGGTTCGCTATTAATTGTGTGCAGTAACCGGATTCTGGGAAAGGTGGCAATATATTGTGCTCATTTTGGTTGTAAACTGTGCAGAATATCCGTTAGGTAAATCCCACTTTTTTATTAGAACCTCTGTACACTAAATTAAATCTCTTTTGAGGGGCATTTTTTTTTATTTTCTAAGGCCAGAGTTCACCACACGTAGAACAAGTGATTATTAATTAACCGCCGGTTTTTGACATTTTACCGTATAGGAGAACTGTAAAAAACTGGCGGTTACTTTTAGCCGCGTGGTTTTCGTTTGGTAAGCTCAAGCCGTACTATCAGATGCATTTCCAATTTTGTTATTCAACTCTGACTGTCGTGATAATAGATAATGTAGAAGTATCCTTGTCAATATCAGCCTTCGCCACCACGGTGTCTCTCTTTACCCAGCCATATTTGGTAAGATTCTGTGAGAGCCACCTTTTACACTATTGAAGTCTTTGTAAACACAATACCAAAGAAACAAGGTATTAAAATAGGTCTCTAATAACGCACTTAGTAACATTCTTTGTAAACGTTTTTCTAGCGGATTAGGTCTTGCATAGTGACAGGTGCCGTTTCCTGTTTCTCTTTCTGTTGGTCGCCATTTTACTGTACGTATGTTGCTGTGTAACAACTTTAATTATATCCAGTTTAAAATATCTTGTGATTTATTTCTCGCCCACATCCTTCATACACACGTTTCAGTTTAGAGCTTCCGAAAGCTCTACACAAGGCGAGGTATTTTAGTAATAGATGCGAAAACTCTTAGCATTCCATGGATATGTCGTGGCCAAATTGATCACTTACTTCATGATGAGGCCAACCATTTCATTAAATGGTTGCATTTCATGAAATGGCCAGCTAAAACTGACCATATCATTGAAACGTCAACGTTTGATGATATATCCATCAACGTTTGGCCATATCATTAATGTAGTTAATGTTTGGTATTTTTACGTTTCGCTCGTTTTTTGAGTGACATAAAACGTAAAATTCTAGTAATTTGGTGTCGTAACGACATTTCACTTCACTTTTATCTTCCATTACAACATTACTAATAATTTGTTTATTAGGATAATTTGTCCGTCGCCATGATGCATCACAAAAATAAATCGAAATAAGCGCCTCTTACGGTGGTTAATGTAACTATTTTACGATATGATCAATAATGTTTGGCCATATCATGAAATAGCTGTTTAGCTGTTCATATCGTTAAACGTTGTTTATTCATTGATCTGGCCAGGCCATTATCATGATATGGTCAGTTTTAGCTGGCCATTTCATGAAATGGTCGGCCACATCATGAAGTGATCAATTCTACGATTTGGCCACGACAGATACACCGTGCGGGTGCCGGCCCCAAAGTGTGGCAGAGTGGTGACTCAGTGCCAGCGCTTGGGACTTGTGACCCAAGTGTAGGTATACGGGGCCCCTTCACAACATGTCAACACTCAGCTTCTCTCTCTGCCCAGCCATATTTGGTAAGATTCTGTCAGAGCCGCCTTTGACACACGTCCCAGTGTAGAACTTACGTAAGTTCCAGACAAGCCAAGGTCTTATAGTAATAATGTATATAGGGATTTAGCTGGTACACCTCTCGCTCCTACCTCTACAGAATACAAACTAACTGTGTTTCATGTTGTAACTACGTGTTAAAAAGTACCAAATAAACATTGCATTCAGAGTCATGGCGTCATGAATTTCGAAATTAACGCTCGCCGAACAAAAGTAACGGCATTATGAGGAAGAGTACAATTTCCTTGTGAATATTTCAGTTCCATTGACACGTTTCCCGTATTGGACACCGGCAGATGGTAATTACGTCCGGCGGTGTTCAATCTCATGAATTGTAATGACCCACTCGCATAAAAGATGCGAGTAATTAAATTTAAAAGCAAATACGCGTCTGATTAATTGGCTGCCCGTTTTTGCGCGCCATTTTGTTTCAAATCGGCGGGAGCGTTTGAAGCTTGTACGTACATATTAAATAGCCTGTGCAAATAGTTTTTAATCTACGGCTGATATTGAGGAAATATTAAAAATCATCGTCCTCCTGCCCTCTTCCCATTTTGTCTGGGGTCGGCAGTGTGTTTCCTCTTCCATTCATATCGGTCAGACGTCATCAAGCCATCCACTGATTTGATTCATATAATCCATCACACCGGAAAGGTGCTAGTGAGGAATGTATGTATAGAAAAGATACGAAAAGTAACATGTCAAGAGACCGATGAACGGAGAGAGTGATTGTACTGACAACATTCAAATCAAAGTTTGGGATTAGGTTTTACAGCTGGCCTCCTGCCTGGCACCAACCCTCTTTGGGTATGTAGATGGTTGTTGGTGGTTTGCCCGTCTCCATTCGAGTGCCCAAATGTGCTTATGAGTACACCAGGCAATCTTAGTTAACTTTTACGCCATCATATAAATCACGCCGCTTGTTCAAACTCTTTCTAACCACATTTTTCTCTCTTGTACTTGTATAATTTACTTATTTCTCCAGTACCGTACCAACAGTAGAGTGAACCGATTGTATACGATGCTTTACATTTCAATAGCCCTCCCGCAGACGTTAATTGGGCGACGGCTTTAATGAATATCAATTGACCGCGGAAAATACACCGAGCGCTCTACATGTTGCCATAGTTAAGAACTTCATTCGTAATTAAGTTGCATATTAATCAGACTGCAAATGGCGAGATGCTTAAACCACTACTCTGTTTATAATATGTCTTCTTGAAGTTTGCCCACTCACTAATCTACTTTTCGTCCCTTAGCTTACAAAGTCGAAAATCGGCGGTTTTCACTTTTTAATGCATTTCGATAGAGCTGCTCATTGCGCGTCTAACCATTGGTTACATTATATAGATTTTAGCCAATAAGAAGTCGTAATTCAAGAAGTAGTATTAGCGTCCAAGTAGGTTGGCCTCTCAACGCAGACAGTTTTTTTCGTCTCCTGGAAAGTTGCTAAAATGACTTATGCGGTGTTGTAAGCTGTTAAGACACCACTATAACTTTGATACAACTAACGCCATCTATTAACGTCGAGCGAAAGAAGGGCGAAAAAAGGCTATGAAAGAATCCGAGCTCTCTCTGCAATCGATAACCGCCACAACTATACGTTTTAAATAATAATTGGCATAAATTTTCGTTGTAACACATATAAATTACAATGAAACGTTTTTTATTTTATTTTAACGGTTTTTATATATCCGAAAAATAAAGCAATTCATTGGAGTAGCACCTGGAAACCTACCGCAACCTGTACAAAGCTAAGGGACGTTTTGCCACCTACTCCTGTTTCAACTTTTGCAAAGAATGCTTAAAATTCCCGACTCACGTTATTTTCCGGTTGCAAAAAATCTTAAAATTCACCCACGAACTTTTCTAGTTTATACTTCTTTCATTTAATGGACATTTTATGAGAAGAAACTTAATATTAAAAGAGTGATGAATGTTGTGGGATGGAGAGAAAGAGGAAGAGATGGATTATTTAGGACATTACATTCGAAATGACATACATGTGGATTGAATAAGGATATGACAGCTGGAGAGAGGAGATGGAGGAGGAGAGAATGGAATAAAAAAGACTTTAAAATCCCCTTTTCTGCGACTCTAAAAAATTACCAGCTTTTACTTATTTTGCTTAGGTTGCCTAATCTCAAGCGTAACGGTTTAGCCACTGTTTCTCTAATTCAAAACTAATTACATCCATACATACTACTGATTACATAAATCTGTATAACAAATATGTAATTTAAAAGGTAAAAGGGGTAGGGCAGGTGTGAATTAACACCCACGTTGCGAGCCTATTGCCATTTATTATATTTACGTGACAAAAGAGGAACGGCCGATTAGAAGTTCAAAAATAGTTTAAAAAAAACGTTCCTCCTTATACCACGCCTTAGTAGAAGGAGAAATTCCTCAATATTTACTCGCGGAAAGAGGATTATTATCCCATTACCGTTGTTATCATTTAATTACTCACAATGAGTACGATCGGGCTGTAGCCTATCTTACCCGGCTAATGGGAAAAATAATAGGCGTTCTTTATCTAGCCGCCGTTGGGCTTCATAAGGGTTGTTATCTCTAACACCCTTTAGAACACCTTGCCTGCCGATTTAGAGGGTATTTTCTTTTATTTTCAACACACTTCGCGTTGCGCAACTTACGACACGCGGTGGCTTCTTATTTGTAATAACATTAATGGTCATTATCATCATTTAATTTATACAATAAATTTATACAATAAATAAGGTCATTAATAATTATCCGCATAGTAAATCTATAAAAATCAATAGTCATCGATGTTGGCCAGTCCCGACTTCTCCCATGGGTGTCGTAAAAGTTTGCCTTGATTGAAAGGGAGATTGCCCGGAGTAGACCAATAAGCACCTTGGGTTGGGTGCCCCAAGGTGCTGGTGGTGGTCAATGGTGGAGGTCAAACCACCAACAACAGCATACCCAAAGAGAGTTGGTTTTAAGCAGGCGGCCGGCTGAAAAACCTAGACCAAAACCTTGAGCGGTACGGATTGGAATGTTGTCATTCCAATCACAGTCTCCGTTCATCGGTCTCTCGACATGCTCCGTCCCGTCTCTTTTCTTTACATTCTTTCATCACGAGCAACTTTCCGGTTTGATGGATGATATGAATCAATAGGGAGTGGATGGCTTGTTACATTTAATCGCACTGTGCCAACGTGGTCGGTTATGACCACTTTTATTATTTTATACCACACGTATGACGTGTGGTATAAAATTCAAAATTGGTGCCGAAATAACAAACAAGTGGCACCTAATCTCATTTACCAAAAACAAACAACCCATTAATAATACCCATGTCATTAACAAGGAACCACTTTATCGAAGAAGTAATCAGCGGTATCCGGGTATTATTGGACAGCAAACTAACATTCACTAATCACTATAGCCACAGCGTATCTAAGGGACAAAATTATTATTATAGAGTTTGCAGTCCATTAGTTTATCCCAAAATAATATACTTAAACAACCTTCTAAATACTTAATATATTATTACTAGCTGATTGGGTAAGCGTTGTTTTACCCTTGTCACCTAAAAAAATAGCCTACAACCTATGAAATATACACAAAAAAATTCAGAACAATCGTTCAAGGTTTTCGGTCATAGGAAAATTTTATATATTATTATTAGCTTATATGTATACACTTCCTTGTAAAAAAACGTTTCTTTTTTCTCCATATAAATTGTTCTATGCAATTTATATGGAGAAAAAAGAAACGTTTTTTTTATCACTATTATTAATTATATTTATGACTGTCTGAGCATGGGTAATTCAGTATTCAGGGTGTGTTATTTTGTAATACAATTTTATTTGTATTTCTATTCGTTTGGACTCATTTGTATGTGACTAGGCTCGAGTTCACCAACCTGTGAAACAAGCGATTATTATTAACTGTCGGTTTTGACATTTTATCGTATGTAACAACTGTCAAAAATTGTCGGTTATCTTTTAATCGCTTGTTTTACGTGTTGGTGAACTCGGGCCTAAATAACTAACAGACGCTTATTAAGTTAAAATATATTCTCAAAGGGTTACATAACCCGTAAAAATATCTTTCGTAACACGAACGCAGGATTACGTATCCAATTAAGGGTGATATCTTATAATCCGCAGTAATGAGTGGCATCGCTCAAAGCTCTTCAAGTCTTTATCTTAGCAAACTAATGGGTATGAGAATAGGTGTCCTTGAGGAGGCACAACAGGATTTTGCACTTTAGCGCTTTACGGTAACGTTCAAAATAGTTATTTGTCGCTGGGACAACATTATTTTGGGGTTGGGTTTAAGTTTTAGTTTGCGAAAGACCACAGCGTGTTCTTATGCCTAATTACATCGAGCAGTATATAAATTGAAATGTTGTTCTTTGGTACATATTATTATAGGTGTATGTTTTTGAGTGCTTTATTTTTGGTCCTAGTTATACGACGTTGCTTGAGAACCTAGGAACACGAAAGAAATATTAAGGGCCTGTTTCACAATCGACAAGTAAGTTCGAAGTAGCTTACTTTGCAGATCATTTGACAGTTGTAATATGAAATATATGTCAATTGAACTGCAAAGTAAGCTACTTCGAACTTACTTGTCGATTGTGAAACAGGCCCTGATTATAACAATTTTATGAAGGTTACAATTTTCATTATTTACCAAACTAACTTAATTGAAGGGACGAAATATCTATTATACTTAATCGCTGTTTTAGCGTAGAAATAAGTAGCTATTTGATGTGCAGTTCCTACGTGCTTTGGACGTCACGTTAAGCCCACCAATCCCTACTGGGCCAGCGTGGTGGGTTATGGCCCACTCTCCCTATATTCTTCCATCCATAGGGAAGACCTGTGCCCCAGCAGTGGGGACATTAAAAGGCTGGTGATGATGATGATGTTTTGATTTCATTTAATAACATCAAAATTAGAACCTAGCGAATGTCTTTTGTTAAACACCAGAGACGCACAACCCTTCCTTGTGATTTGCAACCGATGCTTAAAAACTGACGAGATTGGACAAAGAGACGGAAAAGCTTTGTTCCTGTAAAGATTGCGAGGTAAGGCCGATTGTTCGCTTAGAAATATTACGCGGAACAAGATAACACGTGATTTTCATGTCGCCTACCTTTGACACGCGACACTGCAATCGAACGACTCTTCGTTAGTGACGGTGTCAGAAATGCCTTACGCCATTTTGATGTTCAATGGTTAGAACGGACGGAAACAAAATGGCATCTTTGTTTGATTTTATTTGGATGAATGAAGTTCTGCGAAAGGTACCAAATGTATAGTTAAAGTTTTTCAATTATGTTTCGATCGGATGCACATATTAAGATTACAGAGAAAGTCCTTCAGAAGTTTGTAGTCAGATTGTAACCATATTCATTCAAGTAATTAAAAAAAAAGGATTAGTGTTGTTAATGCCAACGAATTCGCGGGAAGAAAGCTAGTCAAAAAAATATTCAAATTTCAACTTTAAGCACAGAAGAATGTTTATTTCACGCCTAAACTGGGCCCGTAGTCAAGTGGCAATCGTTTCACAACGATAACGTGTCGAAGTTCGTCACGATCGGCCATATTACGTTGGCATCTACAGTGTCTTAGCTTACCTACCAACATAACGAGGAACTGACGAAGACGATTTTGGTCACGAGATTTCACGACAACTTACGTCAAATCCCATACATTTTGCTTTATCGAACTTCGTTATCTTTGTCGGTATGTTACTTTGTCTAGGCCCCCAGTGCACCTTTCGTTTCGCCTGGCAGGTACTTCTGCTTGACTGAAATCGCCAGTCTATTTTTTTTATAATTTACAATAATTAAACTAAATCATGTTACATTTTCAACCTTACAGGAACAAGTTTTTTTTTACACTTTCAAAAGAAATAATGATGACGACGTGCAGGGCTGACGCCTGCCAGGGCATGGTTTTAGACCTTAGGGTACTGTAAATCATCATTCTACAAATTTCTAGCCTTACAGGACGACCGTTAGTCGGAGGGTTCACTAGCTCTCCAGCTATCTGGGCAGATAATGAATATTTGAAACAGACAAACAGAAATTATGTCATCTTCGTGTTATTATATCTGTCTCAGCACTATGCACCAAGTTAAGAAGTAGGTACCAACGACATCGATTGTAGGTTTTAGCGCTATGGTTTCATATTTATTTAGTATTAGTAACAGCGCCATATTGAATTTCTGATAACCACAAAGCCAGTGGGATTCTAAATCGGATCCAAATTGTGTTTGAACTTGATTGGAATTGTATTAAATTTAATATCGCCTAATGCGTTCACATTGTTTGTGTGTTTAGCATTAGTAATAGGTAGATACGTTGTTTTGTACATGTACATACATATTACATGAATCACGCATATATCCCCAAAGGGGTTACGTGCATAAATATAATAATTTATGCGTACGTATGTATACTATTATCATTGTAACTAGTTCCAGATGATGTATGACGAGGCAAATCTCCAGTTAGATTTTTATGTGTTGTCTGCGCAGCGTGATTGCCAGCAAATGCTAGCTGTAATGGTGCTTCTACATGGTGCAAGTGACTTGCGCATGATCAAACACTTTTGCGCAGGTTATATGCATCGTGTAAGCGAATCCAGCGAGAGCTCGATGATGTACCTGCACAATAAAATGCACAAGTAACCTACGCGCGCATCATATCGCGCGGGCTGTTTGTGCAGACATGCTGACTGCTGAAACGAACAAGATCCATACATAAAATAATCGCGCGGGCAGCATGCACGAGTAGCTTGAACAAGTAGCTTTCGCAAGTAGTCCGCGCCTTGCTTATGCACTGATCCACTAACTTGAGTATACTGCTTGCGCCGTAGCTCACACCTTTACTTACTCCAGCTATAGTCTGTACCAGCTTATCTTATCTGGTATAGGCACACCTTTTTATTAAAAATGCAGCATTCATAATCAAGTGATAACTAGATTCAATAGGTTTCAGTCTATAATAACGATTTATTGTAATAGATTATCGACTTTGTTATTATTTAATTTTTAAATGGGTGATTTTTTTTAAAGTTGGGCTAAGATTGTTTACCAAATAAGACAAGTTAGATGGTACAGACTTCACTTGCACCGTGTAGAAGCACCATAAGCCGGCGCGATGTAAAAATGATTGTTTTTCGCGCATTTAACAGGTGAAATGCCTGTGTTCGGCGCTGTGTGAATAATTAATGTGTTTCGTCGGTTGTCCGGTGCTGTTTGGGGAAACACAGGCTACGCTATTGGGCGACGGAATAATTGTGTTCGTTAATATTAAAAAGTATTTGCATTGTCCGATAAATATGCAACGCTGCCCGTAAAAAAACTTCGGACTTAGATAGCCTGTGACTGTAGCCAATGGCTAACTATGCAATATTTCTGTCGAACAATATTATCACTATTACATACAATATTAGCCGTGTGGTGACGGCAGAGTAGAATACAATTGTTACCACACCAAATCTCTCCCTTGGGTGTCGTACAAGGCGACTAAGGATAAATCAGCGATGAGGAATGGGCAGCAGCGTTCCTCTTATACCACCTAGCAATAGCAATGTACTGCGACTTTTACATACATACATACATACGTCACGTCGCATGCACATACAAAGTCTTTTGTGCTCGATAAATGGCAATAGGCTCGCCACCTATTACATGGGACCTAACATAATTGGCGAAGCGTGGGTGCTAGTTCACCTCTGCCTACCCCTTCGGGGAAATAGGCGTGATTTATGTATATATGTATGTACATACAATTATCTGTACCCTGCAATCTTTCCTGCGGGTGTCATAAAATGCTATTAAGGATCAGGATGGCTATGAGTAATGGGCATCAACGTTCCTCTTATACCACCCAGCAATATACTGCAACTTACGTGCCCGTTTGATTACATTAATAGTTTTTTAGATCATTTTTATATTTATTACAATAACATCTCAGATATAATGTCATTGATTATTACATCTGCCTATCCCGTCGGGGATAAATAAGGGTAATTTAATAATTTCATGAATGTATGTAAGTTCACCTCTGCCTACCCCATCCTGGATATAGGCGTGATTTGTGTATGTATGTATGTAAAGCCAAAATCAACGCAACCATACACCCAAACCGTCAAACGAAAGAGTCGGCGAGTGATAAGTGCAATACGCGTTCGCGTCTATCCAAACAGCTCCAATAACAGTAAACACTGCCCAACAGCCTCCATAAAAACGTATTGCACTCTGTGGTTTTCACTTCGAATTAAATATAGTACACAGAGCAGCAACACTCCGTACAATCTCACTGCCAACCGGCTAGTTCTAGTGAAAGCTCTGTGACCGCGCCTGCTCTACACAAATCGAAATGCTTCGAGCTCGGTATACGGTCACCACAATAATACCCTATTAAGCGAACTGTTTTGAGTGCTATTATTTTGATAATGTGTGGAGGGCAGCCGGTGACCCCCAGCAGTGGTCGCGTTATAGGTGGACTTGAATAGTAGTATCGCTTTTTTGTTAGTATTTATGATGTTACATTGACTTGAACTCGGTTTAATTGTCCAATTAGGATCTTTTTTCCTGTGTTTGTCAAATATTTATCAATGATGGGTGTTGTTTATCATAATTTTATAGTTAAGGTAAGTTTCAATAAGATTGAAAATCGTGATCTGTATACAGTACATTGTATTTTATAAGCTATATCGACTTGCGAAGTGGCGAAATCCTGGAAAAGAGTCGACAATGGGCAGTGTCCATATTGTAACAGACTTACTGCCGCACTCAGACACGTCAAATGACGTTAATGAGTCAAAAAATGTCAATTCAAAACTAGTCGCTATTCTTGCCGGGTCTATGGTCTAGATTTGAATAAAAAAAAATTGACATTAAATACTCATTAAAGTTAATTGACGTCTCTGAGTGCGGCAGTAAGTCATCATTATCTATCACAGTTTAGTTACTTAACAGAACACGCGCTGTGACTTACAGGGAGTCAACAAAATGGCTAGACATTGCTGCTTGCTACCGTAGATTGAAACCATAAGCTGTCGTGTTAGAAATCAAACAGAGCAACTAGCATTGATGACGTTTTTAAACCTAAACTCATAAGACGTTGATGCTATATAGCAGATCTTGCCAGAACCAATACCTAAAGATGCTTTCATGGTCTGCAAAATTGTAAATTAACTAGATCGTCAAAGACTGCCGGTCTGTAATGTTTGTCTGTCATACATACATACATACATAATTCACGCCTATATCCCCGAAGGGGTAGGCAGAGGTGAACTAGCACCCACGCTTCGCCAATTATGCTAGGTCCCATGTAATAGGTGGCGAGCCTATTGCCATTTATCGGGCACAAAAGTCGTAGTACTTTGCTTGGTGGTAGGTATCAGAGGAACGCTGCTGCCCATTCCTCATCACTGATTTATACTTAGTCGCCTTGTACGACACCCACGGGAGAGATTTGGGGTGGTGACAATTGTATTCTACTCTGCCGTCACCACACGGTTTGTCTGTCAATCATGTGTGATGTTAGGTAGGTTATGATGGAACTGACATAGCTTCATGATAAAAGTTCCTAATCAAAAATAAAAAAATAAAAATACTATAACTAATGAAGATGAGATCACTCTTCTCGGTGTCAAAGTTCCTACTAGCGGAATACCAAAACGAAGAGATCCTCGGCCTATTCGTTGAAATATTCACGAAATTAATATTCAAAAGTTGTTACTTTCAGGCGTTCGTGAACGAAACTTGTGATTTGGCGTGTCAATTGGAAATTTGAATGCTTCAAATGTAACGCATTCATCTTCGAGAAGTAGAGAATATTTTGTTCTGTACGTAAATAGACTTTTACCCCAATACATACTTAATGTCACAGGTATTCGCAGAGAACACTTCACTTAGATTTTGGTGGTTAGAAAAAGTTCGAAAAAATAATGATCTTGATGCGGTCGTTGAACCCGCATCCGCTGCTATCCGGGCAGGTGCCTGACCAGTCGGCCAACCAAGACACTAATTAAATTGCCGAAATTCTTCTAACCTTTGCACTTCACGTTGTAAGGCAACAGATACCCTCGCAATGTAGATATCTAAATCACTTCACTTCTTCCCACTTGCTACGATTCTTACATTCCTAATTACTTCTTGTGCCGTGTGGTGACGGCAGAGTAGAATACAATTGTCACCACCCCAAATCTCTTCCGTGGGTGTCGTACAAGGCGACTAAGGGTAAATCAGTGATGAGGAATGGGTAGCAGCGTTCCTCTTATACCACCTAGCAATGTAGCTACTGCGACTTTTGTGCCCGATAAATGGCAATAGGCTCGCCACCTACTACATGGGACCTAACATAATTGGCGAAACGCGGATGCTAGTTCACCTCTGCCTACCCCTTCGGGGATATAGGCGTGATTTATGTATGTATGTATGTATGTAATTACTTCTTTCGCTTCATCCAATCTCATTACTGTCTTCATGCATTGCCGTTAGTTTTGTGTACTCTTGACCTGGCTGTTTTTAATTGACTTTCAATTACACCATGAACTATCCGCCGAAGCCTCCACTGCTGTTTTCTCTATATATAGAATCTTTATTGGCGCTCTCCTTTAACTCACTCTCTTTTCTTCGTGGCCACTCCATCCTTTTCTTAGTTCTTGTCATTACTTCTTTCAAATCACACCTTCCTATTATCACATTAGTGTACAATCGATAGCTTACTGCCGCACATGAGTACTTAACGTCAAAAAATGTCAATTCAAAACTAGTCGCTATTCTTGCCGGGTCTATGGTCTAGATAAAAAATTTTGACATTAAATACTCATTAAAATTTATTGACGTCTCTGAGTGCGGCAGTTAGTCTCACCCCAGCTAGACACGAGACTCTTTGGAACTAATTTTGTTTAGCCCTTAAGCAAACAGGGATTCACGTAATATAATCATTGAATAAACGTGTTCTAGACTGTGTGTCCGTCCCCTGGAGAAAGGCGGAGATTTGTGCGAATATTACATAATAACCTGTCATTGTCACAATTCCCTTGAAATAGCTATTTTGCGGTTCACGGCAAAACTAGAGCAGTCGCGTTGTAACTATTTTGACGCTAATAAAGTGAACTTTACGGTGTCTTAATAAAGATCAAATTGCCTGTTGAGATAGTTATAATCACATCATTTAAAGTTACACCGCAGAAGTTTGAGAACTAATCTGGTGGTGGGAAAGAACGGTTTAATGATTTTGGGGTTGAAGAGAATTTATTGGAAGCCAGTTTCCAGATTTGGTTGTTGATAGCTATCAAAAGTGGACTTTAGAAAGTTGGAATTTGGTCTGACTGACCTGTAGTTTGATGGTGGAAACACAAACAGGTTTATTAACCATAATATATTAGCAAAACTGAACTAAACGTCATAAAAAATGCTGATTCCTGTTTCCCAATAAAAGTACCTTTAGCGATCACACTCATTCTCCTCGCATGATATCCTCGAGATCTAACACCAAAGCAAACCCACAAAACTTAAGCCTTGTGCAATACCCGCATCAGAATTAGTAGCTGGGGGCCTACCGCCTAACTCGATTGCTGATGATAGCCTTAAAGCAATGCATTGCTTAGGGCTATCAATTAAGCTAGCAGCCATCTTGAATATTTAGGCGGTACGGATTTTCATCCAAATTCATACAAAATCATTCGGTGATCATTCGTTCAAAGCTATCGCTTATAGTTTAGGTACATTTGGTGCGAAATTACAGCATGACGTCATAAACTATAACTTTTGCTTTATCAATCGAGTTAGGCGGTAGGCCCCCAGGTCACAATAAACTTTGTAGCCTACTCTGCGTCATCGCGTAGCACTATCTTACTGCTTATAATCACATTTTAGCCCGTGACACTTCACTTCAAACACTTCGAACAAAATCCTTTTTGTAGTTCATTAGATTGTCTATTACGCTTCTTGCCAATGGTAAGAATCGTAAAGAATCGTAAATCAACTTCACGCGGACATTCCATCTCGCTCCCCGTTAACTGTAACTCTATTGAAAATAGTTTCCATTGTCTCTACAGTAGCTTTAAGCGCTTACTTGGAAATGTAAGTAACTTGCCGAGTTTTTGGATGAATATTGAATGCTTTCTAGCGACGTGTGACTTTTCGAGAATCGTTGGTGTATTTTTTATGGTAGACAGAGAAGCTCTTGATGAAAACTTTACAAATGAAAAACTACCTACCAATTCGTACTGGGTCAGAGTGGTGGGTTATAGCCCATTCTCCCTATATTATTCTTTTTTATACTAGACGGGGAAGCTCTTGGCCTTCATCTCACCTGATGGTAAGTGACGATAAGGGCCGAAGATGGAATTAAGCTTCACCTGGAACCACAGAAGGTCACAAATTGTTGGAACACAATTAAATGCTGTTAACATTATTATGGCCACAGATTTCGATAAGATGGTGGTAGCTAGCTACGCGGTCTTGCAAAAAATCCTACCACCAGCCAAACCGAGTACAAATTTCAACATCCCTGGGGATCATGCAATCTCATTAATCTATTCATACATATTCGTCATTTAAATATACAATAATATCCGAACTCACCAGCTTACGTTCTACGGTAGCGGGTTCAGTGACATATTATAAGGGGCCCCAGTCCCAAGCCTCATTTTAGCTGTATTTTATTCAGTGAAATGTTTAAACACGCTTGCAGAACCTCGTCACCTGTCGTCTCGTCGTGAGTGCCTACTGGGACTTAGGAAAGGTGGATCAAATTAGATAGAACAAAAAAAAACAACTGAATATACGCGAGTCTTTATTTCTAATGCTCGTGCAAATATTTATAAGAGGACGTTATAGATCAAATTATTCACTTTTCATGTATGCAAACATTTCGATTTTTATGCTCGTCCTGTAAATTGGTGATTTGGCTTTTCCTACATTTGTTGTATAAAGGATCGATATTATTCAGTCATCAAATTGACCGGGTCAAGTCAAATCCAAACCGGGTGTAATGATTATAAGAAAGAATTTGTCTTTCTTGTGTAGGTGCTGTTGATTGTATACATTATATTTTATATTACAGATTTGATCATTGGACCAACTTGGCCGTCAAATATATGTTTAGAAAAGGCAACGCAATCGAATGATTAAGGGTCTGTTTCACAATCGACAAGTAAGTTTGAAGTACTTTACTTTGCAGTTCAATTGACATTTATTTCATATTACAACTATCAAATGATCTGCGAAGTAAGCTACTTTGAACTTACTTGTCGATTGTGAAACAGGCCCTAAGTCTTTTTAAATTGTATGTAGCCCTCAAATTCAATATTTAGCCTGTAAATTCATTTTGAATGAATAATAAATTCCTTAAAAAGAAACGGTGAAGGTGTATCATAAAGCCACAATACAGACAAAATTGCAACCACAATCTGTCCACATAGAAAACAACCCTGGGTAACATTGAAATAGAAGCAATTTTCTAACCACCAACTCCGATCAAACCATCTGTCCGTTGTCCAATTACCAGATAAGACTAGAATAAGTTCTCTCTCTAAAGCGACAAGCCATTTCCTAAAAGCAAAATCCTTCACGTTGCACCAGAAGTATTTCACGATGAGAATAAAATTATGAGTTCCATTTGCTTGGAGATTTTTGATTTCTGTAAAAAAATTCAACGCCCGTAGGTAATATGAAGGATCTTTTATTACTACTGAACTACCAATAAGTACCCGAACGACATATCACAAATAATTAAGTAGCTTTGGAAACTTACTTCATCATTCTAAAATCTATTTTTAGGTTAACACCATTACCTGTAATATCAATATCCCCATTGTGGGGCACACGGGTTTCTCTAACATAGCGAGAATGGACCTCCACGCAGACAGGATTAAAGACTCCAGATGCAGCTGAGATCAACAGCTCAGCGTGCCTTCTTAAGCACAGAGTAACTCGACAGAATACATTTTCCATCCACTGCGCTTATGGGTGCTATCGTTGATCTGACAGAGATGAGCTCGCTAGCACGCTTGGCCTGCGATTGCGTAAACTAAGCAATTTTCGCTAAGGCCAGTCATTGGATGGGTAACCAAAAATGTATTGTCTCGAGATCCTCCGTGCTTCGGAAGGCACGTTAAGCCAGTCGTCACGGCTGCATCTGCAGTCGTTAATACCCACCAACACGCACTGGACCAGCGTAGTGGGTTATTGGCCCAATCTCCCTATATTCTCCCATCCATAGGGAAGGCCCGTGCCCTAGCAGTGGGGACATTAAAGGGCTGGTGATGATGATGATCGTTGATCTGACAGCTGGTGTAAATGAGCTCGTTGAAAGAGTATCTTTCCACTTCACTTGTTGGTATTTTCTAAAGTGTAAATTATTACACAGCATAATAATTTTCATAACCATACTCCACTGGAGCCATAAATCTCCATGGGCGTCGGCTATTTATTCAGCCATATTACGAAGTTCCCCGTTAACAATGAAATGTTTGCAGTTCGCGTGATTTTTATTTCGTCCTATGATAGTTTTAACTTTGTCACCAAAAAAGTGAAGTGGATCCTTTGAGTTGTAGGTACAGAGTTGTAAAAAGAGAATCAAATTTAACTTCATTTTGATATTTGCTTTTTGTTTCTTAAATTCTTAATATTGAAATTACCATCGATTCTAGCTTAGGGGCAAAAAAAACACGTAGAAAGGGATGGTGTGAGGCAAGGGCTGCCTGTAAAACCTAGGCCAAAACCTTGGCCAGTAAGTATCTATTTAAATAATGTTTTATATCAAAAGAGGTCGGAATATTTTCGGATTACGGACAACGCTGAAACTTTGAAATATTTTTCAATAAATAATCTAAAAAAATATTTTCTTGCTACTGTTAAAATAAAAACGAATACTATCATCTTATTTGTGTAATATTGTGCAATAACAATGCCACTTATGGGAACTGAAAATTGACCACGAAGCAATAAAAGAAACGAGATTGCCGCTAACGGTTAACATTGACCATTCGCCCCCACCCCCACGGTAACAGTTGGGCCGTTTGTTCTAACATTCCCTATTGACGCCACGGGCTGTGTTATGAAGAAATGTCATCAAAATCGGTTATGATTAACGACGCAACTTGCGTTCCCTCAGGGTTGCCGACCGCCCGTATTTCTATTGGTACAGCGGACGTATGACAAACATAATAACAGAAGTAGTTACAAAGAATAAAATATCAGAAAAATTGGAACGCAATTTTTTGTAATTTTCTTTCTATTTTTACGTTGAAATGGAACGTGTGTCACAGAATCATACCAAATATGGCTGGGCTGCAGAGAGAGAAGTCGAGGTGACGAGAGTGAGTATTGACTGGTTTTTCAAGCGGTAAACCTACAACAACCTATTGGGTCACAAGTCCCAGGCGATGCCGCTGGCTCCCCTGCCACACTGTGGGCCTGGCACCCGCACGGTGAGTCCATGGAGTGATAAGAGTTTTCGTCACATCTCAAATAACAAAAAAAAAGAACAGTCCCCTGTAACCTGTAATAGTGGTGGCGAGCCTATCTGCTGCCATCAATCGGGCACGTAAATCACTGTCTATTTCATGGGACCTAACTTACACACACACACACATAAATTCCGCCTATATCCCCGAAGAGGTAGGCAGAGGTGAATTAGCACCCACGTTTCGCCGATTATGTTAGGTCCCATATTTGAAAACCTGTCGCAGCCAACCCTGGCGACCTTACCTGCCGTCGCCGTCAGAAACTCCCCGCACCCTTAATTGGGATAAGAAATGAGAAATTGGTGACTTCTTGTTTCAAGAAACTTTTGCCGATTTTATTTTTATTTCGTTTGTACAAAGTATTTCCGAGAGGTATATAAAAATATACACCAATACTTTGATTCGACAAACCAAATAACAAAAAATTGCTGCATCGTTGGTTTGTATGCTGAGGTGGGAGCGAGGGGTTATACTAGCTAAATTCCTATATGCATTACTCAAAGACCTTGACTTGTCTAGAGTTTTCGTAAGTTTAAAAGTAAAAGAGTATTACGTAAAGAGACGTAGAGAAAAGATAACTTACGTAAAGAGGCTCTCACAGAATCTTACAAAATATGGCTGGGCAGAGAGAGAAGAAGGGATAGCGAAGGTCAGTGTTGCATACATACATACATAAATCACGCCTATATCCCCGAAGGGGTACGCAGAGGTGAACTAGCACCCACGATTCGCCAATTATGTTAGGTCCCATGTAATAGGTGGCGAGCCTATTGCCATTTATCGGGCACAAAAGTCGCAGTACATTGTTAGGTGGTATAAGAGGAACGCTGCTGCCCACTCCTCATCGCTGATTTATCCTTAGTAGCCTTGTACTCAGGGGAGAGATTTGGGGAGGTGACGATTGTATTCTACTCTGCCGTCACCACACGACTGTAAAAGGATTCCATAAACCTACACCTGGGTGACAAGTCCCAAGCGCTGCCACTGACTTCCGCCTCTGCCAAACTATGGACCCGGCACACGCACGGTGAATCCATAGAATGCTATGAGTCGTCGTCTGTATCAAATAAATTGGACCCAATATTAAAACTGTTTTGATTCGATTTCGACCTGTGCCTCTTTTGCAATCGTGCTTCACACTCTAAACTCTTGAAACTCCTCAAACCAAGTGTAAGCACAGATTAAGCTTCAAGCACTTTACCTTAATCTCCTTTACATGAGCCTGGCTTCATCAGCTCGTTTAGCGCTACAGTTTTTAAAGCGGCGCATTAGCTGCACAAGTTGCCAACTTCTAAGCACTCTTGCATATAAAGTTATATGGAATTAACGAAGTTAGTTCGCGTTGTTACGTGTTTTGTCGTAAGAGCCAGAATCTTGACATGATGTGAAGAGGCTCCGTAAACCTACACTTGAATCACAAGTCGTAAGCGCTGCCAATGAGTTCCCTTTCTTCGACGCTATGGACCCCTGATGATGAGACGATGAAGACATGGAAGTGATGTCAGGCAGGCGGCCGACTGAAAACCTAAACCATAACATTGAGCCGTGTGGATTGAAATGTTGTTAATCCAATCTCTCTCCGATCACCGGCCTCCTAACATGGTCCTTTTCATCGCTTTTCTATATCGTTGAACGGAATCCGTGTGGCACGGCAGACGGCAGAGCAGATTACAATTGGCAGTAGGCTACCTATTAAATGGGACCTAACATAATTGGCGAAACGTAGATGATAATTCACCTCTGCCTACCCCTTCAGGGATATAGGCGTGATTTATGTATGTACGTGTGGTGACGGCAGAGTAGAATACAATTGTCACCGCACCAAATCTCTCCTGTAGGTGTCGTGCAAGGCGACTAAGGATAAATCAGTGATGAGGAATAGGCATCAGCGTTACTCTTATACCATCTAGCAATGTACTGCGACTTTTTGTGCCCGATAAATTTCAATAGGCTCGGCACCTATTACATGGGACTTAACATAATTGGCGAAACGTGGGTGCTAGTTCACCTCTGCCTACCCCTTCGAGGATATAGGCGTGATTTATGTGATATATGTTATGTATATATATATATATATATATGTTATGTAGGTACGTATGTAATTAAAACTGGAGTGGATGGCTCTGTATTAAACGCACATACAGACGCTCGAAAAACATAAACCGCTTATGCGGCAACCGGTAAAAATAAACAAATAACTCTTAACAAACCTCTTTGAAGCATTAACACAATAAACAAGGTCGGAAGTACCAAAGAGTCCCAAACTATGGGTTGAGTCCCAAAACTTGAGATACAACTTAATACCGAACTAATAAAGCGGACTTGGTCGCCAAATTGAGACGAATGCGGTCGCTTCATTATTCTGAGAGTTTAATTTAGCTAGGTGGGATGTTTAGACCATTCATCCACATTAGTGGGGTCAGAGACAAATTGGATTTATAGCATTTTTAGAAAGTCCGCCGCGAACTCCGGTCACTTGAAATTGACAAAGTTCGTTACGTTGACAAAGCGGATTTGTTGTTTTTATTCCGCTCAACGGAACGGTTTTTGGGCTGGAACCAAGTTAATGAACTGATTTTGGGGCGTTGCTGTTCACTTTTGTTCCAAACTTGGATACTTGGGAATTCCTGCTTAGTTTCAGGGGTTCTTATAGGTACGTAAGTTAGTCTTCTTGCTACTCCGATAATTTTTCTTCCCGCCCTACTTACAAATTATTATTATGATTTATACAATGTATACCATAATAATAAATAACTGAAAAGAAGAAAGAAAGTCGGGAAACATATTATTATTGACCTCAACGGTATACTATTGTAAATGACAATAATAATCGGCCGTGTGGTGACGGCAGAGTAGAATACAATTGTCACCCCCCCAAATCTCTCCCGTGGGTGTCGTACAAGGCGACTAAGGATAAATCAGTCATGAGTAATGGACAGCAGCGTTCCTCTTATCCCACCTAGCAATGTACCTACTGCGACTATTGAACCCGATAAATGGCAATAAGCTCGCCACCTATTACATGGGACCTAACATAATTGGCGAAACGTGGGTGCTAGTTCACCTCTGCCTACCCCTTCGGGGATATAGGCATGATTTATGTATGTATGTACAGTCAACAGCCCTTCAGACTACCCAAAACTGTCAAATTTTTTCAATCGATTGTCAACCTTAACTTTGTAATAAAAGAGCACAAAATCAATTGAGAAATTTTGCCATTTTGTGGTAGTCTGACGTTCTGTTGACTGTACAATAATAAAATTGTTAATGTAGTGCGGGGGCAAGTCTCTTGTCTTAGAATATTAGTTTTATTTCTAGGTCTTTATGATTTGCCTGCTTGTCATCAACCCTTGCCCGTACATTGTCTTTTAACAAGACTAGAACAGCAAAGAGTGCAAAAACTCGGGTGTCGTACAAGGCGACAAACGGTTAAGGCAGCGATGAGTATCTATCTACTAGGCATCAGCGTTCCTCTTATATCACGAAAGCAATATACTGCGATTTACGTGCCCGATAGATGACAATAGGCTCACCACCTATCGGACCCAACGTAATTAGCGAAACGTGGGTGCTAATTCACTTCTGCCTACGCTTTAGGGAACAGATAGGCGTAGTATAACTAATTAGCACGCGCTGTCTAATGGAAGAGTTTTATGACACCAGTGTCAAGATAATAATTATGCTTGAGTATGAACCGACATTTTATAATACCGGAGGCTGTAAACCGAAATGTATCGTAACCAAATTAATTCATTACTTAATCAGTTAAACTTCAGAATTAGTTATTCACTTTGGACACAATGTGGTTACAAAATGGAAAATTTGATTTAGCTCCGTGCCGTTCTTTGTTCGCGGCCTTATCTTTCCAATAAACGTGAATTATTGTCGACCACTGCTCAGGAAGCTCGCAAATATATTTCAAAAAGATTGTCTAATTTAAAATCTCTCTAGAGCTACTAATTTCAAAGTTCTATGCAATTATTTTCCAATTTTCAAGGTTCGCCAACAAAAGCTGTCGAAGATAACAAAAGATGTATTGTCTGCACGTTCCTTTACGTTTGAAAACTTTCAAGATCTTCCTGGGCGTCCACTGTTGTATTAATTGAAAAAAAATGCGTTTAAAAAGTAAAAAAGTGTATTATAAAACTATTTGTAGTAATCATATTTGTACGCTCTGTATGTCTTCATCTACCGAATCCACGTAAAACAGATGAATTCCAAAATCAAAAACCAGCGGCACTGCCATCACTGCGAGGGTCAAACGCTCCTTCCATCATACCGTTGACATGTCTCACCAGAGCTCCAGCGTGTCCCATACCCTCACAAAATGATTCCTTCATCTGAATTTTATGACCTATTTCCTTTAAGTAGTTCACAGTGTCTTCGTGAAATCTGTCTTCCAATTGTAAAGCATCCAGGCCTTTCTGTAATGTGTCGCCATAGACCCATCTGGGTGCTGATACAGACTTCTGTAGATTTAAGCCCTGTACTACATACCGATGAAAGATTGCTGCCTGAGTCTGTGGCTGGCCATCACCGCCACGAGTACCATAAATCATTACTCGCCCGTCACTCAACTTTGCAGCAGCAGGGTTTAGAGTATGAAACGGCTTTTTGCCTGGCGTCAAGTACAAGATATGGTCTTTGTCCAATGAAAAAGATATCCCTCTATTGTGCCATACAATCCCAGTTTTCGGAAGTATAACACCACTACCGAAGTTGTGGTAAACACTTTGAATGTATGAAACCGAATATCCCTTGTTATCCATCACCCCCATCCAAATAGTATCACCGGGTCCCTTACATTTCCCTGTCGGAGAAGCTTGATTCAAGTTTATACGTTTAGTCATTTCAGAAATGTTATGAGGAGCTATCAGATGTTGGGCATCTACAGTCATGCTACGTGGGTCTGTTATAAATTTATCTCGTAATTCGAATGCTTGCTTAGTAGCTTCCACTGTAGCATGGATAAATTTTCCTTCATGCTTTCCATCTACCCGCAACCTGTCTAATAGTCCAAGAATAGCTAAAGACACAACTCCCTGTGTTGGAGGAGGAACATTGTATAGTTCTCCGAATTCATGTTGCAACACCAAAGGTGTTTTTCGGACTGAAGAATGAATATTCAAGTCTTCTAAAGTAATAGGCATACCGAGACTAGCCATTTCTTCGGCAATCAAATTGGCTAATTTACCCTTGTAAAAACTAGACAAACCTTCCTCCGATAATGTCTTAAAAGTTTTTGCTAAATTCGGCTGACACAACTTGTCGCCGATCTTTAAAAGTTTACCATTGGGTGAAAAAACTTCTAAGAAATCATCTGAATTACTTTGACCCTCGATATGTTCCTGTAGGTAAGTCTCTAAAGAAGTCGAAACGGGAAACCCGTGTTCGGCGTAGTAAATAGCATCCCCTAGTAGCTTGGACAGGGAAAATTTCATGTATCCAGACTCCGAAACGTAATTCAAAGCCTCTTGCCACCCACCAACAGCTCCAGCTACTGTAATAGCCGCCTTTGGACCTTTCAGTGGTATCTTATTAAAGCCCTTGTAAAAGTCTACCTGGGCCAGCCTTCCAGCTGCTCCACATGCCTCGATGACTAGAGGTTCTCCATTCGGTGGAACTATGAGCCAAAAGCCGTCACCCCCAATGCCGTTCATGTGGGGATAAACAACTGCTAGCGTAGCAGCAGCAGCAACAGTAGCGTCCATAGCTGTGCCGCCTTCCTTGAGTACGTTTACAGCACTCTGAGTAGCAAGATGGTGAGGGGTCACCACCATACCACGAGGAGCCATGTTACTTCTTTCCATGATTATCTCACTTGTTACTCCTGTCCTGAAAAAATAAGAATATGAGTAATTAGTATCTAAGAGGTTATAGTATAATGGTTGCTACCGGTGAATGGCGTTAGGTTCGCCCCTTATTACATAAGACCTAATAGCCGGCAAAAGGGTGTACACTATACACAAGTAAAGAGTAACTTATCGTTCGCATAATAATTTTTAACTCTTATCTTTAGATAGATCTGTAAGCTTTGTATCATTGCTCGTAAAAAAAAACTTTAATTATCTTCCTCGACATATCACCGTGGTGAGACAGAAGAGATCATTGCTTTAATCATTGCTTTTTCTTTTGTTTATACAAGCATATTCTTATAATATTTGTGAAAAATAAAGACCCGTGTACACGCTTTTGTTAAAAGCGAGAACTCGCAATGAGCCCTGTTGGTGCGCGGCTGCACTCAGAGATGTCAATTAACATTAATGCTGGTGCGCGAGCGCCTTCGTGTGTCGTCGGTGACTTTCGGCAATCCTCGGGTGCAGGCTGCGGACGCGCAGCAACATCGGCGACGGCGACACCGGCCCCCACTCAGCCCGACCGCTTCTCAGGCATCGGCCGTGTCCTTCGCTCCCACACTCGATACAATATTACGACACCAGTAAAGCCTATTTAAATATACAGTCCACTTTAATTTCACGTCCCCTAGTTAGGACCCTAACAAGCCCCGAAAGGTAGATTTTATTACACAGATTAGTTTATTACGCTTTTAATAGTATAGAAGGGCTATGTATCGACGACGGCTCAGTTATAATAAAAGGTCTTCTATTCAACACTATTCATCCATTACTTATTATTAATAAAACGTAGAATGTGGTTCAATCTGGTTCAATGGCCGTTCCTATCATATCGGTCGTGTTTCAAACAAGCAATGTCATTTTCGCGTGCGCTACTACGAGGATTACACATTATCAGTTGAACTTTGTATCAGGTGCGTCGGTTATATTTTTATCATTGTACCTATTATGGATGAGATTTTTTTTCTTCATAATGTTAACAAGATTAAACTGTCTCGATATTTATCACGCTTTTATTATTGCAGCTGTTAGCATCCCATCCACCAATATGTATTTGGCTAATGTCCTGTCTTTAACTGCCGCACTCAGAGACGTCAATTAACTTTAATGAGTATTTAATGGCAAAAATTTTCATTCAAATCTAGACCATAGACCCGGCAAGAATAGCGACTATTTTTAAATTGTCATTTTTTGACGTTAAGTACTCATTAACGTTATTTGACGTCTCTGAGTGCGGCAGTAAGTGTGAATCAACGTATCAACGCCTGTCCTTCTTCATGTAAGAACACTGTTCAGGTGTACCAATGCCTGTCATGTTTTCATGTATGGAGGCCTGCAGTTCCCAAGAAGTAGGATTAGAGACACCTAAATAATCCCGCAAATTGATAACACCCAGCGATATCGTAGTGGCTTAGCGCGCTCAACCTACGATTGTGCTAATTATACAATATTCGCTAAGGCTAATCATCGGATGGGTGACAAAAAAAAAATATTATCTAAGTAGAGTTTCTCCGTACTTCGGGAGACACGTTAAGCCCGTTGGTCCCGGCTGTATCTGCAGACCAACCACACTGAGTGGTGGGGTATGACCCATTTTCAGCCTCCATATGCCAGACACTCGCAACATTAGAATTAAAAAGAGCCATATTAAACTTATAATTTTATTTATATCCACATTTTTAAGCCTGATCATATTATTTATTACTAGGCTTAGATATCCGAATTGTATTAATTAATTAAAAGTCTTCTAAGATCTAGAGACCTAGAGCATAGGATAATCTAATTAATGTCCATTTAGAACGTAATTTTCACATAATTTTTGGATTCCTCATATAATATTTGACTTAGGTAATTCTAGTTCTAACGATGCGACTTGTTCAGAGGAGGAATATCGTAAACATTGTACTAAAATCTAAGGCGTATGTCTGGCTCGCATAAATTCTTACGTTGCGATAGCTTTTAAGCCCGCGCGCCGTAAATAGTGAGGAGAGTGTTTCAAAAATTACTCTCCCGGGTGTAAGGGGCCATAAAATAAATATCGATGTTAGATAAAATATAATATGACGAAGATTTTGAGTCTCTTAGGAATATATTACGGCTTTATCGGACCAATATGATAATAAGACGGCTGACTTTGTTAGGGCGTGAACGTAAATGAGCCGTTGAACTTGTGTAAGCATTCGTAAGAAATGCTCTATGAACTAGTTTAGGTGCAATTTACAATACTTACCCATTACCTATCGGACTTGCTTTGAACACACAGGCTTAATGTTATTTATTATTATTCACGGTATCTATATTGGCGTTGACGTATTTTATGTACAGTACATCAACGTCAGACTACCACAAAATGGCAAAGTTTCTCAATCGATTTTGTGCTATAATTTTACCAAGTTAAGGTTGACAATCGATTGAAGAAATTTGACAGTTTTGGGTAGTCTGAAGTGCCCTTGCTGTACATATAGTTATATAGCTAGATTCGCGGAGGACGGAGGAGGCAATGGCTAGCGCCCTCGGTCTGAGATTCGATATACTAAGTCATATATTGTTTTCATTTATTGGCACTTTCGTTCTAAATAATATACTTTCGTCTATATAGTATACTAAGCCATGTTCGAGACGGCCGGTCATTGGATGGGTGACCAAAGACATAATTTTTTTGAGTTCACATGTACTTCGGAAGACACGTTAAGCCGTTGATTGATCCCGAATATATCGTAAGTCTTTTAATGGCCACCGAACGCCACTGATGGTGACTGGTGTCAACAGTGAATTGTGATGACCCAGTCACTCTATAAACTCCCATTCATATATAGACGGCCTACGCCCTAGTAGTAAGCACATTTAATTACTTAAAAAGCCGGCGATAATGAAGAAACAGCTAATGGCTGGTTTACTCAGGGCGAGCTAGCGTGCGAGTCAGCCTACTGGCGTACGAGTTAGTTCGTAAGTTGAATTCTTTCCCGGGCGGCGCACTGTTGCATAGCGCGGTTCTCGATGCCACTAGACGGGCATGCCTGCCAGACGTGCCCGCGCGGATCTCGTTTGTATAAGCCAGACTAACTCTGACGGTCCTACACTAGGCAAACATCGAACAGACCTAATAGAAGCGAGATCCGGGGGGATGTATCTGCAGGCATGCCCCTCTAGTGAATTCCCCGCTTTACACGACGCCGTTTCTTTGGTTTCCTCCCGCCGTAAACCCTTCAATGCATACAAAAAACTTCATTTTCAATATTGTTCCGTCAATGTCGCAAGTAGAGATGGTCCTAAAACATATTTTATGGGCGCAGAGGTCACCGTAGTTTACGATCCTCTATCACTCTAAACGGCGTGGTGCGACCTAATTTTCCCGCTTCCGAATCGAATTGTCGCGCCAATTCAATCTCGAATCGAATAGATAGAGCATCCTTTTATGGGAAAATTGAAATATATAGTTTTAAATCAAACCGTTAAGAAATTCTTTTTTACAGTTTTGTAACTGGAATATTGTCAGTTAGAATTTTTATTCGTGTTAAGAGGTATAGTCAAAGAGATAATATAATACGGTATAATAGCTAATACCGTGATTGACCTGCATCGCATAAAATTATAACACTGACTTAGAAAGTTGTGCCTGAGGAGAAACAGAGATTGATTGCTAAATATCCAACAAAACACCGAAGACATAGATAGTCACGTAGACATTTATATAATACTGTAATTAAAAATTGAATTAGTAAAAGTTAGTTAGTAAAAGTAGTAAAAGTTTAAATTGAATTAGTTAATTGAACAAATTCATTAATCGATTCTGTTTTTAATGCTGTTTATACTTAAATACAAAAATTTATTAATAAAAATATATACTGAACTGGGACGTATCCGCTTGGTTGCCAATTTACGATTTATTCCCGATTAAAAATCATCGCGGTAGATTTCAAAACGTCGATATTAAAAAAGTATAATGTTTGAATTTTAAACGTAATAAATACGTAATTCGGTTTCAAATGTGTAATAAATAATAAAAACCAAGAAAACTTTAAATCAATAGGTGATTAATGCCATTAATAAATACAATATTCTTGACTAAATATACAGTGTGGAAAGAAAGCATGGGCCCTGGAGGGAAAGTACCTTAAATCTTTAAAATGGCTCAATTTGCTGAAATAAAACATTCCTTTAATTTTAAAAAGAAATATAACTGCATTCACAGTTTTCTCAAAAAGCTTACCTGAACCAGGAATCGTACTCACAAAAAATATTAAAAAATTACCCTCGCCATTTTATTTTACTAAGTAATAATAAAAAACATAAAATCTGAAGTTTATTTTACTTTTACTCTCGACTACTCTCAATCTTTACGAGAATCTTATTTTATTATAATTGAGAGATGCATAAACTAATATGGAAGAAAAATATCACCTAGCAAAAGGCTAATGAACTAATAAATTCCATATCGAAAATGTGCATATTACAACGGTCTTGTGGCCTTCGTACTAAATGTTTTTTTAAACCTCCAACATTTACTAAGTTTTTTACCATTTGCGCCAAAAAATTTCTCGACGGTATCTGTCTATTCAGATACCTTTCACCATACCACTGAACAGCTAAATTGTAATCATTGTAGTTTGAAATGTATGGTTATATTAAATCTAATTGCTCTTGATACGCCAATGTTTTAATAATTACTAATACAAAATAGGTACTTTATTGCGAAATGCAATTTAGCAAAACAAAACAAAATCTTTAAATATTACCAAGATGTTTGTTAAAATTTCAAAATTGCCTTAAAATTATCCACCGGTAACAAATTAATGGTTCCATTTTCAAATTTTCTTTTTTAAATTCCAATAACCAACAAAAAACGCGAGCATAAATAAAAAATTAAGGATTTGATTTGATTCGAGGGCATCGAGGGTAAAATAAATGTTAGATATCATAATGTTTTTCTTTCTAAGATCCTATGTTTCTTAGAGAAAGTTTATCGTTAACATCGACTTCATCGATTAGTAAAATAAAATTGAGAAGGTGAATTTTTTTAATTATTTAGATGGTTCGATTCCCGGTTCGGGTAAGCTTTTTGAGAAATCTGTGAATGCAGGTATGTTTCTTTTTAAAAATAAAAGAATGTTTTCTTTCAGCAAATTGAGCTATTTTAAAGATTTAAGGTACTTTCCCTCCAGGGCCCATGCCTCCAGGGCCCATGCTATCTTTCCACACTGTATAACAAATACAATTAACATTATTTATTATAACTTATATAAAATGCGGTTAAAGTTACTTGTAAATATTAAATTATTATTGTAACATATTTTTTAAATAAACTCGATTAGAATACTCTAGAAAATAAATATCCATATGGTGTATAAAAAATCAAATTACGAATTTGGTTTAATGTAGTTTTTCTAAGTTTCAATCAGTTTATTAGGTTCGCATGAAAAATTTAGTAAGATTGAATTGGATAAGTGTAACTTTACTGCTCAGAGTTCGTTTATACCTCGGAGTAAATAGGACTTACTCTGAGGTTTATACACATATAATTTATATTTTCAATGAATAATAGAAATTGTTCATCATCTTAGTAATTAGCCATAACACGGGTGCTTTTTATGCTACTTATTTTGGGCTTTTGGGTATGAGTGTGAGAAAGATATTACAACTATTTTATATATTAGTAACTACTCACAAAATAATAGTCAGCTCAGTCGATGTTTATTTGTCTTTCTTCTTTTTCTTACACTCAAAATAGAGAAAACTATAATGACTTATTTAGCAGAGTCGTTCTATGTTAAAATACTAACAGATAATTACGTTTAGGTAGAACCAAGTGTCTTCACTTGAAATATTGACTGTAAACTAAATATATTTTCATTTGAACCTCCTTTTTGTATTTAAGATAAAGTAATCTCTTAATTACGAAAAAGTTTACTTTTGCTATCGCTAGGTATTCATTTAAGCTTATTGTTATTATAATTGAATTAAATCAATAACGGTCGTGTTGATTAAATATTTTCTCACGCAGGTAATCTTAGTATGGAATACCTACATTTTGTAATACATTGTGTATTATACAATATAAATAAATGTGCCTAAGCGATAAGTTTCTAGCTGTCTATAATATAACAACTATTAATATCGTAAAATATATTAATGTTATCAAACTACATATGTAATCTGCATTACTTAGCAGATTCAGGTATGGACAGGAACAAACTGTTTTTAAGGTTAAATACAGGATAATAAATCTGGTAATATCCCATATTCAACTAATACTGTAATTCTACTGGGTGGGCGAACCACTATACCACGGAGGTGGTTGATAGAATATAGTCTAATGTTGTTCAATAAACTTAGAACCTAGAAACAAGATTAGAAAATCAGCTGAATTGACTACCCGTAGGTACCTATCAATTCAGTCTATCGACTGAAAGGTGCCTGGCCGGGTAAACGCATATTTTTATCTAATTACTGTTGTTTAAACTATGTAAGTAATTTAATTTGAACATTTACAACTATTTTACGTCATCCTTAGGACATCGTGCTTACTCTGTTCTACATAAGTGTGGGACTTATTTTTATTACTGAATATAGGTGTTACAAACTGTTACGTTAGTTAGGTACTGATATAATTTATATGTATAGTACATTTCAAGAAAATAGATAGCAGTACAATGTAACTAAAGCAAGTATGTGACTTGGCATAAAGCCTTCAAAACTAAGTTCGATAGTTATTCTAATGAACAATGTTCCATGGCTGTGGTTCAAAGCTGCAAAATCTTCTCAAAAGTGAGCTCTACATAAGATGATAACTAGAACTAGCGCAACCGAATAGAATTATGTAACAAGTCTTTAGTGCTTAAACATAAGACGGCCAGTTTTCTGCTAACTGCCGTAGAGTTGCAGATTATATATTCCATCATAGGTATTGCTTTGTCTATAACACTGGTACTTACCTATTTAATAAATTTTTAGTACATACCAGAGTCACGAAGTATATTATTATGACTTTAACCCTTTTAGAGACCCTTTTTCTAACATTTATATAATGTTAAAATTAAATAAAATATATAAGAAAATATACTTAGCTAGATACCTCCCTCAAATCAATTTAAGTAATTACCTAACCGGAGTTAGAAATATTGATCGATCGACAAACAGCTGAGGTTTAAACGACGTAACTTTTAACTTATTAATACGAGAATATTTGAAACTATTGATGCTAAAGATTTTCATCTCTTCAGATTTTTCTTTGTTGTTTAGCTAGGTATTTCATTTTATCGCAATAAAGTTTTTCATTGTGATATAGTGAAATCAAAATCCTAGACAAGCAGTACATAAAACATAAATTTCGTAGGTTTTGAGATAAGCGACATCTAGGCGAATCTTCCTGAATTTCCTAAGCTCACGAATTTTCCGAACGTTTACAAATTCTAATAAGTAGATACAAAATAATTATTACTAATTCGTTTTAAACTCTCTTACTGCAAAACTAACATGACCTGATTTACCTGTTACCTATTAAAAATAAAACATAAAAGAAGCTGACATTAGCAATTGAATTGCAGAATTGTATTTGTTGTGTTCCCATCACTATAATGTCAAAGTTTGCAAAAAAAAGTGACAGGTGAGGTGTATGATACTACAAAATTTAAGAGTATCATCATAAGTTTTAGATTTTGCAGTACTTCTATAAAGACAAAAGGTCAATTAAAACAGTCAGGCTTATAGCACAGCCGGGCGGTTGGTTGATCATGAGCACTGTGCGTGGATAACTAAAATAGATTTTGTAATATTTTTACGTATCGTGACGTGTTATCAAGGCAAACGAACTTTATTCGATCGTTTCAGAATTAAACTTTACAGCTTTTAAGTAAAAAATTCAGTGTTGTGCAAAAATTTCTGTAATGTTTAAATCTTTGTTTAGCTCACTGATAACACAGGCCAGTTGTCAAGAGGTGGGTAAGTTTATAACTTTACAGAGATGGGATAAGTTTAAAAACTGAGCCAGCGGTTTTAAATAAAATAATGAAAAATTTGAACCCATTAAATTTTTTTTCGGGTTTTTCATTATTTTTGCCCTTGGGCCGTCCGCCCTTGAACTGCAGTAGCGTCACTTTGCGCCTCTGCAGCTCGTTTATTTGGATTATATCAAAACCGGCAACCTATTTAGAACATTTTGCACTATACCTACTAAACCGTATCAAAATTATAGCCTAATAAAATAATTTTTACTTTAATGATCTGAATAACCTCTTAATACCCTTGAGTTAAAAGTTATTAAAAACAATTAAACTCACCCAAGTTCAATGGTTTAATACTTTATCTTCAGTTTTCTCTGTCTCTTTCTTCTAATGTATACAATTATCCTTGAAAAAAATGCATGTCAGCTCCCTATTAAATGTAGAAATATTATAAAGTGTTGAGATAGCATGTGTACACACGAGATAAAAATATGGGGACTTATCAGTTACGTCAACATAACTGGCCATCAATTCAGTACAGATTGTGACTCCTTAACACAATGACTTCACGTCGGGTAATTTATTTAAAATTGATAATTAAGTATAATTAGTGTGATCAGTGTGCTGTACTAAAGTTGTTACTAGAAAGTAGGTAGTCTTAACATGTGTGTGATGGGAAGATATGTCTTCTTCAGTTTGTAATGGAAGAACTTAAATCATAGTGTTTATATAATTCATACCTAATACATTCATTATAGTATTTGAACCGTATCGTTTTAATGTACATAATATAAGAATCAAATAGGAATGTATTAAAAATAAATTAGTTACCAATGTTATTAAAAAGTTTTGGTATTACTGTGGTAATAATACTGTCACTTTCCATTTCTTAACTAAAAATATTTGAAAATTTTACCAGTTGTAAATCTTAAAGTAAAATTTATATTTTTGTAAAATTCACCAGTTCTATTCGCTGATTACAATTTATTATTAATTACTTACTTAAGTACTGACATTTTGCTAATGCATTTAAAGAAATACAGAATTCGTGGAGTTGCAGATATTGTTATGATAAATTCTTACTAGGTACTTATCAAGTTCAGTCATTGATCTCTAATACCATAAGACGGTATTATTGATAAGTATTAGATAAATCTTCAAACCTTTTTCAGATAGGTACCATACTTAAGTCATTCAGTTTATATTAATTTTGGATTCACTTATACTTAATTTTTTTGCTATTACAGCATTACTATTACACACTACACTTACTATATTAACTGTAATACAGTAAATATTCAAGTTTACCTTAGTTTTCTGAAAATATTAATAGAGTTACATTTTCTTCTTTCTGAAACATTCTAACAATGCAAGGTTAATGTACTATTGTACTCATATCAAACAATGTATGCTCCCTGATGGATAGACAGTTCAAATCAATTACCTAGATATATCAATAGAAATACAAATTGAATTTTCATAAACTCCTTGCCTTCAAATCAATTGATCTTTGGTGAGTTCTGAATGGGTTTGTCAGTTATTTATTTGTGTTGACTAAGTGCAATCATGTGGTCTGACATGACAAATTGTGGCTCTTATCAATTGATTTAATAGGAATATTATTCAATACTGTGGCTTCAATTCTTAATACCCATACAGAGTTCAAATGTGTTTACGTATTAGTGTTTGTGTAATGTGGATATTTGTGAACTCAAAAGGTCTGCTTCTTTATCATCAAACAACGGAAAGGTCTACTAACAGCAGCTATGTCGTCATTTGTCTTGTTATTACAGTTATTGTTTTTGCAAGACCAATGAGCCAATACAGCAATGTAGTGCATTGACTCATTTCATTTATAAATAATATGAGTTTCTTCAATTAATTAGTTTGTTACCAATATTTTTTTCAAAACATACCAAGTTAAAAATAAAAAGAGGTTAGAATGACACTTTATAATATAAATTTGTGGCATGTGAAATTCCTCTGTTCATTTGTATGATATGTATTGTCATGTCTTTTTCCCGCAGGAGCAGGCAAAGATGACTACCTTCCACTTGTCCTTACATACTACGATCCTTACATACTTCTTTCATTTCGTCCAATCTCATTAATGTCTTCTGTCTACATTTGTGTACAAGATTTGCATGTTCATTATGTTAATTATTTGCAGGGGGCTGGTTATTTAAAAAGAGCAGACACAGACAAGTTACATGACATATTCTTAAAGTATGCCAACGTCGAAAAGAATGGCGAGAGACACATCACTAGTGAAGATTTTGTTAGGAAGTTCCTTGGATTGTTTGACGAAGGTAATTTTTTTATTTTATTTATGTAATTATTGAACTTGAGCACTGATCATTATCAGTCCATCAAAGGGACAAATGCTATTAAATAGATCTTGGTATTTAGGTCAAGAATGCATATTTACATGTGAATAAAACTAAGAATGTCACATGGGTGGTTTATAATATAATGTTTAGACGAAAATAGAACCTGTGCTCTTATTACTTACTATAATAAGAGCTATGAAACTAGAGGGATATACAATAATAATATATAACTAATATATTATATAAACCATCATGACTACCATGATGGTTTGAGCTAGTAGACCTATTTTTATATAATCATTGTCTCCTAATGTTTATCTATAGATCTTTGCTGTGGTATGAAGATTCTGAATCAGTTTGCAACAAAGCAAAACATTAAAACCTTCACATAAACTACATTGCAACTAGGTTAAACAAAATTAAGATGACAATTTAACTCATATAGAAGTTATTTTATAAATTGGCCAAATGTTTACGGGGTGAACGCTTTTTGTAGGTACGGTCAGCATCATAAGGCGATTACCACTTTAGCCCTCTATCATATTGAAGACAGCCAACGCGTAGTAATATTTGCCACCAATTTGTATGAACAACTATTGTGACAATGTGATTGTAATTATGCCGACTACCAAAATTTTTTGTGCCCGATAAATGGCAATAGGCGCACCACCTATTATACATGGGACCTAACATAATTGGCCAGATTACACACACCCGATACGGATTTGCATTCGGTCAGGTAGAACTGGAGGCAAAACTGCCCTTAGATTTATGTACTCTTTGTACAAAAATTTGCAGCTTCGCAATCTTCTTCGAATCCTTGACGATTCATAAGTGTATTGTAATCACGCCAGATAAGAATAAATGAATTTTGACTTTTTTTGACTTTCCTCTTAATGGAACCCTCCTTCCGCAGATGACTACAACAAGGAGTCAGTCAAACTCATCGCTGGCATCGTGGACATGGACAAGGACGGCTACATCTCGTTCTCAGAGTTCCAGGCGTTCGAGGGGCTGCTCTGCGTGCCGGACGCGCTCTACAAGACCGCGTTCCAGCTGTTCGACACGAACGGCAATGGGCTTGTGGCCTTCGGTACGTTTTTACGGCTTGTACACAAAACTGCGATACGTGCGACGTCGCAGTCGTAAAAATCTACGAGCTCCCACGCCGCATCGCAAGAACTTGCGCATTGATTCGCATCGCGCAGGCGCATTCCTTCAATTTAATTTATCTTTGTTTCCCAAAAACCCATTTCCTGGTCTGGGGGTGACGTAAAATTATATAGGTACTACCTTGGGCTAAGAAGAAACCCTCAGATCGCATATTTATAAAATACTTGCCATCTGAGACATTCTTATATTTGTTCTATTTATATGTATGTAGGTATTTATATTTATTAAATACATATAAATGGGCCACAATGATGAGGAGCTCGCTAGCGCTGTGGCATAGTGCGCTCGGCCTACGATTGCGTAAACTAAGCAATATTCGCTAAGCCCGTCATTGGATGGGTGACCAAAAATGTATTATCTCGAGAACCTCCGTGCTTCGAAAGGCACGTTAAGCCGTTGGTCCCGGCTGCATCTGCAGTCTTTAATACCTACCAACTCGCACTGGGCCAGCGTGGTGGGTTATGGCCCATTCTCCCTAAATTCTTCCATCCATAGGGAAGGGCCGTGCCCCAGCAGTGGGGACATTAAAGGGCTGGTGATGTTAGATTTTGATAAGTTGGTGGCAGCTAGGTAGGCTGATGGTTGACCAATGCCTGGTCGAGTGGTAATGGCAAAGTATTGTAAAGTGTCGTACAAGGCGTTGCTCTTAGACCACCTGCCAATGTACAGCGATTACCGTTCCCAATAAATGGCAATAGGCTCGCCACCTATTACATGGGACCTCACTAAATTGGCGAAACGTGGGCGTTGATTCACCTCTGCGTGCCCCTTCAGGGATATAGGCGTGATTTATGGTATCGTCTGTTTTTATTTAGCCTGTAGCCTTCCTTGATTAAGGAGTGATTTATGTATGTATGTAGCCTTCCTCGATAAACAAACTATCCAACACAAAAATAATTTTCAATTTGAGTCAGTAGTTCCTGAGATTAGCGTGTTCAACCAAACAAACAAACAAACTCATCAGCTTTATAATGGTTGGTGGTCCGCCTGGCTAGCTACCACCATCTTATCAAAATCTGTCGCCATAATAATAATGTTAACAGCATTTTGTGTTCCTACAATGTGTGATAAGTTAGCCAGCCCCTCTGTGGTTGAGGGTGCCAGGTGAAGCTCGATTCCATCTTCAGCCCTTATCGTCACTTACTATCAGGTGAGATGAAGGGCAAGAGCTTCCCTGTCTAATATTAAAAAAAAAACAATAAATAATATTGGTATAGATGTATGTTGTTTCCCTTGGCAGACGAGTTCGCCGAGGTGATGCGCAAGACGGTGCTCCACAAGAAGCTGCCGTTCAACATGGAGAGCACCTTCGTCCGCCTGTACTTCGGCAAGGACAAGAAACGGCTGGTGACGTACCAGGAGTTCAGCCAGTTCCTGCACGATTTCCACGAGGAGTACGGCGTGGAGGCGTTCAAGAAGTGCGATAAGGACGGCACGGGTTTTATTACTGCCGGCGATTTTAGGGACATCATGCTGTCGGTTAAGAGCCACCTGCTGACCAAGGATCTGAAGATGAAGGTCATTAATGTAAGTCGCGTTGGAATTACATTGTACTCTTCTTCTTCATCCTGCCCTGGTCCCAGCTTATCTAGGATTGGAGCAGCATGTTTCCTCTTCCATTCATATCGGTCGGACCTCATCAGCTGATGAGGAGCTCGCTAGCGCAGTGGCATAGCGCGTTCGGCCTGCGATTGCGTAAACTAAGCAACGTTTGCTAAGGCCGGTCATTGGATGGGTGACTAAAAAAGTATTATCTCGAGTTCCTCCGTGCTTCGGAAAGCTCGTCAAGCCGTTGGTCCCGACTGCGTCTGCAGTCGGTAATACCCACGAATCCGCACCGGGCAGCGTCCAACCGTATAGCCCAATCTCGCTATATTCTTCAATACATAGGGAGGAAGGTCTGTGCCCCAACAGTGGGGACATTAAAAGGCTACTGATGATGAGCACTAATACCTTGTATTGAAATCCCCCTGAGAAACGATTGTTACGTTAATATTAGCAGAATCAGGGCCCTGGTGGGGTACAAAAAAGTCGTCTTGGTTGGCCGAGTCAAGACTATAATAAGTTGTCGAACTTTTTTTAACCCCAACATTCTTTGTACCACACCCACAGGCATCGGGCTTCCCGCAAGGCGAGCGCAAAATCAGCTTCCCCTACTACATGGCGTTCAACTCGCTCCTGAACAACATGGAACTCATCAAGCGAGTGTACCTGAACGCGACCAACGGCCACAGAACGCAGGAGGTGACCAAGGAGGAGTTCCTACACTCGGCGCAGATGATGAGCCAGATCACGCCTCTAGAAGTCGACGTCCTGTACACGCTGTGCGATATGCTGCACCACACGAACGGGTGAGTTGAGTTCGTGTTTCGGTAGTAGGGCTAGCTCGTACGGTCCGCCGAGAAAATGGTGTACCACCCACGAGTAATTACTGCCGCACTGAGAGACGTCAACTAACGTTAATGAGTACTTAATATAATACAAAAAAATTACAATTCAAAACTAGTCGCTGTTCTTGCCGAGTCTGTGGACTAGATTTAAATGAAATTTTCCGACATTAAGTATGTACAATTTAAAGTTAATTGACGTATCTGAGTGCGGCAGTTAGTGTTCCAGTAGTAAGGGCTACACGATTTTGTGAAGGTTACCTCTATCGCATGTCAGATAACCCTTATTGTTGAATCAAGAGTAAGTGACGTCGCTGCAAAGCTTTAGTGGTACACGATAATAGACCTTAATTAAATCCTGCGCAAGTCGAAAATTGAATGGCCTATGCGCTGTTCTCGAAGCCTGGTTTCCTCGGGATGTCTGTAGTCTAGACTGTCAAACGTTGTTGTGTGATGTAGATGCAATTTTAATTGAGTTTTGTTACTATTGCATAAAGTGGTTTTTGGCGTGCCCACTTCTTGACCTTTAGGATAATTATGTAATTAAAAAGCGGTAAATGCTGATAGACCAGATGTTAAAAATCTAATATATTGCAAAGACTAATATTGTCAATGCACATATCACAGTACACATTTCGTCTACACAGATAAGGCTAATAATCAATGGGCAAATATTGACAGTTTTCATTCATACATCATTCATATAAAATATACAATATATGAATGATGTATGAATCGGGCACAAAAGTCGCAGTACATTGCAATTGCTAGGTGGTATAAGAAGAACGCTGCTGCCCGTTCCTAATCATTGATTTATCCTTAGTCGCCTTGTACGACACCCACGGGAAAGATTTGGGGTGGTGACAATTGTATTAAACTCTGCCGTCACCACACGGCACCTATTACATGGGCCCTAACATAATTGTCGAAACGTGGGTGCTATTTTCACATCTGCCTACCCCTTCGGGGATATAGGCGTAATGTATGTATGTATGTATGAATGAAAACTGTCTTAGAAATATTGGATGAATGACTTTCTTTCTGTGAATAATATTTATATATCTTACTCCCTTTTTTCTTCTTCTGCCTCCCCTTATCCCGCTCCTAAGCGGGGTCGTCACAACATGTTTTCTTCTTCCACTCCTCTCTATCCTTCACCAATTTCTCATCCACTCCTCTCGCTATCATAGCCTCCTTTACACAATCCATCCATCTTTTCTTTGGTCTTCCTTTCCTTCTACCTCCATCCACGTTCATACCTAACATACTTCTTGATCCCTCTCTCTCATTCTCTATTAAGAGAGATTCAATATGCCTGTGGTAGCGTAGCAGCATCATCGTCGTCACTAGTCCTTTAATATCCTAACTGCTAGGGCACAAGTCTTCCCTATGGATGGAAGAACGGACCATAACCAAAGCAGTATGCTTTACCCTTATACGGCTTCCGAAGCATGGAGGAACTTGAGTTAAACATTTATGTCACCTATCCAATGACCAGCCTTAGCGAACATTGCTTAGTTTACGCAATCGCAGTTCCAATACGCTATCAAGCTCGTCGTATTTAGTAATATAGGTAAAGCACTTATCTCAAACAACGGCTTATCAGTCAATACGATTGTGTCTACTACAATAAAACAAAGATCAATCTGTACTAGATAGGAGATATCGATATTATGTCACACACGCTAATCATGTAGTCCTCGTGTGGTCATTGAGTGATTATCGCATGCAGAGGATGTTAATATCTGTAACGATTGAGATTAACATGTTTAGTTTGGGCTAATTATTTTGTATCCATCGATAAAATATTAAGTGTTTCCTGCTTGTGTATGCCTAATAGAGTAATTGGAATGAAAACATGCCAATTCATACTGATCAAGCTTTTGGCTAAGGTTTTACAGCCGGCCGTCTGCTTGACACCATAATTTTTGGGTATGCTGTTGTTGGTTGTTTGCCTTCCACCATTCGGGTGCCCTGAGATGCTTAACGGGCAATCTCCTTTAGGCGACTTTCATGACACCCCTGGTATTGGGCATATTCTGTTATTTTTACGCTCACAAACCAGCATGGTTTGAGTAAGGATATACGTAGATGATATGAAGAATACAGCCCGGTCGGCCTTTTTGCTAACTTTATTTGACAGTTGAAAGTGATGATCACCGAACTATTTACTGGACCATTACTGCTTTACTATAACGCTATTGTGACACTTGTCCTGTGAAAACAGCAATGTATAAGTAAATAGTTCGGTGATCATCACTTTCAACTGTCAAAAAAAGTTAGCGAATCTATAGGCCTACTGATGCTTTAACCATCTCAAGAAACTCGGGCTTCGAATATTCCGCGGTACGAAGTTAGTGCAATAAGCTAAGCGTTAATTGATAATAATTTGGATGTTATTATGCCAGGAACTCCCCGCAGCCGTTTGCGTTGGTAGCTGTGAATGACCTAGTTCGTACAGTTTATCGCAGTCCGTAGATATTGTTACACTGTTTTTTTCCCCGATCCCGGTTTTTTCATAATATCTGATGTGGTCAAAGGGGTTTTGTGTTATCAATAATTAACTTTCCATTCCTCATCACTGTTCTAACCCTTGATCGCTTTGTTCATTCTTTCACTTTAGGGTTCTTAGTGAGCTGCAGATATAAGTAATTTTTCTATCACATTTGGCGGGTTCGATTCCCGGTTGAGGTACGCGATTTTTAAAAAATCTGTGTATTCTTCTTTTAGAAAAATATCCTACGTTCAATATTTAATATACTTTCCCTCCGTGTGGCATGGCCGTGGGACGCCCTGTATAGTAAAACTAGCTGATACAGCAAACGTTGTTTTGCCCTTATCACCTAGGAGAAAAAAACCCTACGACCACCTAAGAAATATACACAAGAAATTCATCATAATCGATCAAGCCGTTTCGGAATAATTGTTTACCAACATTAATATGACACGAGAGTTTTATATATAACATAATTTTATCTTTAAATATTTTATTAGTCGATGCATCTCAAATTGAAGAAAATCAAAATATCAATCAATCAAACCCATCCAAAAATTATTATATTGGAGAAAGAATGTTGATGAAGAATGTAGATTCTCTACGAACTTTGACTTATATATTTTTTAACATAATACTTTACATATCTAAAAGAGGTTATTTCTTATAGAGCCTTCGCTTCAGTTGGACTTAAGGAGGAGACAGCATTTCGGCCACGAAATACTGGGTTCGGTTTGACACAAAATTAAATGTTGCGCCATACTAATGTTATTTGGTCTCCAAAAGATTTGATTGGACCATATTGGTGCCCCTAGTGCAAGTTTTGTGACATAGGTCGGATTTATACGGCTATCTATTATTTGTTTAAACATGATAAAATAGAATTTACCCAATCATATTTGACTAAAAATTTCGACATAAGTAAGATTAATTTATTAAATTTTACTTGTTAAAAATTATACTAATTATACGAACCAAGTAAAAAATATATCCTTTTTATTTATAAAGCTTAAAGATAACTCGGTTTAAGGTTAGTTTCCTTAAAAGATGTCTACATCTAAAGAAAGGCTGAGCAACATCTGGTATTTTTCAGTAAATTACCGATAATACCCTCATTTAGTAAAAGCGATTAAAAGAAATTAACAAGGCTATGAATAATTTTTTTTTGGCCATGAAGAAATATTGTTTGTCCTAGCAACAGCATCGTGTTTCGAAAAGCAAAACTTACACTCCGGGCACTTGTGCATGTTCAAAACAGAACTGACATTTACTGCCTCAAGGACGAAGGTTTTGGCTCTTGTAAGCAGAATTCTATTAATATCTTTAACAATGTTCGGTATTATGAAAGCCAATAAAAAGTCATTATAATCCCCCTGCTCAGGGTATAATGTTTCTGACTTATTATAATCCTAGGGAAGGATATCTAACTAAACTAAGGAGCTGAATGGCGCAATGTAGTAATTGAATTAAAAGTTTTATAGTATGTTTGAGGTTGAGAATTTTGTTAAAAGTTTTTTATAGTATGTTTTACGTTGAGAATTTTCTAGTGGTTTGGTTATTAATAAAAAGTCTGACCATATTCTAATATCTAATGAAGAATGGACATTTTCAATGATGATATTGCTCAAAGATCTACAATAAAGATATTCATATACTAATTAGGGTTGGAAAAGGGTAGGGAGAAAATATGGCTGAAATGTCATAGATACGAAGCCAAAAACCCTGAATTTTATAAAAAATTTACTAAGATTAGCATTTTTTTTACTAATCAAATATATTCATAGAAAGAATAGTGATAATGTTTGATGTTTTTGTTTTCTTTTTTTTTCTAGACGCATCATCTACAGTGACCTCAACTCCATGACACCGGAGCAATACTTCAAACAAGTCACACGGAGGGTAGCCGAAATTAAAGCGGTCTCGGTACGTATATAACTGTCTCGTTCTCTCTCACACACTCGCCCCAAGCCTGTGATCTGTAACTAAAAGTTCTCAAAAATTGCAGGAGCCGACCCCGCGATTACAAGTTAATTAAAAATGTATGTTTAGAGCAATTTAGCCTGTATTCCGTTACGTGTAAGGGTTGTATTGGAAACATCACTAACTTACAGCTGTTTGTTTTCTCTCTCTTCCAATGCGCAAAAGGACGAGGTAAATATGATAAGAGAGCCTTTTCGGTTGGTAAACTTTTTGGAAAGCCTCATGGTAAGTACGGGCCACGAGTTTATGATGTTTCTATGTATCTTTTTGCCCGCAGCCTCTTTCCTTATAGCCTCGAGTTTATGGTGCAAGTTGATGCGAGATTGGCGAAAGTTATTGATAAAAAAAACGAATATTTTGGACCACAAACTCGTCATTCAGACCACTTCGTTATCCATTTCGTTCGTTGGCCATTGCAATGTTTAGCATTAGCTCATTCTTTACAACTGGTAATTCAACTACATTAATATGCAAAGTGTACACAATAATATCACAACACGGTAACACGCTATGTTTGCATGTTTTGCTCTTATAAAGACAGTGCTATATTACTTAGTTCTCCAATATCTAGAATCCGGCTCGAAGGACCATAAATGCTGTTTGCGTCTCTACATCATTATGTCTCATGCAATAACGCTCATTCTCGCTTGTTTTGTTTCAGTGGCGTTTTGTTTACTTTCTACTTCCCACTTTTCCTACCATAACCCAGAAGTTGTGTAAGCCGCTAACATCACAGTACATCCTTTTCATTTGAATAATGATAGAAAGAGTCAGATTTATATATGGCGTGTGCTTTGTTCCAGAGTCCAGAGGAACGCGGCATCTTTATTCAAATACTGGAAAGCACCTACAGATTCACGCTCGGTTCCATTGCTGGAGGTAAGTTACCAACGCGATGTTAGGTGTACCCACCTTTATCTCTCGCGGTGTCGTACATGGCAACTCAGGGTTAAGACAGCTATGTGTAATGGGCAGCAGCAGTGTCCGATGGATGACAATAGGTTCGCCACCGCCACTCTATTATATTAGATAGGACCTAACCTGATTGTCGAAACGTGGGTATTTTTCACCTCTGCCTATCCCGTCCGGACAGAAGTAATTAATTCTAAACTCGGTTTAAAAGCAGATTAAGGTTTAAACTATGGACCCTCGGGGGTCCACCGTAGACTCGACGGGGGTCCCATTTTTGTCATGTTAGTGTGACAAAAAGTGAAGGTTCACAATTTGTACGCTTTTATTTAGTAATATGGTAGTAGTAGTAGTTAATATGGTATATGATGTTTGCCGTGTGGTGACGGCAGAGTATAACACAATTGTCACTACCCCAAGTCTCTCCCGTGGGTGTCGTACAAGGCGACTAAGGGTAAATCAGTGATGAGGAATGGGCAGCAGCGTTTCTCTTATACCACCCAGCAATTGACTGCGACTTCTGTGCCCGATAAAAGGCAATAGGCTACCTATTACATGGGACCTAAAATAATTGGCGAAACGTAGGTGCTGCCTACCCCTTCTGGGGTATAGGCGTGATTTATGTATGCATATATGTATGTTCAACCAATAAACAATTCTATTTCAGCCGTGGGCGCCTCAGCGGTATACCCAATCGACCTGGTGAAGACCCGGATGCAGAACCAGCGCACCGGCTCGTTCATCGGCGAGGTGGCCTACCGGAACTCCTTTGACTGCTTCAAGAAGGTCATCAGGCATGAGGGCTTCTTCGGCCTGTACAGAGGGCTGGTGCCGCAGCTGATCGGGGTGGCGCCGGAGAAGGCTATCAAGCTTACGGTGAGGCTACGGGATCATTGTGTTATTAGCTTGATAGGGCCTATACTCACTAAACTCAATTGTTTATTGCAATCATAATGTACAATAAGATCTTAAAGCTAGGCATAGATCATACTAATTATAGACCCTGTCGGGCACAGCATAAATAAACACATAATTATTAGAAGAGGATACGGGTCATGCCCGGCTAGTATTAGTGCATGACCACCGTAACGCGATAATACGATAAAGCTATTTATCGCTTTGAACTGTCAAAAATACAACGATTTTTAATAGTTGAAAGCGATAATAGTAGATTATTTATCAAGGGAATAAAGCGAATACAGCCGTGTGGTGACGGCAGAGTAGAATACAATTGCCACCACCCCAAATCTCTCCCGTGGGTGTAGTACAAGGCGACTAATCATAAATCAATGATGAGGAATGGGCAGCAGCGTTCCTCTAATATCACCTAGCAATAGCAATGTACTGCGACTTTTGTGCCCGATAAATGGCAATAGGCTCCCCACCGAAACGCCGAAAAGTGGGTGCTAGTTCACCTCTGCCTACCCTTTCGGGGATATAGGTGTGATTTATGTATGTATGTATGTATAAAGCGGTGTCTTATGTCGCGGGTGCAGATTTGAATCACTAACGAAACGAAGGACTCTATGTTTAACTCCCGAGCGGTGCGGGAGTGTTATATCATTAAATCCCAAGCGAAGCGGATTCATAGATTACAAGAGCCACTCGATTCTTGGCCAACATAACGCTTCGTCGCTCGTTGTCCGCCGGCGGTCGTCGCTTTATTAATGAGTGGATATCGTGTTGATAACGAGTGGGCCTCGTGTGGACAACGAGTGGATGTCGCCTTGTCAACGAGTGGCTGTAACGTTGTCCACATAGTATTCAAGGGTCTGAGTGATTTCTGTTACATGTGTGTAGGAAAAAATATATTAAATTCTTTGTAAATCTACAGGTAAACGACTTCGTGCGCGACAAGCTTATGGACAAAAAGGGGAACATTCATTTATCAGCGGAAGTTCTGGCAGGAGCATGTGTAAGTAGTAGTGGTCGTTATAGCAATAACAGATAAAATAATTAGTTATTTTCCGCAACGAACAGCACATTACTAAACAGCTGACTATCCTGTTATATTGCTGTTGCTGTTGACAACAGCTTACGCCTTGGCGCGCTGTTGCCGCTTCGTTTGTATACGTACGGCACGATCAGACAGAGAGTGCACAATAGGTGTGAGCGAGACAACGCGTTTAGTTGCCGCTCTGTTCCCGCTCGCCGGTTGCATTGCATCTAATCTAGTTTTTAGTGCATTAAAATAGAGTTCTTATTGTTTACTTTTCTAATGCGTTTCTTGCGTTAGGCATAAATCACAAGTGTGTAATTTTGAGCCTTATATTAAGTGAGGTGAGGTTCATTTTAATTTTCTAAGCTATTTAAAATCACACAATTGCTGACTGCTGTTGCTGTTTTGATTATCTGTTGTTGTATTTTTTAGTAACATTTTATTTGTCATTTCATTGCGTTACCGCATATGAAAATTAGGAGTTGCGCTTCCGTGTTTTTAAAATATTTTTTTAGTGATAATACTTAATATAAATTGTATAATTATTTTAAATATCAGATTATGTACCTACTGATCGATGAACTTCTAAATACGTCAGACTGTTATTTTATTATTAAAATTACTTACTGCCGCACTCAGAGACGTCAATTAACTTTAATGAGTATTTAATGTCAAAAATTCAAATCAAGACGAAGGCAAGAAGCACGACTAGTTTTGAATTGTAATTTTTTGACGTTAAGTATTCATTAACGTTATTTGACGTCTCTGAGTGCGGCACTTACAGTCCAACATTCTGACAGTCCTAGCCCCGAATACAAAAACGCTGCTCAAAGTTTGAGTCCTGCTTATCATTTAAGTATTGTCAAAATTGAAGTTGTTCCATATAAATTATGACCGGTATTTGTCCACTTAACTTTTTAAGCAGTGCTCAAAATTTGAGTAGGGTTTCTGTATTCAGGGGCTTAGCTTGTAAAAAGTATGAAAGGAAGTTAATTCATCGTCATGAAATAAATAACCCTATCAAACTCGTTACAAACCATTTAAATATAACAGTAATAACAACGACATTGATGGCTAATAGTTACAGCAGCAACATTGGGAAAAACAGCAATATAACAGGATAACAGCCAGCAGTTTACAATAACAGTTGTCAGAAAATAACGCAACAGTGTTATTCATTATTAGAAAACAGTCGTTATTGCCATCGCTATGTGTAAGTGTTTAACTATGGCATTCATTATATCAATTATTATTAACGAAGACCGAAGAAGCGATGGATGGATTGTGTGAAAGATGATATAAGAAATGATATGAGCCGTGTGGTGACGGCAGAGTACAATACAATTATTCGATTTTAATTTTAACTTTATATAAATTTTAGAAAAATCAGTACTAAGATTTACCGAACGCTCGGTATCTGTAAAAATATCTGCTTTGGAATGTTTAAAATGTATTTCTACATTGCGAGGGTACCCGTTGGCTTACAACGTGAAGTGTAAAGGTTAGAAGAATTTCGGCAAGTTAATTAGTGTCTTGGGTAGCCGAGTCAGGCACCTGCCCCGATAGCAGCGGACCCGGGTTAGATTCCCGCCTCAAGATCATAATTTTGCGAAATTCTTTTTCTAACCACCAAAATCTTAGAATACAATTGTCACCACCCCAAATCTCTCCTGTGGGTGTCGTACAAGGCGACTAAGGATAAAATAGTCATGAAGAATGGGCGGCAGCATTCCTCTTATACCACATAAATGGCAATAGGCTCGCCACCTATTACATGGGACCTAATATAATTGGCGAAACGTGGGTGTTATTTCATCTCTGCCTACCCCTTCGGGGATATAGGCGTGATTTATGTGTGATACGAGAAAGAGGGGAGTTCATGCTGAGTTCACGTCTAATAGTACTCCTTATTTAATCATAGTCATGTGTATAATATGTTGTTCCCTGTTTCTATAAAATATTGATATAAACCCAATGACCTCTATTATACAAGTACGCTGAACTGAAGGTTGTCATCAACATGAAGCCAATTTGACTATCGCCATCTTGGCGCTGATGGCACGGATGTAAGAAAGCATTTGTAATGTCAAATACAAGCAACAAACGTCAAATTTAGTATCCTTGTCGCTCGAGGGGGCGCTGCAAATCGGCACAAGAAACATTTGATATTTTAGTAGACGTATTCGGACCAGAGGAGCTCGACAAGAGGAGCTCGCTAGCGCAGTGGCACGGCGCGCTTGGCCTGCGATTGCGTAAACTAAGCAGGTTCGCTAAGGCCGGTCATACGATGGGTGACCAAAAATTTACTATCGCGAGTTCCTCCGTGCTTCGGAAGGCACGTTAAGCCGGTGGTCCCGGCTGCATCTGCAGTCGTTAATACCCACCAACCCGCACTGGGCCAGCGTGGTGGGTTATGGCCCAATCTCCCTATATACTTCCATCCATAGGGAAGGCCCGTGCCCCAGCACTGGGGACATTGAAGGGCTGGTGATGATGATGATGATTCGGACCAGCGTACTTGTTTAATAGATAGAGGTCAGTGCATAAATCCTACGATACTTCCAGGCGGGCGCGTCGCAAGTAGTATTCACGAATCCCCTGGAAATCGTCAAGATCCGACTGCAAGTGGCTGGCGAGATAGCCAGCGGCACCAAAGTGAGGGCGTGGTCCGTGGTCAAAGACCTAGGCCTCTTTGGCCTGTACAAGGGCGCCAAGGCGTGCCTGCTGAGGGACGTGCCGTTCAGCGCCATCTATTTCCCTGCGTATGCGCATGTCAAGGTAAACCAATCTTATTTTTTGCCCAAATGTTTATGTTTTTAATTTTCAGCCTTAAAACTATTGACTTAGGGTTGTGGTTAGGTTGAGATGTTTGGGTTTCCTGTTAATGTATTCTTCTCATTATGAACAACACCAGCATTTCTATATGCATTACAATTCTTATGACAAAAAAGTAAGATTTTTATGCTCTTTCGTGCTTGGGCACAAAAGATCTAAATTTCTTGGCAACATAGTTTTCAACGTAATTCATTAAGTGAATAATGAATAGTCTAGATTTTGTTTCCGGTAAATGTTTCTTATACCTAATTTTAATAAGTATTTTTGCTGAGCTTTTATAACAAGTGCCGAAGATTCCTAAAAGTATAATGAAATGATTGGACTAAATAGCTTAATACCCAAAGAGGGTTAGTGTCAGGCAGGCGGCCGGCTGTTAAACCTGAGCCTGCTGTCATTCGAATCACTCTCTCCGTTCATCGATCGCTCAAAATGGTCCTTTTCGTCTCCATTTCTTTTCGGTGTGATGGATGATATCAATCAAAAGGGACTGAATGGCTGGATGACATCTTGGATGATATTAATCAAAAGGGAGTGGATGGCTTAATGACGTCTGACCGATATAAATGAAAGAGGAAACATACTGCGCCGACCCCAGATAAATTGAGAACAGTACAGGAACAAGAATAACTGCCGCACTCAGAGACGTCAATTAACTTTAATGATTATTTAATGTCAAAAATTTTCATTCAAAAGACCCGGCAAGAATAGCGATTAGTTTTGAATTGTCATTTTTTGACGATAAGTACTCATTAACGTTATTTGACGTCTCTGAGTGCGGGCAGTAAGTGGACTAAATCATTTTCGATTCTGATCTTTTTGAACAGGCAAAATTTGCGGATGAGAACGGGTACAATCATCCGCTTACATTGTTGGCTGCTGGCGCCATAGCCGGTATTCCGGCTGCCTCGCTCGTCACCCCAGCTGACGTCATCAAGACGAGATTACAGGTAAGCTACATACACAGCCTGTTTCACAATCGACGGGTAAGTTCTGGTTACTTGGCTGGTTCAATTGACATAAATTTCTTATAGCAACTGTCAAATAATCTGCCAAGTAAGCTTACCCGTCGATTGTGAAACGGGCCCACAGTATCGCAAACGTTAAACTAAATATATAAAGTTATATCATTGTAGAAGTTAGTACATATTACATATTTTTTTGATTTTTTTCTGACATCTTTTTTACCCCCCAAATCTATCCCGTGGGTGTCGTACAAGGCGATTAAGGATAAAACAGTGATGGATGAGGAATGGGAAGCAGCTTTCGTCTTGTACCACCTAGCAATGTACTGCGACTTTTGTGCCCGATATATGGCAATAGGCTCGCCACCTCTCGTTAGGACCCATGTAATCATGGGTCCTAACATAATTGGCGAAACGTGGGTGCTAGTTCACCTCTGCCTATCTGATATAGGCGGGATTTATGTATATTATGTATTTATGTATGTATATATATATTTTTGTAAAATGATAATAATAATAAGTTTTAAGCTAATGGGCCTGTATCCGTGGATATCTTCAAAATAATTGTTTCTTTTTTATTCAGACAGGACGAAAAGACATTTTAGAATGATATTGAATGTTATTAAATGCCTGATTTATGTAATGTATACATACATAAATCACGCCTATATCCGGGGTGATAGGCAGAGGTGAACTAGCACCCACGTTTCGCCAATTATGTTAGGTCCCATGTTGCCATTTATCGGGCACGAAATTCGCAGTACATTGCTATTGCTAGGTGTTATAAGAGGAACGCTGCTGCCCATTCCTCGTGATTGATTTGTATATGTATGCACTAAATATAAATGCTTATTCCCAGGTGGTAGCGAGATCAGGACAGACCACCTACAACGGTGTGATAGACGCCGCTAAGAAGATCTACGCTGAAGAAGGCGCTAGAGCGTTCTGGAAGGGGGCCGTCGGTGAGTTGCTTATGAGAAGAACGACACGAATTTTTTGTTATCTTAGACATAGAAACTCTTACCCTTCATCTCACCTGATGGTAAGTGGCGATAAGGGCTGAAGATGGAATCGAGCTACTTGCTCATCATTGATTTATCCTTAGTCGCCTTGTACGACACCCACGGCAGATATTTGGGGGGTTATTATTATGGCGACAGATTTTGATAAGATGATTCTCACTCTTATCATGATAAGAAGATTGTCACTCATTGTTTCTATAATAAAAATAATTAAAGCTACTGTTATTTTTTCCAGCGCGCGTATTTCGTTCCTCACCACAGTTCGGCGTGACGTTGGTGACATATGAAATCCTACAGCGTCTGTTCTACGTCGACTTTGGAGGATCGTGAGTATTGACACAAGTTCTTATATTTAAAGACCTTTTACCCCGGTAATATTAAACAAAATGGCGTCTGATTTACACAACATAATTAATTAATACTGTAGAAACCAAATTCAAAACATAAACATTAGAGCTAAATACACAGTGAAATCTTGGTTGCATGGGCTAGATCCCATTGCCAACACGAACAGAAGAAAATTCAATAAAAAACGAACTCATTATATTATAAATTAAAGTAAGAAAAAAGTTGGAAATATTATCGACCTGGTGCAGGAATCGAACCCGCGTCCTCTGGTATCCTGCCTACAACGTTCGATTTCCACATCAAGACAATAATTTTTCGTTACTTTTTCTAACTACAATTTTCTTTTCCGTGTGGTGACAGAAGAGTAGAATACAATTGTCATCACCTCAAATTTCTCCCGCGGGTGTCGTACAAGGCGACTAAGGGTTAAAACAGTGATGAGGATTGGACAGCAGCGTTCCTCTTATACCACCTAGCAATGTACTGCAACTTTTGTGCCCGATAAATGGCAATAGGCTCGCCACCTATTACAAGGGACCTAACATAATTGGCGAAACGTGGATGATAGTTCACCTCTGCCTACCCCTTCGGCGATATAGGCGTGATTTATGTATGTATGTATAATTTTCTTTGTATTTCAAACCCATGAATACAGAAACGCTACTCAAAGTTGGAGTCCTTCTTAACAATTAAGTATTGTCAAAATTGACGTTTTCCCATACAAATTCTGACAGGTATTGTTCACTTTTTAGGCAGTGCTTAAAATATGAGTAGCGTTTCTGTATTCGGGGGTAAGACTCACTAGGTACTCACTCTGTAGGTACTCAACATACATACATAAATCACGCCTATGTCCTAGGTATATTAGGCCCGTGTAATAGGTGGCGTGGTGGTGGTGGCCTATTGCCTACTCATAATAATAATAATATAATAAATTCATTAATATAATTACAGTCGCCCCACCGGCTCCGAGCTCCACGTGGCCACGCCCATAGAAGAGGTGAAGAAGAAGGCCCATCACATCGGGGGGTACGAGGTGGCCATCCCCGTGCTCACCGGCCTCGAGACCAAGTTCGGAATCTCCCTGCCCCGCTTCTCTTTCGTCAAGCCACCCCAGTAACTGAGGGGAGAGAGAGAGGGACTTTTTTACGCTACACAGTAGTGATGCGACTCGAGCCCATTTTTACTCGAGTGGCATCTGTAAAAATGTTACTCGAGTGAAGAACATTTTTTTCACTCGAGTCAGTCGCTCATCAGTCGCCTAGACAAACAGGTGTAAACCTGCACGAGCCGAGCACGTCAGGAGAAACGAGTTGGGTTAAAAGAAATGCTTAACTTTTCTCCAGTGAACCTTCTGTTCGGCTGACCAATGTCTCGAGAACCACTCGAGTAAAGCTGTAAAATGACTCGAGTCACATCACTACTAGACAGGGAAGCTCTTGCCCTTCATCTCACCTGATGGTAAGTGACGATAAGGGCCGACGGTGGAATCGAGCTACGCCTGGAACCCTCAACCAAAGGGGGATCTTAGCAATCTACATCTCTTTGTAACTCTTCGGGCAGCCCTAGTACTCACTCTTTTTTTCGCACATCTAGTTCTTGAAAGTCATAAATGTTAAACATTTCAAAATGGAGTAAACAATGCTCAGAACTTTCCAGACAAATCTTTTAGAGGAGTGCTAGAATTTGTTAAAACTCACAAAATTGGCAACAGATTTCTTATGTAGTATAATAACATTACAAGAAATAAGAAAAATTGGTCGAAAAGATTTTTAAAAACCTCCTGGGGGCCTACCGCCTAACTCGATTGATAAAGCAAAAGCTATAGTTTATGACGTCATGCTGTCATTTCGCACCAAATGTACCTAAACTATTAGCGATAGCTTTAAACGAATGATCACCGAATGATTTTGTATAAATTTGGCACAAAATCCGTACTGCCTAAAAATTCAGGATGGCTGCTATAGCCGTAAGCAGTGCATTGCTATATCATCAGCAATCGAGTTAGGTGCGCAGGCCCCCTGGTCGGCCGAGCGGCTTTGGCAGTCAACCAGACTGCGGAAGACCCGAGTTCGAGTCTCGTTTCAGGAGATATTTTTAAAAATGTTCTTCGAGTTTTTTTTCTTTGTAACTATTTTGCATATCATTTTTAAATATTCATTACTAAATAGATGCATAAATATTTAATGAATATGAACACTTCTGTTGCGTCTTATCCGATTGAGTATTTAATTATTGTAGTTTTAAAAGAGTCTTCAATAAAATCCTCACGCAAGTGGGGCTCAGTGCAGTTGGAAAACATTTATAAAAGAACTGCGTTTCTTAGTACCGTTCAATATTTTTCAAGGTATCAATTTGCCAATGGACAGTATTTTTTATACATTTGGAGATTCAGATAGAAATTACTATTCTTAGTGCATCATTGTTATGAATTTAGGTTTATTGAGAAACTTTATTGATATCTAGGCCCGGATTTTGGTGATGTAACAAATTAGTGTATCGTAGTATTGCTTTTCAATGCACTTCGTCTTGCTAAAACGTAAAATAACAAATAAATTTGTTTAGTTATTGATCATTGTTGTCTATAGTTTTGTTATTATCTGTTTTAGTAACAATTACTGTGCTATAAAGCAATACTATGTACTCTGTAGACACAATTCAATTGTTTTGTTAACATTAGCTGAATAAAGCCGCTGTATGCTGTCCCAATATAAGTACATTGCCATGTGTGGTAATGAAAATTTGATATCAGCTGGGGAACATTATTTTTCGACACACAACGTGTCGACTTCTTATCTGTTGATTACTAGCTTTCATACTTAGGAAAGTTGTGGCGATATTATAGAGACGAACTAGCTAGCTTTGATCTAGAAATTGCAATTGCCTTGCAATTCATGATGTGGCATGGCCACGCTGATTAGTATGACTTTGTTCGAGCACTTATAGGCATTTCTCCTTGAGATAATTTTATAATTTAGATACTTATAATTATTTTTATTGGTTAAGCGAATTTATTGAAATCAGTCGAAGTTTTATTGTTGATCGTTTTGTTATGACTTTTATTAGGTAAGATTTAAATAATGTTAAATTAATTAGGAGTTAATTGATAGTATTTATATGTGCCGTTTACAGAACGGTTATTATGACTATCCCCTAAAATCCATTTAACATACTGTCTCGACTTAGTGGAAAAAGATTTTAAATAGATTTAATTGTTTCAACGCGACTGACATTGACGTATGATACTATTATTTGAATACTAAATGTTTTTTTTTTTCTTTAAAATAATAATATTTTGGTTTCTTTTTTGTTAGTTAACCTGCCTCTTGTACGAAAGAATATGTTGATTGTTATGATTAGGGTATGCGGACCTAAATTGTACAAAAGCGCGAAGAGGATAAGTTTGTTACAAGAACGAGATTAATGTATTTTTTGAAGGGTCTAGATAGAATAAATTATTTTTTTTAAAACACTATCGCTTGGGCACGTCCATAGATAAAATGCCGGGCGACTTATTATTCCCTGGGGAAAATTAGACTCAGTTTGTTGGACAACATAAAAATCCCGACTAATCGTTGATTTTGTTGTTCGAATCAAATTTTGCCGACCGACTTCAAAAGGAGGTTATCAATTCGATTGGTAATATTTTTCAACGCTACAGAATTTGCCACGTGATTTTCTCCACGGATTAAAAGTCATTCGGCTTATAGAATGTAGATGGCATAATTAAACTGCCCGTAGCTTTTTTTACTATTTAAAACTTCTATTCCAACTCTATTCTTAAACCCTTTCCAAGTAACGAGTTTGTATTCACCTTAATTAATTAAGTAACACACGAATAGGTATATAAGTCAACTATCGTCGTTATCAAACCAAAATCGGCTATGTGCACTTTTTTAAGATTAAGATGCCAACATTTGGACCTCAGTACACTGCCCTGTCTATCGTATGTAAAAACTGCTGTTCTTATGAGCAATATTTGTCGCACTACAATCTCCTTATAAAATATGCTATGTGCAGCAGCTAGAACATTGACAAACATGTTTTTTGTGAATATCTCAAAAGTATACTTTTTGCACATAGCAGATTATGGGTTGACAACAACGTTATAATACTAGATTGAGATAATGTAATGAAACTGTTGGTTTTGTCCTCCGTTTACGCTGTGAGCGGATGGAGTTTATTAAGCCTATTTATGTCCCACTGCTGGGTCACAAGACACCCTATGATTGGTAGATTGAGGGAATGGATCATAGCCCAATTGCGGTCAGTGGAGGATTTAATTATGTGACGGATTGAATTTGTTGCGTATATCATTGTAATTAGAATCATGTTGTGCTGACTACTTATTTATTTTTAATGTGTATAATATTATGGTTATAAATATGATAAAATTTTATATTCTTAATTATTGTCCAAAAAACAGTTTTAGCATGTTTGTTTTATGGTGTAACACCATGTCAGTTTACCTACCCATTTAAAAACATATTGGCAACTTAAATATGGCGTTGTATAATTTAATTATATTTCATTTCAACAATCATGCTACTTGGTGGCATCATTGTACAAGTTCCTATTTTTAATTATAAATGTTAGCGTTATTTTATTTACACTCATATAATTTGACAGATATTAGTTGTGACTGTTTAAAAAGTTCTTGAAATTGAATTTTTTATTTCTCACCTCTCAAACTTTATCCATGGTGAATACGTTTCAAACAGAAAAGTTCAGAATGCAGATAAAGTTGATGTCTCATCTTCATTATCAGTGATAATGACATTCTGGTAATGTTGTAACCACTGCTGTTAGCCTGGAGAGAACCATATCTCGGTTGCATTTATCCATTATTTTCATTGTGTACTAATTAATATTAATATCCATGTTTTCGACCTACTGCAACTAGCTTATTCTTATTCGGAGAAATAAGTCTGACTTAAATTCCAGAAAACTAATTAATTTTTGATAATAACACTGTTTACTAATCGCATTTTTAATTATATATAAAATTCGCTTAAATAATTATACAGCACTTTGATGTAAAAATATTTTTCTCTACATTTCTGCAACAATTTGTACTTCTATTATGAATAAAGTAAAAATTTACTAGAATCACCTTTTAATACAATACTCTTGTTATCATTCTAATAAAGCTGTGTTTGTGCCATTAATTTCAGATATCTATAGTGATTAAAAAAAACACATTGTACACTCAACAAACATTAAATGAACTGACAAATGTATGTTTTACAATCAACAAAATTTATACACTTTTTTACTTTAATAGCTAAATAATACTTTATTATGTTGCAAATTGCATTTGAATGTATGTGCATTTTACCTTTTAAAATCATAACCATTTTTTAATGTAACCTTTGAGCTTATTTTATCTTTTGAGCCTTTAGAACTATGGATGGCCCAATGCCTCAAAGCACAAACGTGAGCCCGATATATCTGTATTTAAGTATATTGTAAGCGAACATGTTGTCTAACAACGTTGTATAAAGTGAATCATAAGAGTAAATACGAGTGATAGTAAACTGATGTGACTACTATATTTATTGATTATTATTGTACATTTTGTGTTAAAAATAAATCGAATAAAATCTCGAGACCAATGTTTTCTTTCTCTTTCCCTGTCTCTTCTTGCTAGGGGGCCATCTATAAAGTACGTCACACCTTAAGGGGGGGCGAGGGGTCAACGAAGTGTGACAAGGGGTGGGGGGGGTCCTAAGTTTCGTGACGTCACAATTAAAAATCTAACATGATCCTACGGCAACACACAATAAATAAATGGAATGCTGTTTCGTCTCGATTTTTAATGTAAAATTGATAAAATTCTGACGTCACACGATGTCCTCACAAATGTGACCAACTGTGACAGACAAAAAGGGGTCAAAAATCAAGAATTAGTGTGACGTACTCTATGGATGACGCATTGTGGCAGTAGTATTATACTGTTGTATATAGGATTTGGATGATTTTTCTATTACTTCGGACCTAACACCCACATGTTAGCACCGTGTGGGTGTTAAACTGTTACAATATCTCTGCGTAGAATAATTTGGAAGCAGCTCGATGACGCACTGGTTTAGTGAGATGGACTTGCGATTTCGTAAACTTAGCAAGTAGTGATTCCGTGCCTCGAAAGACGTGATAGTCCGTTGGTCCCGGCTGCATCTGCAGTCGTTAATCCATCTAGGCCAGATGTTCCCAAACTTGTTTTTTCTCATAGACGCCTTTCAATAATTCGTTGAATACGGTGGACTCCTTGTAGCTACACTATATTTCAAAACCTCGGCCCTAACCCTATATTAACAGTTATCTATAAAAAAATGTGAGAATTTTTTGGTTAATTAATTTATTTTAGACCCTCGTCGAGCCTCCCGTGGACCCCTGGGGGTCCACCTGGACCACTTTGGGAATCACTGCTCTAGGCCAATGCGGAATGGTAAATTTAAGTATTACTCAAGCGCTGTCTCCGTAAAAAAATAAAAGAACACATAATTAACACGTATATTCATTTAATTTGACATCTTTCGAAAACAGTTATGACAAAACAGTATTAATTTAAGACATAAGCTTTAAGTATTAAAATATTTTGAGAAGATAAAAAACGATTTGAAACACATTACAATTTCTGCTGTGGTGTCCGACCCACTACGTGATGCCTGCCCAATAAGCCCTCCCTAATAAGACCAGCCCGGCTAGCATGACCACCCAAACACGATATGATATAGCCATTTATCGCTTTGAAGGGTCAAAAATCATTAAATTTTAAAAAATGACTTATACAGATGAGAAACATCGCTTATGTGGCCCAAAATTCCTTGTTCTCAGTATTCCTTCAGTTTCCTGGTAATTTTGAAGGTTTTCATTCGATTTCGAGGGATATTACAATTATAGCACCTGGCTAGGCTGGCTACAAGTAAGTAATGTATGAGCGAAAGCAGTGTGAACTCATGGTTAAATTTAAACTTAATTAGTTTTAATTTAGCGATGAGCACTTACCTGTTCACAAATTAGAATTGATGGATGAATTTCGATTCGCCGGCCTTTAAATTAGAAAAGGTAGTAAGCACCATTGCACCATTATCAACTCTCATTAAACGTCATAAACTCTATACACCACAGCAGAACCGCACGAAGTAAATAAAGACTTAGGTAACTATAACTAATGCTCTTGTTTGTATAAAAATATTATGTGCTATCATTGAATCTAAATTCTACTACAATTTATGGTAATATCTTTGGCACCCACCAAAGAGCAAGCAAGAATATTAATATTTATTATGATAAATCGAAGCAAGTGCTGTTCAATAGAATAGAACATTTTAATCATTAAAGTATGAACTATCTATGTCCTGTTATTGTGCCAGCAGTGGGACATAGGACATTGTTGCGTGCCTTGGTTTAAGCTTCATCGTCGTGGACTTAGGTTAAGGGTGCTATTCCACTAGAGATATGCGAGGTGTGAACTCCATAGATTTTTGACAGTTCAAAGCGATAAAAGGCTTTATCATATCGTGTTTCGGTGTTCATGCTAGCCAGGCAGTTGGTGGATTTTTCCTACCGCACCGCTTAGATACCTCGCACATCTCTGGTGGTAAAGCAAAAATCAATAATTCAGTTGTAAAATATAGAGAATTCGGTTAGAAAACATCTTGATGAGGGAATCGGATGGCTATACCACTCGGCCAACCAAGACTTTTGTTGACCAGCCGAAATTTCTCTAACATTTCCACTTCACGTTGTAAGGGTTCGATTCCCGCACTAACTGCCGCCTGCCGCCTAACGAGACGTCAAATAACTTTAATGAGTAGGTACTTAATGTCAAAAAATCTCATTTAAATCTAGACCATAGACCCGGCAAAAATAGCGACTAGTTTTGAATTGCCATTTTTTAACTAATAAACGTTATTTGACGTCTCTGAGTGCGGCAGTAAGACTACATTTTTTTTCCTTGCAAACGTTGCTGTTTACGATTCGCACTTTATATTGCTGCGAGGTTGCTGGAGTATTACAAATAACCCTGTATAAAGCCTCCACTTGTATTGGTCAGGTTAAAACCTTTCGACGCAACAATGCCTTATAAAAATAATATCTTTTAATTACAATTTCTAATTCAATCACACCGATTTCATATGGATACATAGCGCAATTTGTACGCTTTAATAATATTGTCAGTCTTCAAGGCCTGTAGCAACCTAGGGATTTATGCCTGGTGTCTAAGTTAACTATTAAAAAAAAGTATGATGTAGATACCACTACAGTAAAAATCTAGCCTAGCAATTGTCACGTGACAAGAAATCTATACGAATTCGAATAATTCGTGTAGCGGCATCATTTCAAAATAATTGCATTAGGGAAGGACGCCCTAAGCGAGCAAAAAAAAACTCAACCATAAATATCAACGCATATTGCAATAATAAAGAAATTTGAACATTGAATTCTGCTACCCCTTACCCCGTGTGCGTTTTCCATAGATGTCGCCCTTAACTATTCCTTTAGTATATGGGAACAATGCGATTCGCATGGCAACCGCTTGAGCCAGTATGCCCTATTTAGGCTACCTTCCCCTACTATGTAAAACGTAACAAGTAAAACAATTGGACATAACCCAAACAAGGAAATCTCAAACTAAATTTCAATACATCTGCCGAGTGATCTCTTCGCTAAGGGTCAGTTCACACCATGACACAACGCGACATTTTAAGGAGTGACTCAAAATTTAACTTTATTTATAACACGATATATACAAAGAGGGTTGGTGTCAGGCAGGCGGCCGGCTGTGAAAGGTTTAGTTTTATATTTCACTTTTGTTATTCAGAAAGCTTGAGAGCGAACCTAACGCGCTTAGTGTGAAATAATAAGAGTTGCCGACCGACTAACTGTGCTCTTCCAGGCAGTATATGTAAAACAGCTCGGTCGCCTCCGAGAGTACAATCCGCGCCGATCGGTGTCAAAAGAAAAGTGTGATCCGATTCTCTCCGCGCCTATTTGTGTGAACGGATACTAACGTAGACATGTTCCGATTTAAAATTCCAACGATTTTAAATGCGCCTCGCGACATTGCGTTGCTTTTCGCGGCGGCGCGAAGTCTGCTCAAGCATCGTTGCGTCGCGTCTCGGTGTGAACTGACCCTAAACTTCCCCGAAACAACCCAAAAAAGGTAATCTCAAACTAAATTTCAATACCGAGTAATCTCTTCGCTAAACCTCCCCAAAGGATGTGTGCATGGTTTCCTTTGCATGTTTTTGGGCTTCCACCTGGCCCGTCAGGAATTTGTCGCAGACTGTACACTTTAGGGTGAATTTGTTTAAGTCCGTGAACTGCCTAGAGGATTTGGCCTCTTTAGCGAGCTGCTCTGCCTCCTGGTAAATGTCCATGTCTTCAGCCGGAAACACTGTTTGGATTCCACCCTGCAAGAACCGTTTACAAGTCAATGCCACGGTTACATTTTTAAAAAACTAAAAATTATGAAATACGGTACACTCTGGGGTTACAGATGTGGCTTAGGTGTATGTAATAACATTTTGTTAGTACAAAGATTTTGGGGTTAGAAAAAGAATTTCGAAAAATTATGATCTTGAGGCGGGAATACATTTTGTTAGTAAAAAAGTTGTGCTTTATAATATAACATTCAGTTCGCTGAGCTGTAAGCTATTTTATAAGCAACAAAACTTACATCAGATTGTTCTAAATAAAGTGGGTCATAATGTACTCCGTCAAATAGTAAAAATACTCGCTGACCATAGTTTTTGTCCTCTCCAAATCTGTTAATTATAGCATTCAAGGTGTCTACTACTGCCATCTCCATGCCATAGAAACGCGATAGGATTGCAACCTGAAAATGAATCAGACATAAAACATGTTAAATACTTTTAGAAAATTGGTTTTCTTATCTAGACAATATTGTCAATAAAAATACAAACATGTATATTGATCTAGACAATAAAGGTATTTGGTACTCAAATACTTCTTTATAGAGAGTATGACTTGAGATAACATAATTTTATGGCAAATAAAACCAGAATCAATGAAATGACAATTGTATCACATTTTTATTGGATCGTTTACCTCAATAGCACCGCCCCAAGAACTAGGTTGTTGTATCCATGTACAGTACTCTGGATTTGGTTTACCGAGCATTGCTTCACTGTATGTGTCAAGGTCACTTGCTACTTCCATTGCTATTATTTGTCTCATGAGTGTATGAACTGTTGTATCAACATTACCATTTAATACAAATCCTGTAAAAATATACAAATTAAATTAAGCTACATCTTTTATTGTTAAGTTAGTATCATGAAAGTATTTTAAGATTGATATCTGTAACTTCAATGATTAGGCTATTTATTAATAGAGTTTGTTTGTATGTTTATTGTTACTTATTATTATTAACAATGGTGCAATATTTTTTTATTAAAAGTCACCTTCTTGGAATAAAATCTTCCTACACTGACCACTAATGATCTAAGTAGTTACATAACAGTTGTTTTTAAACATTAAATTGTTTTTATGCATTAAATGTACCTAATATAAGCAAGCACACACCTTAAAGTACCCTATATTTTTATATTAATAAATAGAAATAAATTGCTGAAATAAATTGCTGTTAGCTATAACACTGCCTCTTGTATTGTAGCTTAGTTAAATTATATAATACTTTGTTCAAATGTTATTAGTAATGTGCTGCAGAGTTACAAGATGCGGTACTGCAATTCATTGCCCGCCATGGCTTTATTAAAATAAGTCTTTTGGGATTTACGTCTATTTATATTGTTGATTATGATCAACAAATTGTTTCAGAAGACGAAGTAAGTAAAGTAAGGCCACTGAGATGTGATAATGAACGTAAACAATGTTGATGAGTCTTTTAATATAAAATACAAAAATAAAAATGTGTAATACCTTACTCTGAAAGTAGCTAATCATTTTGATTTTCTAAAATGGATGGTGTATGTTAAGATACATCTTTCTTATTTTTAAATGCATTTCGTCAATAAAGATACATATCAAAACTGTTTACATTTTGTATCTCGTTATAATGGCTAGAGTTTAGAAAAGGTTGTGAGATGAAAATGCTTCGTATTGTACTAATAACAATGGATGAAAGGATTTACACAAATAAGCAGTTTGTTATGTCTCATTTTAAACTTTTTAATATAATTTGTGCTTTTTAATAAATCATTAGTGCTGGAATCAATATGAAAAGATAAAAATTAATATTAACAAGGTGGGGAATAAAGGGAGGTAAAAGGTTGAAGAGGAAACAGTTAAAAACATACTGACCAAGCAGGTGGTATAACAATACAAATTACTTGAATTTGGGTAAGATTGAATTAGATTTTTCAATTATTATTTGTTTAGAATTGCCACAAAATAGTGCTCTACCTCTACCTTGTTAACTTTCATTTACCCTTAGCAGGTAAGAGTGGGTGTTTTGCAATCCCACACAAAAAGCAAGCCACACTTAGTATTGATTGACATTGATATTATTACTACCTACACTTGTGCAAACATTTAAACAAATCATTTAAAAAACAAACAGGTTAAGAAGCACAAAAGAAATGGTTAGTGTGAATTTTAAACAAAGCAATTATAATTATATTAAAGTAGCAACTGTAGTCTACTTACCTATACTAGTAAATAGGCAAGAATTATCAGAAGGAACCACTTTCTTCATTAGAATACCCGGTCTACACGGACCTATAGTTTCATGTGATACAATTCCATTCTCTACTGGTTTCTTCTCAGGGGTCAGCGGTTTAGTAGGTTGGGGGGTGGAAGAAGCCGTCTTTTCTTCAATTATAAGTGTTTCTCCAGTCTTGAGGCCTATGTCACTAATTTTTTTGTCATTATCACTAATATCCAGCGGTTTCGGTGGATACCCACACAACACACATATCCTCTCGAAACTAACATCCGAAATGCTGCACAAGAAGCTTTTTAATTCACCCACTGTACTATCAGAGGTCAAATCTTTCAATACTTGCTGCCCATTTTTACTTTTCACTTTAAAAACCACGGCAGCCATAATATTCAGTAAAGCTGCTATTGCAGTATTGTTCTTCTTTATTAGATTGCGACGTGGTTTAAAGTAGTGTAGACTTTTTACAATAAATTTGCTATTGTTAAGGTCAATGAGACGCCACAAACTATGAAACACTACCACAGACTCTAACTAAAAATATTAAATTGTGATGTGAATTGACATGACTGGTCATGACTTGACATTGACAGAGCGTAATATTATAATGTCAACTGTCAATGTCAATCAAATGTTTTTTTTTGTAGTTTTAAATTCTCCCTATATTTTAGGGAAGGCAAAGGGTCTAGCCTATACAGCCAAGTCTTTAGTGTATATTTTATCTGTAGTCTTATGAAATAATGAGTGGGTGAAAAGTATGAATATGGGTGTCACACATTTTAACGCATCTAGGGAGTTCTTGGCGCGAATTGAATGGTAACAGAGTTCATGATGGTGACTGATGAAGTGAGCAAAACCACTTTTTACGTGGTTTTTATCACAACATCAAACACCATCACAAGACTCATTTTCACTGATTCTGCGTAATTGCACATCAACACGGATGCTTGTGCATCAAAATAACACCACTTTCACTGCACAAAATTCACTCTGTAACAATTTTTGAATTTGCGAAAATAAATCTGACTGACACCACGAAATGCGCCAAACACTCCCAAATGTTTTCTTATTTAATGTCGTGACAGGCAAAGAAATTCAAACTTACTGAATGACATGCCATGTATTTTGTTTTAAATTATTTTAGGTTAAAACAAGACTTCACACCCTTCAACACTTGACCCACTCTTCAGGTTATTTTATTTCTTTGCTTTATCATGAGATAGGTACTTTATCAAACATTTCTACAAGTAAAGTCATTCGTAGCCGTTTAGGCCGTTACTTAAATTTGGGATTGACGGCAATTATAAAAGTTCACAGTCTCGTCATTGTCTCATTATTAAATTTGTAAAAGTCCATTTCAACTTTTCAGCGATGTTCTTTACTAATTATTAAACTAATCATTGTAGTCAAAAAGAATTGCATGGTGGTCACTACGATTTTGCTGCTAATGATTGTGGTATGGGATACAGGCTTATAGGACGAATAAAAAACATTGATCCAGTTTTATATCATTTTAATAAAAATAACTTCCTACATATTTTACAAAACACTAATGTTTATTGTATATTATTATGTACTTTACATTCTTATTACATAGCTAAGTATTTTTGGCACAAAATGCTAAAAACCTATAAGAGAAGATAAGAAAATTTAAATAACGTTATGGAAAGTCCTTACTTCGAACCTTTGTGTGACCATATTTAAATATATCTCTCGAGCGGAATTAGGTCCCAAATTATATCTATCTGATGAAATATTATGTGTGCTATTCGATTTTAATTTTAACATTATATAAATGTTAGAAAAAATAGTACAAAGATTTTGGTGGTTAGAAAAAGAATTTCGAAAAATTATGATCTTATGAACCATCAAAACTCCTGCCTCAAGATCATATTTTTTCGAAATTCTTTTTCTAACCACCAAAATCTTTATATTATGTGTGTTTGTGTGAGAGACCTAATAAATCAGAACGAATAAAATGATATATAATAGCCCCGTTGCTTTATCTCCTCTATGGTCTAATGGTCTAGCCTGGCTAGCCTACTCACCATTTTATCTAAATCTGTCGCCATAATAATAAATTAATCGCATTATTGTTTCGACAATTTGGGATAAGATAGTCGGCCCAGTCTGTGATTGAGGGTTCTCTGGTGAAGCTCGATTCCATCTTCGGCCCTTAACGTCCCTTACCACCAGAGCGACATACCTATTATAGGCCAAGAGCTTCAGTATCTACTATGGTCAATCAATTTAATAAAGTTATCGAATATAAACACTTATTAGGTAATTAACTAATTCATTAGTGCCGTGTGGTGACGGCAGAGTAGAATACAATTGTCACCACCCCAAATCTCTCCCGTGGGTTTCGTACAAGGCGACTAAGGATAAATCAGTGATGAGGAATGGGCAGCAGCGTTCCTCTTATACCACCTAGCAATGTACTGCGACACTTTTGTGCCCGATATATGGCAATAGGCTCGCCACCTATTACATGGGACCTAACATAATTGGCGAAACGTGGGTGCTAGTTCACCTCTGCCTACCCCTTCGGGGATATAGGCGTGATTTATGTATGTATGTATGTATTAGTGATATGGATCAAAACAGCCTATAATTAAATAAGTTTAAACATCAAAATCCATGCACACCATTCTTAAATATTACATATTGTCACAGTATTTATTTATACTTGCTAAAATTTTGGTAAACTTTACATGAGATACCTTTAATTCTCTGCAATGTCTATAGCTAATTATGGCACTATGGGATACATGTAACACTGACTACATTGTCTTTGGTAAAAATCCAGTAAAAATTAAGACTAGGTTACTCCTTACGAAGCAGAATATTAATTATGTAAAGTATTAACTTTTTTATATGTACTGTACTAAAGACTTTTTTGGTGTAAGCTACTTAGGTACCTATTTCTGAGTATATTAATATTATGTAGGAATAATTATAATAATATCTTTTAAATTATCTAATAAGTACGCTACATGTCTGAGTATTTACGATAACATTTCAAAGATTTCCCAGTAATAGGGTTAATTTAGCCTATTCGCTAACATAACTGGCCGATAAATTGATCTGTAGTTGGCCATAATCCACCACGCTGGCTGAGCGGGTTAGCCCCTTCGCCATCGAACTCCTGATAGATTATGACTGTAATAATCATGGCACAAATAAAATGCACCGGGATATAATTAATTATATCGCTATTAAAAATACTAACATTTAAACATTCTATTAATATACATTTTAGAAACTTGACTACGGGAAATAAAAACTGGTTTTCCAAGTGGATTTTTATGAACCCTTTTTCTATGTAAATCATCCATTGACAGTTTAGTTAACGAATAGAGTACAATGTTGCCACAAAAAAAACTCATGTAGTTACGTTAAGGTCGAAAGAAATTTATCTTTCTACTGATTGTCTTACAGTAAAAAAAAGTCTATAGCAACTGGCTTCTGCGAGCTCATTACAACTTTTATCATAATTTAAGTAATAGACCTAATTAACGATAATAATTAATAATTTATTTACATTTAAATCAGTCGTAAAAAATAATTTCAATTTCTTTCGCGAACGTTTATACGCATTTTTAGTTTCTATCTGATTAAGCATCGAATAATTTCGTTCCTATATTGCTACTTTGCAAATAAATATTTTAAAACAGAAGAAGAATCTATCAAAAATAAGTACTCGTGACACGCTTTGATCGCTTTTCAAATGGGTCAAAGGTGACTTTGTAATAACATCATTACAAAGGTGACTTTGTAATAACATAATTACAAAGGTGACTTTGAAATAACATCATGACAAAGGTGACTTTGGAATAACATCATTACAAAGGTGACTTTGGAATAACATCAATACAAAGGTGACTTTGGAATAACATCAATACAAAGATGACTTTGGAATAACAGCATTACAACGGACCCTTTTCCGGTAGAAACCGGTTAGCATTCCTATGCGGTCGCCTGTGCCTTGGATGCCTTGGCAAGGACCACCGTCACGTGGGTCTTCTCACGAACCTAGGCAACGGCCCTCGAAGACCCCGCCTGCCTACTACAAGTGGGGGCATTCTCTCGTCTTCCTCTTCTTCCTCGTCTTCTCCACCTTCCGTGCTGTCTTCTCCACTCCAGATCTCAGGGGCCACGGCTTGATAAGACGCAGAGAAGCCTTTGAACACTATAGAGTCATCAGTGCGAAATCTGACAAGTAGCGCTTCCGTGGTAGATACTATTTCAGGTGGCATCTGCAAACAAAAATTGGGATAAGTATATATGTGATGTGCTATTAGCCAGATTTAGCCGTGTAGTGATCGCAGAGAAAAATACAGTCCCTGTGCCTTCTCTTCTACACATCATCTTTCTACCCTGAACCCATTTAACTGAGGTTGGCGAAGTATCTATGTTTCTTCTTCCATTCAAATCGGTCAAACTTCATCAAGCCATTTACGCCGTTTTGTTTGAAAGGGATAAAAAGGACAATGCCGAGACCGCGATGAACGGCGAGGATTAGGATGACAACATTCCAAGGCGTGATTTATAACCGTATGTAGACGACTGTGTTATGTTTAAGTTTTAAAGCAATTTTGTTTTTGATACACATATGGCTCAGTTAACCAGGGTGCCGAAGAACAGAACGAAAACAGATTTTGTTTTAAATATATCAATATAAAATATAATATAAACACTCACACCTCTCATTTAGCCCAAAGTAAGTGGCCTAAGAACTTGTGTTATGGATACCTACTAGATGATGGCGGCCGTGACATAATAAAATAAAATACTTACGGTAATCTGATATTCTATTAAAATTGTTAATATTAAAATAATGCAATTGAATAAAGAAGAAAAATTAGTAAAATTAGAATAATACCTTAGTTCCGCAGAACGTTCCATAGTTGCCAGCACTTCCTTCGAGGCCCCCAAAGACCTGGACGAAGTCATAACCGCAGTTGACCTCTGGCTCCAGCTCGAAGGTCAAGAAGGTCAGTCTCACGAACTGGCCAACGGGCGCCACGATGCTCCAGTCGCAGTCCGCCCGGGACTCGTAGGAGTCGTCGCCGTAACGCGCATGGGAATACAAGTGGCCGACTTGTTCTGACGCCACAAGGTAACCGCCGCATGCTGCAACAAAATTGAACCGCTGTAATTATTCTGACTAACTGCCGCACTCAGAGACGTCAAGTAACGTTAATAAGTACTTAACGTCAAAAAATGACAATTCAAAACTAGTCCCTGTTCTTGCCGGGTCTATGGTCTTGATTTGAATGAAAATGTTTGACATTAAATACTCATTAAAGTTAATTGACGTCTTTGAGTGCGGCAGTTAGCAGCTGGAAAACTTTTAAAATTGGACTCCTGAACTACCTGTATTATTATCACTTGCTCTTTAATTTCGCCACTGCTGGGGCACAGCCCTCCTGGCCCATTTTCCCAATTTCTTCTATTCCTTCTAGGGAACTTAACCTAACCCACCACGCTGGACCAGTAGGCCTATTCGCTAACTTTTTATGACACTTGAGAGTGATAATCACTGAACTATTTACTGATCGAATACTACTTTACTATAACGCTATTGTGACACTTGTCCTGTGAAAACAGTAATGGATTAGTAAATAGTTCGGTGATCATCGCTTTTGACTGTCCAAAAAAGTTAGCGAATAGGCCTACTGAGCGAATCAATGGGTTTTAACGACTGCAGATGTAGTCGGGATCAAGGACTTGTTATGCCTTCCGAAGTACAGAGGCGCTCGAGATATCGACTATATGTATTCTTCAAAGACAATTGTGGTTAGAAAAAGGTGGATTTTTCGATTTTGAAGATGCCTATACCACTTTGCATTTGCCCGGATCGCAGAGGACGCGGGTTCGATTCCCGCATCAAGACTTTTCCTTTGTAGTATTTTTCTAACATTTATAATTAAAATAATAATAACTAAAATCTTGGTCACCTAGGTCACCTTGAATAGTGGGATAGCTCTGTGTTTTGGAAAGGAGAGTATTTTACTACATTCAGTGGTCTATAAAAACTATTTTCCAGAAGTATCATAGAAGAAGGAGTCCTGTAAACCTGAACATAGTTCTGCAAGAAGCAGTCACCGTATTATGTAAGCCGATTTCTGTTGCTTTGGTCTATCCATCACTCTCATACTTTTCTATTATTCTCAATGAATGTGAGTGATGGGTAGAGCACAGCAACTGAAATTGGCTTACATAATACGGGCACATGAGTAAATAAACACGCCGTCGCACTAACCCTGACATTATGCAACTGACTGTGTCGTAAACCGGTTTTTTTCAGTATTGCCGCCTGCGCGACAGCGGCCAGAGGTAACGCACACATGCCCCGTGTGTGCTTGTAGAAGTGCAACCAATTCGCACAGTTGTATGAAGGTTATTCTCTGTTCCGTTTATTTACTTATGTGATAAGGGGGCTGGTCCAATCAGCTTACCGGTGGAGTGTGTAGCCAAGAACCCTTTCCTTTGCACTGAAGCATCAGACTTGAACACCACGTACATCTGGTTCTGGGAGGCGACCACGGGATGCGGTATCTTGCTGCCACAGAAGCGGCCCAGGGTCTTCTCGTCTGCTGATGCGCCATCGTAGATGGTCACATGGTCGTATGCGCATTCCTTCAAACAATTTTAGCATTTGATAAATAAATAGCTATGGATCTTATTGATATTATACAGAAATCGCAAGAAGAGGTCAAATATTACTGAAGGAGAAAAAGTGTTATACCTTGATGATTATCTACTCATGTCACCCTAACTGTGACTTCTACAATGTGATGGATGATATGGATGAAAAGGGAATTCATGGCTTGACGACGTTTTACCGATATGGATGGAACAGGAAACATACTGAACCAAATGATAATACTTGTAATAAAAGTATTTTGAATAGTAGCAGTCATGTTGGCTTTGATTATGATACAACGTCAGTTACAGTGGGATAGTAAAAAAAAGAAAGATAGATGAATCTTTTGTCCAAGTATAAAATTACACGAGAAGAGAACCAGTATTGTACGAAGAAGTGTTCTTAAGCTACATACCTGATGAGGTTCCAATTCGAAAACGTTGAAAATGAGCTTGATGCGGTGTCCAGGAGTAGTCGAAAACTGCCACACGCAGTCTTTCCGCGAGGGATATGTATCTGGATAGTTGGGGCTGTTGATCAAAACGACAATCAAATAAATATAATTAGAAAAATGTATTTCAAAATTATGCTAATACATATTACGGTATATGGAACTGCAAGATGTAGATTTACGTGTATGTAAATTTTATGACTATATTCCCGAAGACGCAAAACTAATTTCCTTTATCCATAGTATTACACTGTCTTATCGCGAGAAAGTTTTTTTTTAATCTTTGCAGTATGTTTATTCATAATTATTATTTGCTAACCAAGGACCGCAAATAATCCTTGTTCAGACGTGGCGAGAGAGAGCAATGGCGTACCGCAGGACATTATACTAGCAGTTTCAAATAAATGTATCTAATATCAATAACGAATCTCACATAATCCAAATAATACAATTTATACAGATTATTTATATACCTGATAATGGTTCCGTGCGGCTGCGTCACGTCATGCTTACACCCGCCTTCTTTACAATCATGCTTATTCGGGTGAAGGGTGAATCCACTGTGGCAAGCGCATTCGTATCCGCCTAGAGTATTGTGGCATTCGTGTTGGCAACCACCATTGTTCTCAGCACACTCGTCTTCATCTATGTAGTAGACCGCCGCAAAGCCTGACCGGTGGACGGAAGAATCTGACGTGAACTGTAAAAAGCGAATTAAAATCCATTTAAAGAACGACCCAATCTCCTGATAACTGCTGTCGAATGCGACATCGAGATCATAATGCTTTATCTGTTAAAGAAAGTCGTCCCTCTTCGACTACGGGACTTATAAACGCGAATCAAATAATGCCAGTGATATCCTTATAGCAGAGATAGAAGAGATCCCAAAAATAGGGAACAGAGCATGATTAATAATTTGACAGACTGAGTTATACTGCATCATCATATCAGTGGTCTGCCAGTATAGGTAATAGGCAATACCCAGGGTCCTTCCTATATGGATGCAAACTCATACAAGAGTAATTACAGCTAGAACCACGTACTACTGCAAATTTGATCAGAACTCAGATAACATATTGAATATTACTAATACTTGGAACATGTACACTTGTAAATCAGGAGCCTTACCGCCAACTCTAAACGCGACTCAATGTTAAAGGGAGAAACCGCTATAAGCCGAGTAGAGTGGTGTCCCGTTTTGTCACTCGCGTTTGGAAGGCACTAATACTTCATGGTACGGCCACAGGACCCTTTAAAGGTAAAATTTCTCACACACCTGCACTCGTAGAACAGATCCATCTGAAGTGACTGGTTGTGGGAGAACATTACCGCAGAAAGCGCCATGACGTCGGAGTACGTCAGCGCCGAGCTTGGAGTTCACAGTTACACTATCATATTCACATTCCTGAAAATAAAGGGAATTGCTTCGGAAAATATGCTTCAATACAACATTATCAATGTTCATCTTAATTAATATTATTATCTTGTTCATAAAAACAAGATAATAGGTAGTATAGACTGATAATTTAACTAAGCCATTGATCTGATTACCGCGTAAATAAATTTTAGACATAAAGATATTAAGGAGTACCTTAATTAAAAGTGATTTATTGCCGCACTGAGACGAGTACAAGAGTACTAGTACTAGAGAGCGAGACTAACTTTAATGATCTATTCGGTTTTAATTTCAACATTATATTATAAATGTTAAAAAAATTAGTACAAAGATTTTGGTGGTTAGAAATTCTTTTTCCAACCACCAAAATCTTTGTAACTTTAATGAGTACTTAATGTCAACAAAATTCATTTAAATCTAGACCCGGCAGGAATATCGACTAGTTTTGGATTGTCATTTTTTTGTATCAAGTGCTCATTGACGATAATTGACGTCTCTGAGTGCGCCAGCCAGTTTTTATGAATAAAGAGGTAAATTAAAATAGGTAATTAATAATTACAAATAAAATAGTTGCAGATTTTGTATTAGTTAAATTTTGTGATTTCAATACCCACCTGTTGATACATGCTGTTGCCTTCTAAGTCGAAATGTGTGAAATTCAGTGTGATCCGGTGTTGGGGTGGTGCTACTATCTCCCAGAGACAGTTCTTGGACGGCGGATACAGATCTGGGAACGATGGCGATGTGATGGTGCCATTTGGAGCATACAACAATCCCCCACAAGCATCTGAAAGGAAATGCAGCACATAGTCATAACATCAAATATTAGTTAGGAAGGACCACGAATATTCTACAAATCCTGCTTCATCTAGATTCTTTGATAAACTGTCTTCGGTAGCAACTCACTTATGCAATTTTTGCCCTGCCACAGTGTTCATCTTCTTTGAATTTCTCATAACATAAAATTTGATGATCCCTTGGACAACTTACTTAGGTCTATCAAGGTCTAAAAATAATTGAATCTAATTACTTTCACACTTTTTCCCGTCGGAGTGCAGTTCGTAACCGATGTCGCAAGCGCACTCATAACCTCCAAGGGTATTGACGCAGGAGTGGCTACAGCCGTGTTCTATTGACGCGCACTCATCAAACTCCTTCATGAACGTCGCAGAGAATCCGGCCTTTTGCACAGTGCTGTCCGATTCAAATATCACTAGTAGCTTGTTGGAGGTTGACCTGCAAAATGTAGAAAATATTAGTGCTGCCTGCATCTTCAAAGAGACTGAAGAAGTAATAGAAACAACTAGAGATACATAAGTAAACAACCTGATATCGGGAGGTATTTTGTGTCCACAAAACATTCCCAAGAGAGGACTGTCCATTGAATCACCGTCCCTGACCTGCACCTTGTCGTATGAGCACGTGTCATGGTTCTCTACTTCGAAAGAGTGAAATCGAAGGGCCACTTGATATTCCTGGAAGATGGAATATTATTATTTAAGAAATATTATTTATTTCACAAATCTACAGAAAAGTTTGCATAAAAAAACTTTAATGAATTCTAATCGTGATCCTCATAAAACTACCGACCAATGGTCCACTTGGCGGGCAGAAAATCCCGAATTAAATAAAGAGGAATTGAATAATTTTCCTAAAAAGTATGTAAATTTTCATGCTATTTAATATACTACACCCTTCACACCAAACATTTCTATTTTATTTTCTTTATTTCTATTTTCATAAAGTAATTAATACAACCATATTGGGAATATGAAATACATTTACCTGAGGCACAGAAAGACGCCAGATGCAGTACTTATTAGGTTGATAATCGTCTGGATAGTTTGGCGATTCTAAGTGACCACTACTGTCCACTTCAATATCTCCACCACACACAGCTGGGAAGTGAAGGTTGTTAATATCACATTTTATGTATAAGAAAACTCCAAGAACGAGTATTAAAAATAAACGAGTGAAAAATCGACTAATGCATAAAACAAACTGATCATTATTATATAGTTGAATAAAGTATTTTAGATAAACTTATAATCGGCAAAACATCTGTTACAACAAGACTTGTTTACAGAACGTTTAAAGAGTTGAATTCGATAGCTTTAAGTATTTATGACCAAGATACGCGAAGGTCGACTTTACTTACCCTCGTAGTGTGCCTTAAATCCCTTATGCGGTTTGAGTCGCGGCCCCGGTTGGTACACAACTGTGAGTCGTGATCCAGTTGACCTCATGCTGGGTCCTTTCCCTGATCCGCAGATTCTGCCAAGTACTGGGGCATCGGGCATGTAGCCGTCTCTCACCTCCACCCACTCTGAGCGGCAGTCTTCGGATTTGTGGATGTCAATTTCTGAGAATATAAAGGGGTTGGTTTTTATTGCTTTCTTCTTTCTGAACAGCGTAATATTTATTAAGTCTATGACGACATCGTTATTTAAGTAAATTTTAATGATAAATTGCTGAAAGAAATCATTGAAAAAATGTAGTTGCAGTATTTCAATTTACATTAAACCTTACAGAAAAGAATGGGCTACGAAATTTGCTATAATGCGGGAGGACTATCCTGCAAACTATGTTACCCTATTTTTTTTTTTTTTTTTTTTTTTCTTATTATATTTGCGATCAGTCCAGGAACTTTGAGCAGATGTGTTGATTGCATGTATTTCGCGGGACCAGTTGTCCATTGACATCTTCGCCCTCTATTCCAAATCCAATTCGACAATGTTTTTGCGTTTGAGTCTCTTTGGATGGGTGGTGGTCAGTAGTTCCGCTGTCAAAGGGTTAGGATGTGAGTTTAATCTTATCTTGTAGTTGACAGAGTATTGCCTAACTACATCAGAGACTGTGCCAATCGTCAGTTCCTCGTGGAGTTCACTGTTTCTCAAGAACCACGGTGCATTGGATAGGTTTCTTAGAATGCCATTTTGGGCTCTTTGTATAATAGCAATGCTGGAGCTGCATGCTGATCCCCAGAGCTGGATGCCGTAAGTCCAGATCGGTTTTAAAATGACCTTGTATATAAGGAGTTTGTTGTCTGTGCTCAGCACAGAATTTCTCCCAAGCAACCAATGTAGCCCTCGATATCTCTGGTTTAGTTGCTCTCTTTTCTTTTGTAGGTGTTTTTTCCAGGTAAGCCTGCGATCTAAGTGCATACCCAGGTACTTCACCGATTCACTGTGTGGAAGGGTGGTGTCTCCCAGGTTTACAGGTGGACAGTCGCCGGGGCGCAGTGCAAATGTGACATGGGTTGACTTTGTGGCACTTGCCTTAATTCGCCATTTTGTGAGCCATTCTTTGATTTCGTCCAGACCACATTGGAGGTTTTGTGATGCAAGGTTGCGATCCTTATTGCTTGCAAGGAGAGCGGTGTCGTCTGCAAATGTCGCTACTACAACATCAGGAGTTTCCGGCAAGTCACAAGTGAATATGGTATATAGGACCGGGCCAAGCACCGACCCCTGGGGTACTCCCGCCCTAATGTCATAAAACCTAGTTGAATATTCACCGTCCTTAACTTGGAATATTCTTTCTGAGATATAAGACTTAATCAGGTCAAAGAAGGTATGTGGTAGTAGGGTTTTAATCTTATAGAGTAGACCTTTATGCCATACTTTGTCGAACGCCTGCTGTATGTCTAGGAATGCTGCCGAGCAGTATTCCTTACGTTCTAATGTTTTCCTTATTTGGTCAACAACTCTATGTACCTGTTCAATAGTGCTGTGTTTTTGCCTGAATCCAAACTGGTGATCTGGGATTATATTTTTTCTGTGCAGAAAGTTTACTATGCGTGACAATAGTACCTTCTCAAAGAGTTTGGATATAACCGGTAGAAGACTAATCGGTCTGTATGAACCAACTTCGTTGATGGGTTTTCCGTCTTTGTGGATCATAATGATTTGGGATATCTTCCAAATGTTTGGGTAATAGCCCTCTCTCATGGCCCCATTAAAGAGTGTTGTGAGGAAGACTATTCCCTTCTTTGGGAGTTGAACTAGAACTTCCTTAGTAATAAGGTCAAAGCCCGGGGTCTTTTTGTTGTCCAGTTGAGATAAATATCTGAAAACTTCTTTGGGTGTTGTATTTTTTATGGGAAGATTCAGTTGAAGGTCTTGATTCAACTTATCATCTATTTCAGGGTCATGGTTATGTGCCCCTTCGTTTGGTTGGAATACGTTGGACAAGTGGAACGCAAAAGCATCTATCCTTTGCTGTGATGTTCTGGCCCATTTGTCATTTTCCAGTTTGATGGGTGGTCGGGTTTTTTTTGGTTGGTTTAAGTCGGAGGTAGCCTTCCACAGGGAATAGTTTGTGGACTTGGTTGCTGTCAGAGTCTCTAACCGCTGTGCCAAGGTTTTGTCCTTGACATCCTTAATGAGTTCTTTCAGTTTTACCGTAGCTTTATTATAGGATTTTTTGTCTTCAGGGTGTCTACTGCAATGCCACACTCTTCGTAATCTCCTTTTCTCCAGAATTTTGTTTCGTATTTCCCAGGGAACAGAGTTGTGTCGAAATTTGTTAGCTGGTTTCTCGGGAGTGGTTGACCAACAAGCCACTTGGATTAGGTTTGTGAACTGTGTAGCCGCGGTTTCAATGTCTTTTGGAGTTTTCAAGGCAATTTGTAAGCTAAGTCTTGTGTTGATAATATCGCGGAACGAATCCCAATCCGTATCTGTATTGTACAACTTAGGAGTAGAATCGTATTCCAATAAGACTGTACTAATAGTTAGTAGTACAGGGGTGTGGTTGGATGATCCGTCGAGACAAGAGGTAGTCGAGGTGAAGTATTGTTCCATCCCTTTACAGATGAAAAAGTCTATTGTGTCAGGTAGTTTGTTAGTGTCAGTCGGCCAGTGTGTTGGTTCAGCTGAGGATAATGTTGTGAGAAAGTTGCTTTCGATTGACAGTTTAAGTTGCCTTCCTCGTGTGGTGGCTAATCTTGAGCCCCAGTGCGGATGTTTGGCATTCAAATCTCCCCCTGCAATAAATCTAGGACCAAGAGTGTCAAAATAGTGTGAAAACTGGTCATCTTTAATTTTGTGTTTGGGTGGGCAGTATACTGAAGAGATGTTGAATTTGCCTGTCTTTCCTTCTACAGCAATTGTAGTCGCTTGAATGTGCTCCGTCCGAAATTGAGGTAATTCGTAGTGTTTGATGGATGATCTGACTATGATGGCTGTCCCTCCGTGCGCTGTTCCGTCAGGATGGTTAGTGTCATAAATTATGTAATTTCTTATGTTAACTGAGCTGTTGTCAGTAAAGTGTGTCTCAGATACTAGAAGTATATCAATCTTGTGGGTATCCAATAATGTTTCTACTTCGTTCACATTCGGAGCTAGTCCGTTTATGTTCCATGTCGCTACGTTAAGGTAAAACGTCACGTTAGCTTCTCGACGAGAGACGTAACTAGTCTCATGAGCGAGCTCATTTGGGTGAAGAGCATATCCATTTTTTCGAGCTGTTTTATCATTAAGTCATGGAAAACATGTGTTGGCTTTAGATCATCAAGGTTCTCATTGGGGAGTGTCCATGTGGTGTTAGTATGATGTCCTCTAGTTTCTGAATTTACCTGGTTATTGTCATCTTGCCATTTGGGCACTCTTGATTTTTGCATTCTTACTATTTCCGAATAAGTTTGATAACGTGGTGTTGGGATGTCTCTCTTTTGTATATTGTCTGTCTGTTTTTCCCTCTCGTAGGTTTTTTGCGTTCGGAAAGCATTATCGAAGGGGTTTTTTTGTATTTTGGGTGTTTTTTCTATTAGCGTAGTTGGATTATTAGTGGTCTTCTGGCTTGAAGTGGTTGGTAGCAAATTCTGTGCATTCATGCGACTAGACACCCTATTTATTTGTAATAATTATTTTTGCATTTACATAATGTTGAAATAACAACTAAAACCTAAACTTAAGCTATTTTCAAAGTGATGTAAAAATATTCACTGATAACTTTTTCCTTACAAATCCTTAAGATATTTTATGGGTATTCTCAAAAAGAACACGTATTTTTTCAAGATATTCCAGTCTGTTTAAGCAAGATTAATGTGTCTGTAAAGCAGCCCGCCACCGCGAGACCGATGAGCACCACAGGATTTCATTAACCAAACTATTAAGTCTCGCAACATTCCATTCCCAGCAGATTAATAGCGTTAAACATCACCAGGACCGCAATCGTAAACTATATCGACAACGGACAAAATTTATGATGACCTCGGCAAAACGCCAGTTTTAGAAAAGCCACCTGGTCTCCCGCAGGCCTAACCAATCACGACGACAACCAGTTACAACTTTAGATCTGCAAGGTTCAACTTAAACTGGTGGCATTGTTCCGGAAAATACCCCTTCGGTTGCGATCGAAAGCAAAGTTATTGCTTGTGATGTTTTCTGTGCTGAAGGAAAAATATGGCAAGTCTTTTTTGGGACGAACGGAAGTATAGATTGAGAAATATAACCTCATAAAACGGCTGCTTCTAAAGCGTTTCATCTTCTTTAGGGTATGTTATGGCGACATTATGTTTCCTGCATTAAAGTGGTTGAAATGTTTCGGTGTAGTCGTGAAAGTTTTACGAATAAATATCTGGAGACATTGGTATAATATTTTCATTTATATCATGAAGTTTGTCTTTTTATATGCGAGCTATGAATTTAGTTGTATTTCCGATTAATAACCAATCTGCCAAAGGCATGGTTAGGTTTTGTGATTTATAAAAATGCTTTGTGCAAAGTACACCAGATCAATACAACTTCAGATTATACAAAACTGTCAAATATATCTAATCGAATGTCAACCTTAGTTTACTTTGAATAAGTAAGGCACAAGTCGGTTTAGAAAACTTGTCATAAAATATTATGGTACTTGAGGTGCTTTTGTTTGACTATAAAAATTATTATCCGAATAACGTAGGTAATGTGCCTTCCGGAACATTATGTTTTTCGAGCGTATGTATATCCAATTTCGTAACACTCTCTACACCCTATATACAGTTTGACGGATTTTAACTTATGGGCCACGGGAGTGACAAAGGGTAAATTGTTTTCCAGACTATTTCGTGACAACGGGAATGGCACAGGAAAATCCAGTCTGTAATAACGTGCTTTAAAATCGATTTTTTTAAACAAATTAGGTCCAATATTTTTTTCCAACATCTTGATAAGAAAAATGACAACTACTATTGAACTTGAAAAGGAAATAGCAGGAAAAAAACGAATAGACGGAAAAAATAAGATAAATACATGGAAGATATTGTAAAATGAATGGCAGATTCAATTACTGTTCACCTACCACTGCTCATTGCGGCGATCAATCACTCCTGTCGAGGTGCGCATCCAGTAATACGGAGCTTTTTTATCAAGCTATAAGCGACCTAACCGCTTTGTGTTAAGATGCATTGCAATTTCAAATTGTTTCGAGAGGAGTAGTTTGTCTCACCCCAATAGACGATAGTTAGAGAATTGGTAAGGAATTTATGACAAAAAAAATATATCCAGGCCAATTTAAGATTATTTTGCTTAAGTTTAATCTTTAAATTAAGTTTAACTACCTCCGTGGTCTAGTGGTACGCCCACCGGAATGAAGATCCAGGGGTTCGATCTCCAGGGGGTACAACTTTGTACTTTGTTTGGTTGGTGGTAGGACTTCTTTGAAGTCCGCCTGGCTAGCTACCACCATCTTATCAAAATCTGTCGCCACAATAATAATGTTAACAACATTATTGTGTTCGGACAATGTGTGACTGTCTGGCCGTCTGTCTGGTCGTGTGGTGACGGCAGAGTAGAATTCAATTGTCACCACCCCAAATCTCTCCCGTTGGTGTCGTACAAGGCGACTAAGGATAAGATAAGGAAAGGAAAGAATAAAGAGAGGAAAGGAAAGGAATATATATAATAAATAAGGAAAGAAGGATAAGATAAGGACTAAGGATAACATAAGGATAAAACAGTGATGAGGAATGGGCAGCAGCGTTCCTTTTATACCACCTAGCAATAGCAATGTACTGCGACTTTTGTGCCCGTTAAATGGCAATAGGCTCGCCACCTATTACATGGGACCTAACATAATTGGCCAAACGTGGGTGCTGGTTCACCTCTGCCAACACCTTCGGGGATATGGGCGTGATTTATATATATATATATGTATGTATGACAATATGTGATAAGATAGCCAGCCCCTCGTTGTTGACGGTTCCAGGTGAAGCTCCATTCCATCTTCAGCCCTTATCGTCACTTACCATCAGGTGAGATGAAGGGCTAGAGCTTCCCTGTCTAATATAAAAAAAAATCTAAACCACTAACTTTGTTCCACCATTGGTACAGTATCATGCTTTTTTGGTTTATGGGGGCAGTTTAGCAAGGTGAAAAACACAAAATTTTATAAAGGATATAAGAAGCCATTCTTTTAAAGATACATTTTTTTTAATTTTATCCTTGTGGTACTACTACTCGCAATAATCAAAAAGAGTTTTCTCAAAAAATATACTTTCTGACTTTATTTTTACTAAGTATATCGGAGAGCTTCAATAATTGGCTTATTCCACAAATCCACCACACTTAGGTTTACTATGTATGTAATCGAATATGTTTGCTCCACTGAATGTACATACATACATACATAAATCACGCCCATATCCCCGAAGGGGCAGGCAGAGGTGAACTAGCACCCGTGCTTCGCCAGTTATGTTAGGTCCCATGTAATAGGTGGCGAGCCTATTGCCATTTATAGGGCACAAAAGTCGCAGTAGATACATAGCTAGATGGTATAAGAGGAACGCTGCTGCCCTTTCCTCATCACTGACCTATCCTTAATCGCCTTGTACGACACCCACGGGAGAGTTTTGGGGTGGTGACAATTGTATTCTACTCTGCCGTCACCACACGGCTGTACTGAATGTAGGTAGTCAATATTCGGTGGAATAAATGTCTTTCAAAACAAATTCAATATTATTCGTTTCAGGCACCAAGTGATCCTGGGTTTTCATTATTACTTAGCTAGTTATTTCTGGCACAACCCTCAATTACGTATTGTTATTCACGATCACGTTTTAGGTATTCGAAAGGTGTAGCGAGCGTTCGATGTCTTACTGGATGTCCGATGTAGAAGGGCTGTTTATTATAACTGAGAATATCTAAACAATAATAAACAAAGAATATTTGGAATCGCGTGTTTGAGGAATATTGTGTAAAACCTTTTTTACAAAGATTTCGAATGGCAGACTAAATTCCTAACGTCATTCTTCACGAGTGACGAATAAAACATGTGAAAGGTCTAAATACGCAAGTAAAAAATCTTACTGAGCTCGATGGTACTGTTATTTAATTTGACAAAACAGTTTATTGTGCCTCCTGTAAAATTTGACCAACAAATAAGATAGGGATAAGATTTAGGGGAAAATGGCCCAAAGCACAGACTACTCTTGTATATAAAATAGCTTTCATAGACCCAAAGAGACTGATGGGAACTTTATTGTCTTGTCTTGTCTGATGGACACGATAGTAACCGCTTTAGTCAGCATGCCCGCTTTGGGTCGCCTTTCCCTATGCAAAACGTTAACTGTAATACCACAGACTATTACTCGAAATACTCAATTAATTGGGCCAACACCGTGAACAAGAAACTATTAATTTCACATACATAATAAGTCAAAGTGAGCTATATTGTCATTGAACACAATACGTTATTGTTTGTTACACAATAGAGGTCCTTAAGATCGAGGCTTTGTAATAAAGCGCGCTCCGGCCAGGCAAACCCTTTGACTGAAAAGGTACGTCCGACGTTCCTAATGCAATGGGCACACTAGCTACATAATTTATAGGGCGCATGAAAAGTGTACCCGCCAACAATATAAAAGAATTGAATAAAAATATTCTTCGATTCAAATTAACCCCATATAATGGAGATCGGATTTAACAATGTGATACTTGCTTGTATTTATTTTAATGTTGTAAAATAGTTAACGAGTTATTTCTAAGTTTAATTATGTAATTCGTCTAACTTTCGTCTAACTTCAGTTTAATCCGCTTGGTAAATACCGCGTATCAAATCACAATTAACTACCCAGAAAATAACCCTTTGTTTAATCAGTGCAACTCTCTGTCGGCTAAATAAACATTAATTAAATTTCCAATTCAACACATTATTATTGCGAAGCCGAATCAGCACATTGAGGAATTCCAATTAATTGAATTTTAAATGTAGTTAATCGAATTCATGATAGTTGAATGCCTTTATCATTGAATTTTATGGATACGCAATTATTTACTGTTTAAAACAAAGTTTTAACTCAATCAAAACAGTGCTCAATATAATCAATCCATAAGACCTAGGCTTACTAACTCACCCACGATCTGTCTCAGAATACTAGCAGTATTATTACCTAAGTCTGCCTAGGTATAGTCCGACAACTACGTGCGCGACCTTCCTGCGGTATGACAGACGGTGGCGGGGACGGGGCACTCTAGATGTTAGCGGGGGCGGGTGATAAGGGGAGGAGGGAAAACCCGCCCGCTCGTCCCCACCACCATCTCATACCGCAGGAAGGTAGCGCATGAACTTTGCGGACTAACAGTCTTCTAGAATCATCATTATTACCGCAACAAATAATAATTAAGAAAAACTCAAAACAAAACCGGTCCATTGTAACCTTTCAATCTTCATTACTGCATCGCAACGGTAGAATAGAATCCATTCATGCAGATTTACTCCGTCTGCTCCCGACAAACAGACAATTGAATTATTAATGAATTTATAGACCTTTTATTTTAATTGCTTGCTCGGGTGCTGGTCACTTGCAATAAATCTTCTCGGGTTCTTTCCCCACTGAATGTATTTGGTTCACTTCGGATTTGGCACCGAATATATTTGCCGAAGTAAATGTTGGATCAGACAGTACATCCTATATCACACACCACGCAATAAAATGTCGAAAAAAAAATCTGACAACACGACAGCGTAAAGTCAGAACCAGTTGGATCTTATATATAAGATATAAGATCCAACTGGTTTTTTTTTTAACAACAACAATTTTTTTAACATATAAAAATATATAATAATCACTCAATACTATAGTATTGATTGATTATTATATATTTTTATATGATTGATATCGTAGACGGCCAAATAAAAGAGTCCTTTTGGACTGATAGGTACTTCCTTATGGGCTGATATTGAACGTTGGTTAAAACCGACAAATTCTTATGCTGATTTCATGATATTGTATTTCTATTGCTGGACAGTCGAAATCATTGGTATATATTCGGCGTTTGTATTTGGGAGAGACGGAGTGTGACAGTGGTGTGTAAAAGAATGCGGCGAGTTACTTTGTATCTTTTTACAAAGAATAGTGCTGCATTCTCGCTGAGGATTATCAGCGTATCGGAGAATGGCGCCAATGTAATGAAGATCCTCAACTGCCTCCCGTTGAAGAAGCAGAGCAGTTTTAAAGTTTCTCGTAATACACCATATGACTGGTTCAACAAACATTCAAAATATCTTTATCATCTCACACCTATCCTGTTCCAGGTTATATGGGGTCAACGCAACTATTTTATCTTTTCATACATCTCGGTCAAATGATAAAATCATCTACACACGTGTCATTTACATAAGTATCATCAAAAGACGATCCATTTCTTCTGATGCTATCGTCTTCGCCTCAACCAACTAAAAAAACTCATTCTTGCTCTTTGACAGGAAAAAAGAGGTATTGACCTTCATCTCACCTGATGATAAGAGACTATAAGGGCCAAAGATGGAATCGACTTTCACCTGGAACCCTCAATCACAGAGGAGCAGGCTGTCTTATCACAAATTTTCGGAACACAATAATGCTGTTAACATTATTATTATGGCGATAGATTTTGATAATATGGTGGTAGCTAGTCAGGTGGACTTGAAAAAAGTTCTACCACCAACCAATCCGAGTACAAATTTGTACGTACCTCTTGATCTTAATTCCGGTTGGCGAACCACTAGACTTGACTAGACTATGGAGGCATTAACGGTTCTGTTATGATCTTTCTTCTTCCTGCCCTGTTCCCAGTCTATCTGGGGTCGGCGCAGTATGTTTCCTCTTCCATTCATATGTCAGACGTCATCAAGCCATCCACTCCCTTTTGATTCATATCATCCATCCCACCGTAAAGGTGCTAGTGATGAATGAATGTATAGAAAAGAGACGGAACGGACCATGTCGAGAGACCCATGAACGGAGAGAGTGATTAGAATGACAACATTCCAATCCATACTGCTCAAGGTTTTGGCTTAGGTTTTACAGCCGGCCGCCTGCCTGACACCAACCCTCCTTGGGTACGCTGTTGTTGGTGGTTTGCCCTCCACCATTCGGGTGCCCCAAGGTGCTTATTGGTCTACACCGGGCAATCTCCCTTAGTCGACTTTTACGACACCCATGGGATGAGTTGGGGCTGGCCTATTCTACGTTATTTGTTCGCTCCCAGGCCAGCATAGAAGGCCAACGGTTCTGTTATGATCAATACATTAAAACTTTATTTTCCGCAGCAAATAGCATTAAGCAATACTTTTAATATGACATTCTGATAGCTCGCCCTGATTATCAGCAAGACATTTCTTGTTCATTGACTCAGAAATATATTATGAGAGCAGCAATTTTTATTGTCAGCCAACACTTGACGCGGGGCAGCACTGGAATTCCTTTTAACTCTCCAGCGACTAGTCTCAATCGGCGAATCCGGGTCGTTTTATGGCAGAGGGTCCCTCAATTGTTTGTTCTGTGCCGCTGTTGTTGGCATTAAGCGACGGATAGATCCATAAGTGACAGGACATTTTTTGGGTGACCTCGATTTATGGGTATATTTGGCTACTCCACTTGATGAAAAGTGTATGGTGGAGTCCATATAAGAGAACAGCTAGCTGCTTACAAGTCTAGTTGTTTTAGTTTTGTCCGTCAAATAAAAAGGAAACCTTGTGCATACAGGTCAAACGTCCATCACAACGCTTCCCCATGGACTCTTAGATATTGGACTCTAGCTACTTTATGTTCGTAAAAGTACATAGTATATAATTATGTAGCTATGGTCTTCAGTAAGGTGGACTTATTGACAGCATTCTTCATTCAGAATGTGAAAATTACAATGCCGTTAGGACACGGCGGATAAACAGCAAGTCGTTGACAAATTAGTTTTAGTGGACGTTCAGCTATAACATGCAAGTAACTAATCCGATCAGTCCCTAACTGCCTAGTCAGAGCGATTTGTTTACCTGGTGGAGGCAATAGACTTGCCCCCTATTACATGGGTAGGCCCCACACAATAGAAAAGTGTGTGTTAATTACTTAATTCACCTCTGCTTGCCCTTTCGGGGAAAAAAACGAGATATATGTATTTATGTCCTGTGCCCCATCAATGTCCAACAAGACCAGTTTAAGATTATTTAATTAGCAAAAATGTTTATGTATTCTTTACTGATACCTTTATAATACAGAACTGAGCCCAAATAAGTCTAACCTAAATTGGGAAATTCTCGCCCCAAGCCATTGTTTCAACCAATGGAAATATTACTATAAGGGGTTTAAAAAACAAAAGTAATTCAATTCTATCCTGAACATTAAAATAAGAACAAATTCCCGGTAAGATCCATCCGGAATTAGAGAAACACGAAAATATCCGGCTCTAAGGACCATTTTGTTTTTTTTTCAGGCTTGTGATTTTATAAAGAACAGTATGCAATCTTACGTGACAAATTATAAGTAAATGCAGCTCAAAGTCTATACTGTGCCTACACCTAATATATAATAATAACAACAGTATCTACTGAAATACTCCAACATTACTTAACATTTGTTACAACTTAAGCCATAGCTGTAAAGAAGCAAACTATTCCTGTTTGCGACACACGCAATTAAGATAAGATAAACAAGACCCCTTGACCCTTCCTATTACTAGCATCCGTCTTATCTCTCAATAGACGCCGAAACGTCCAGTCCATACAACAATACTACGGATTATGTACGCTTGTCAAAACAAACATTTGTCTCTGTACCGGTACGGACAGCTTAACGAGTCGACCGACGTCAAAATGTACTTGGAACGTTGACGTCTGTCAAGTATTACTATGGACAATGAGTAGCTTCACGATCACGAGAGGTGAGATATTGACATGTCAGCGAATCATTGGCAGGTTGGTCCCTACAAAGATTTGTCAGCTAATTAACATGTGAGTCTACGATGATTCAAAATTTCAGGTCATTCAATAGAATAACAATAATTATGAAACCAATCTCCATTTTGTAGTACAAACTGCCACGAAGTCATCGTTCTCAATATTTGTAAACATGAATGTTGAGGGATGGAGAGGAATAAACCGCAGAAGAGATGGATGGATTGCTTGAGAAATTACATAAATATGAATGTAGTGAATTAAGAGATGGCAGCTAAAAGGAGTGCATGAAAGAAAAAACACAGCGGCGACCCCAAGCGAAAAAAGGGCAAGAGGATATATAATGATCAATGAAATATCAAAATGAAAATAATTTATATATATAACTTGAGTATTAAATCTTCAAATATCATAATCTGGGAACCTTTAAAACAACATCTCTCTAAACTAAGCGGATGAATAACGTCACCTTCGTTGGCAAAATCTCCAAAACCAGATATTATGCGTTCCGATGCCTTTGCAGAAATCCAGCCTGACATTTTGGGCGGTCTCGAGTGTCCACTTATAGCAAAATTGGACGGCAAGGCCCTCGGCAAACAGTTGGAGAGCTCCTGACTCCGCTCTTTTATGGCTACCATCAATTTAGTACGATAGGAATATCTTTGTTGGGATTAATCAGCCAGGAGCTACCCTTGACCATTGAAGATATTATAATAATGTTGCATCGATTCATATCTATGCGATGCTACATCTGATTGATGACTACGCAGTATCTGGTATAATATTACTCTGTGTCTGTCTGACTTTGTTGCTATAATTTTGAAAAATAAAATGGTAATAAAAATTTTGAGCCAACACTAGACCTACTTACTGTTGTTATATTTATAGCAGAACGCGAATAGCAAGACCTGAATCACGATTACTGAATTTCTGGCAAAACTCAGAATAAACAAAATCCAGCGAAGTACAGTCTGACCTTGATCCTCGAGCGCACACCAGTCTTGGAAGAAGATTGCTGATGCTAAGGCGTATCTTTCAGAGGCGACTAAATGTTTGCTCCTATCTAACCTAAATATAAACTTCTGTGGAATATTGTGTGAAAATTGTCCTATACAGTAGGTAGTAGGTACAACTGCAGTTGGTAATAATTGCTATGAGTTCCGAACTTGCCAACTGAATACAAGTTGTAGCATCACTGGTCAGTGTTTGTCAACCATCTGGGAGGAAACAAAACTTGTTGGGAACTGTTTGAATATTCTAGTTTCTGATTCGCACAATTTGCGAGATATAACGAAGAGATGGAACAGTTTCCATATTTCATTTCAGTTGCGAAAGTTGCGCATGATACGCTTAATTCAGTTCTGTCAGAACTTTTGCTACTCTTCACGAGTTTGGAGACTGCATGTAGATGCTACGACGCATAGGAACTGTAGGAGACGTCATTGCATGAACAATGAACTGGAATACAAACAAATAAAATGTTTATTTCAGTAACGTTTCTTTGCACCCATATTTGAGATGCCACAAGGATATACCCCAAATCTTTCCCGTGGGTATGTAACGACCCACCCCTTTAAACAACTAACTACGAATTACCAACGAGGGGAACCTAACTGGAAACAGATACGAATAAAATTTTTCGCCTTATAAATAATTAAAATAAATAAGGAAGTAGAAGCCCGCTCCCCGCTTCACATAATGAGTGACAACCTTCGATTCACTCTCTTCTTCCAAGCCACCGGAAGTTCCTTATATGCCCTACCCGGGTCAGTGTATTATTCCAGTCCGTTAATACTCCCGTGGAATGTATGTGTGGTGTATTTAAATAGGAAGAGAAACCAGGCCGAATTTTCCTGACTTCAACAACACTTCAGAAGAAGGTCAATATAATCCAAAAGACAGCCTAGATTCTACGTGGGAGACTTGGTTGTGAGGCAAGCCCGCGCTGTCGCAACTATTTAACGGGTTCCAATCTGAGTATCCTCAGTAATGGAACTACTACCACCAAATAACTCCTGTCTAACCTAAACGATCTGACCTAGTTTGAACCATAATAACGATGCTACTGTTGTGTCTCACCACGAACCTTCGACATAGGTAATCCCTTCTATCAATCTGGAGAGTGTGGAGTTTGGTGAGAAATAGTCTTAGCTTCTTGTAGAGTATTGGGCGTATTTTGGGCATCAGTATTAGCACTGCATATGTCTACTGACCTAAGCCTAGCATCAATACCAAGATACTCCCAATTGATCGTGTAATGCTTCCAATGTAAACATTAAGAACCTATATCAATATATGTAGCTCCAAATCCACAAAGGAAACCACGTAAATAACAAGGCACCAGATATATCTACACAACTAAACTACGACAAGTTTTATTATTATTATTATTGTATTACTCATTGCCGCACTCAGAGACGTCAAATAACGTTAATGAGTACTTAACGTCAAAAAATGACAATTCAAAATTAGCCGTGTGGTGACGGCAGAGTAGAATACAATTGTCACCTCCCCAAATCTCTCCCGTGGGTGTCGTACAAGGCGACTAAGGATAAATCAGCGATGAGGAATGGGCAGTAGCGTTCCTCTTATACCACCTAGCAATATCAATGTACTGCGACTTTTGTGCCCGATAAATGGCAATAGGCTCGCCACCTATTACATGGGACCTGACATAATTAGCGAAACGTGGGTGCTAGTTCACCTCTGCCTACCCCTTCGGGGATTTAGGCGTGATTTATGTATGTGCAAAAATAGTCGCTATTCTTGCCAAGTCTATGGACTAGATTTGTATGAAATTTTTTGACATTAAATACTCATTAAAGTTAATTGACGTCTCTGAGTGCGGCAGTAAGAAGGATACGTAACAATTAACAATAGAAAACAAATGAGCTTGGAATAGATATTTAGAGTTATTTGACATTAGCGATAAACTTGCTAACCGGCGGACAAATAAGTAGACAGTCGTTGAAGTCGTAGTAGTATAGTAGTAGTTGGTAGGTAACATCGTACCAATGTATTAGTCGTAGATGTCGTAGTAGTATAATAGTAGTAGATAGGTAACATCGTACCAATGTATTAGTCGCAGATGTCGTAGTAGTATAATAGTAGTAGGTAGGTAACATCGTACCAATGTATTAGTCGTAGATGTCGTAGTAGTATAATAGTAGTAGATAGGTAACATCGTACCAATGTATTAGTCGTGGATGTCGTAGTAGTATAGTAGTAGTAGACAGGTGACATAGCACCGATGTATTACATTCCTTATCATTCCTTCAAGTTATTATTTGTAATATCTTTAAGTCGTGTAAATTATCCAGACCTTGTTGCAGCACACCAAAGGTTACATTTAAATGTAGTATGGAAATCCGCAGTAGTCAGTATAATCCGTAAACATCAAGCTAAGTTGATGAACTGGTCCGCAATAGATAGTGAAAACCGACAATGTAATCCGCATCCATCGAGTTACTATTAATGAAACGAATCCGTAATCTGGGGGCCTACTCTGGAACTCCGAACGAACGATCGAGCATCTATCCGTCTTTCTCACGCCACTGCGTGTTAAAATAAGAGCGACGAAGACGCAACGAATCGATCGAACGAAATAAACTTCTAGAGTAGCGCCTCTGATGCCATTGGGAAAATCTGATGAACCAAATCCGCATCCGTCAGTAAAGCTGTACATATCATACATCTGCATCAAGTCAAGATGATGAAATATATTCACAGTAGTCAGTGAAAGATGTCATGTAGGAATAAGTTACTTTATGAATTGACACGTAAGTATAATCCAAAACTGTCCAGAGACGCATATAACAATGAAGCGTGTTAACGATTGCAGTATAACGCCATAGTTAGTTATTATAGTCGAAGATCCAATACTCCAATATACCACTAACAACCATTAGTTATAATGTAGGAAGATAAAAGGTCTGCTGTTAAGGAATTTAAATATACGAGTATAACGTATACAGTCAATTAATTTATGTCGAGAATTCAATACTCCATTACGCCACCAACAGCCGGTGTTCCAGTTATAATGTAGGAAGATAGAATATTTGCTGTAAAAGCATTAAAATATATACGTAGTAACGAATTGTTCAGGAATTCTGCTCAGCTTCACCTCCCAGTCATAAAATATATTATCAACCAATCAATCACAATGGTAACCTATACAACATACTCAATAACAACCATTAAAAACATGAAAATCAGACACCGTATGGAAAGCCGGAGATCCCTATACAATGCAATTGCGCATGACCAATAACACAGTAATTAACACAGGCTAAACCACTCCTCAATCGACAATAACAACCACGAACTCTCCTATATAGCCAATCTCCGTTGAACCAAAACCCAATCAACAATATCATAATGTCACATAATAGCCTTCCTATAATAAGCACAATAAAACACACAAAATATGTATGGTCGAACAACGAGGAATAACTGTGTCACAACAATTCAATTAAGGTAATAAAATAATAACATCAATAAATCTGGCCTACCTTACCTTCAGTCCCTAGCCCATACCTGGCGTTTGAGACCGAACGTCTCAAACTGATCCAACCTCCATACGCCAACACCTGGAACACAGCTATCTGGACGCAGGAACCTCCAACGACCACAATCTAATTCACTAACACACACTGACAGAGTCCTCCCTAATACTCTCCCGTAATCACCTAATCTGAACTGAATTAAATCCGAACGAAACAGATCCCTGATGAATATTCCGAAGTCATACCAATGTAGGTATGATGATGATTATGATGATGATGATTAGGTATGATGATGATTTGGTATGATGATAATTATGATGTATGTATTTACACAAATCACTGAACACACTGCACTGCCCCGAACCGAACCGCACACCGACGGAGCCTTCACCAACATTCTCCCGTAATCACACAGATTTTCGCTCTAAGCTGAAATTCCGATTTGAGCTAATTCGAACCTAACCGAAAGCTAACATTCTCTCCGACCGATCAACCTCTGCTCGTACTCCCGGAAGTCACGAATCTCTCAAAATCTCTACCCGAACTGCCTCCCGATCTTAACTTTGTTTTCGTATTTATACTTTCCCTAATCTTCCCGCGTGGTGACGGCAGAGTAGAATACAATTGTCACCACCCCAAATCTCTCCCGTGGGTGTCGTACAAGGCGACTAAGGATAAATCAATGATGAGAAATGGGCAGCAGCGTTCCTCTTATACCACCTACCAATAGCAATGCACTGCGACTTTTGTGCCCGATAAATGGCAATAGGCTCGCCCCCTATTACATGGGACCTAACATAATTGGCGAAACGTGGGTGCTAGTTCACCTCTGCCTACCCTTTCGGGGATATAGGCGTGATTTATGTATGTATGTATGTAATCTTCCCCAAGATAACGCATTTTTTCATTAATTCCTCCTTGGCCAATCATGCCTTAGTTGAAATACCATCCGATATTTTTCTCTAATTTCATTGGTTCCGGTCTCTCCTCCCACTAATAACAATATAAAAAAAATCATCTATCGCGCGTCTTTATCGACACTAGATAGCGTCTTGCTTGTGTGATATATTGATGATGTGAGGAATGTGCTTTTAGAAGAAAGCACAGCACGTCTTGTGCTACTACTAAAGATTTTTCATTAATTGGTCCGCAGCTTCCCACTAGATGGCGCTTATCCCTCTATGGGACTTTATAATGTTGAAATGATGTTTGCGATAGAACGATATCTGCTCTGTCACCCCATCTTCCTTGACTGTATAAATATTGCTATAATAATATACTGATAAAAATATATTTTATTAAAATATCAGGAAGATGCACCCTCGTTACGTCACAGGTATCGTACAAGGCGACTAAGGATAAATCTGAATATGATTAGGAATGGGCAGCAGCGTTCCTCTTATACCACCTAGGCTAGCCATGTACTGCGACTTTTGTGCCCGATAAATGGCAACAGGCTCGCCACCTATTACATGGGACTTGACATATTTGGCGAAACGTTGGTGCTAGTTCACCTCTGCCTACCCCTTCGGGGATATAGGCGTGATTTATGTATGTATGTTTGTACAAGGATATTTAAAAAAAAAGGTAACGACAACAATAATTACATTAGTGTCCTAGATTAAGGTTTCATTTATCCATAGAGTTATGATCGTAAGGGTGGCTTATTTTGTGCACAGTGCTCGGCACACAGTGCTTTTTTTTAAATAATTTTATAGTTAATTATATTTATCATTGAGTTATAAGGTAAACGTTAATTATGGAGAATTGTTATTAGCTCTCTGTTTCATATTGTATGCTACTAGTGTGTATTAATTGTTTTTACTCTTCCCCCAATATAAATAAATAACATTATAGTTTAAACACAACCATGACCCGATAAAATAGGGGTTCTCACAAAAATTTGCCCCTACCAGAATTCGAAACGGGGACAACTTGGCTGATAGGTAACCACGATTTGACCATTCGACCGAACTGGCAGGTTAGAAGAACTCACGTATGATATTCAAATTCGACCAAACTAGTTAGAAGAACTCACCTGTGATATTCAGCACCACTCTCTCCCCGTGTGTGGCCACGATCCGCCATTCGCAGCGTTCCAAGGAGGCGGGGGGCGTTTCTGTGCCCCAGCCGGGCGAGTTGAACCACCCGGAGTTGCCCAGCAGCGTTTTTCCGCATTCTGTCATGGAGTTGCATAATGTCCATTAAATTCCCAATTAAAGCTAATCAAGTAACCATTATACTATTTAAATTTTAGGTATAATTTTTCGAGACTTCTATTGGTTAGATTGTTCATCTTCTACTCATCTTCTATATATACATTCTACAAAACGAAACATTTAGAATCTCCATTTTGTCACTTCAAGAATCAACACTACTAAAGCCATCAATCCTATCTTTCTTTGGTACATTAAAAGAGTGAAAATGACGCGATAATCCTGGTGTTAATTGGAAATAAAGTCTCTCTTCTTGCAGTTCTGGAAAGTGCATCTTTACGCCTCGCTTAAAAGTTGTCTTTATCACTGATTTCCTACCCCCTTATTCATAATAATAAAATATCAGTTTCTAAGCACTGTTTTAACTAAATCATTGATTTGTCTTTTTTCATCACAGCGCAAGCACAGTTTGACAAAAAAAGACAGATTAGTGATTTAGTTAAAACAGTGTTTTATGAATAAAGGGGTTAGTCTTTCTTCAATAAATATAGTGTTATCTAAACGCATGGTCTATCAAACCTTCTAGTCTATATAATTTGTCTCTACTCTCTACCTGTCTGTCTGTAACTAATACCACCAAAACATTGCAGTACCATCTGGAAAATCATCCTTCTGTACGGTAACACAGTGTAGTGCCATAGTAGTAATAATGCCATTCTCATAAGGAAGAAGAACACTTACTGTCACATTTGTAAAGCAAGTTCGTCTGCGCAATGTCGCTGACGCTGAGTCTCACTCTCTGCCCGATCTCCGGCCTCTTCTTCCCGTGGACCTCCAGCGGCAGAATAGTGTCCAAGTACGTGCCCTTGCTGAACGTGTTCCTCGCGTAGTGCATTATGGAGTCGTAATCGTAAGTCTGCCCCAGGGAGTTCACTTCTTCGGCTGTCAGTTTGTTGAAATTGTATTCTTGACCTGCGGGCAGAAAGCAGTAGAATGTTAGGTGTGAACGTGGAAGGACGTAGAAGGAGAGGAAGACGAAAGAAGACATGGACGGATTGTGTAAAGGAGGATAATACGGTGAGCAGTGGATTAGAGACTAGTAGAGTAATAGAGAGGAGTGGACAAAGAAAACATGTTGTGCCAACCCAGCCTAGAGCGAGATAAGGGCTAGAAGAAGGAGAAAGCCTGTTGGGCAGAAAGTTTTGTCATCATATTATACCTGGTACTAAATATATGTTAAAAAAATTAACAGCCTCTACCTAAAAAACCTAAAAAGTAATGCCCCCTTTTAAGGTTTTTCTCGGTAGTTTTTCATGTATATTCAAAATATTAATTGTTTTGTTTGGGCTGGCTATTTCCACGACTCGTGGAGCATATTTATAAAGAGTGCTAGAACCTTGACCTTTGGAATTCTTGTTAATCTTGAGGAGCCTATGTCCGACAGAATATAGGGTAATGATGATGATATATTTGTATATTATAAATTATAATTTTATGTGCCCGTTAGATGACAATAGGCTCGCTACCTATTACATAGGACCCAACACAATTGGCGAAACGTGGGTGCTAGTTCATCTTCTGCCTGCCCCTTCGGGGATATAGGCGTGATTTATGTCTGTATGTATGTATATTAGTAGACTTTCCGACTTCCCTTGGGTGAGACGGCTGGCACAGTCAATAGCTCACTCACACCGCTGTCTTAAGCTTTCCGTGAAAATCAAAGGTGGCTCTAACTTAAAAAGATCCAATTAACAATTAATTAAATAGGTAGGTTCACGTGGAAGCCGCAGACTAAAATAAACATCAAATTAAAAAGTTTCACGTCATATTACCGTTAATTGAATACGCATAGCTTTCAGGTTTCCTTAATTAAAAGCAATAATTTTGGCCAATCTCGCCACAGAGGGTAATTATGCGAAACTAATTCGGGATCGCGGAGTTGACAACTATCAAAACTAATGAAGCGTTCTATTCTGTCCCCATGTTAAATACCATATCGACGCTAGAAAGTGATCTTTTCGTATCTTAAAAATCGAAGTTTACAGTAGAGCCAAAAAAACAATTTCAAAAATTAATTACTCTCTTACCAGAGATAGAATCGTAATTCTTGGTGCAAAATAAGTTCTGAAAGAATGGTCATAAGATGAAATAGATGATAACTATTAATTATTATAGTATCCTAAAGTTAGTGTGACATAGATTATAAGGTTGACTCACTATATAATCTTTTTTTTTGCATACATACATACATAAATCCTAGCCTATATCCCCGAAGGGGTAGGCAGAGGTGAACACCTACGTTTCGCCAATTATGTTAGGTCCCATGTAATAGGTGGCGAGCCTATTGCCATTTATCGGGCACAAAAGTCGCAGTACATTGCTAGGTGGTATAAGAGGAACGCTGCCCATTCCTCATCACTGATTTATCCTTAGTCGCCTTGTACGACACCCACAGGAGAGATTTGGGGTGGTGACAATTGTATTCTACTCTGCCGCCACCACACGGCATTTCTTTTTGCATTGTAATAATATGCAAAAAAGTATTAATTACGAAGGTGTTCTTAAAAACTTAGAATCCCTAACCAAATAAATACTCAGGTGATATCATGTATGTAAGTTAACCCACCTACGTATGGTATGTTGTTATTTTCCGAAATCCACGCGAACGAAGTCGCGGGCACAGCCAGTGCTTAATACGACCCAGCCTGTTAGAATGAGACAATGCTTTACTCAGTGTAGAGCGTTATCTTACTCAAACCATGGCAGCTGAATTGCGTTCAATGTTCATTGTTATTTCCCAACGGGTTGCAAAACTTGCATCAGCTCAAATGAAATAGTATCATTTTTTTTAAGGAACTGTCAGTTTTTTTATAAAATATATTTATTGACACCATTCTAGCTCGGCTAGACCACCGCAACACGATATGATAATTATAGCCATTTATAGCTTTAAATTATCGACACTTCAAAGCGATATGTCTATAATCATATCTTGTTTCGTTGGTCATGCTAGCCGGGAAGGCTTGTTATGCCAAATACAAACATAAGGCACACCGATTATTCTCGAAGCGTTAGGCAGAGGTGCTTTAACACCGGAATATGTTAGTTCCCAATAAGGGTGCGAGACTAATGCCACTACTATAATAACTGCTGATGCCACCTATTACGTGGGAGCTAATATAATCAACGAAACGTGGGTGTTTATACACCTCTGCCTAGTATAAATAAATAGGAAATCATTAAATATAATATTAAATATTTAAATAGTCGTGATTTATGTTGGGACATAAGGTAGGTATAGTCCTCCATCTTTAAGTACCGAGGCATTTAGAACTAGATATTACGGTAGCTTCCCGAATAATAGTTGAAATAGTTACGACGATATCAGCGCTCTAAGCTCGGATATTTCAGTAATTCGCGTCGGAGACATTTTGAGCAAAATGACCTGATTATGTCCCGGATAAATGCTTCTAGCTTTAGGCGTTGCCGGTGACTTTTATTACCTAGCTCGGAGAGGTGATTATTCCACTCACGGCTAAGCAATAAAACGAAACCCTTCTGTGTAATCTGTACATAAAAACGGCCTTATCTATTAATTGAGACTGCTTACGATAAAAATGTAGACGGTGGGACAATGTGGGTAATTTACCTAAAGCGACCGCTTTCGCATGAGAGCAAAGTGGGCGCTTAAAATGCCCACTTTGCTCTTGGGTAATAAATATTTTACACTCACACCTATTACCTAGCCCAAAGTAAGTGTAGCCTAAGCACTTGTATTATGGTTACTAGATGACGGACATATTTTAATATCATAATAATTATGTATATAAATGTTGAAAATATACTACATAAACATATACACAACCATGACTCGGGAGCAAATATTTGTGTTCATCACAAAATTTGCCCCTACCAGGATTCGAACCCGGGACTTCTTGGCCAATACCCAGCGATCTAAGCACTCGACCAAGCCGGCCGTCAGATTTATGTATGTATGTAATTTGAAAAATATGGATTTATTCTTGACAATTGACAATCATTGACCCCGCCTCCCATCTCTTCCTCGGGTGTCGTACAAGACGACTCTACCCCTTCGGGGATAAACAGGCGTTATTTATATATTTCTGTAAACCACCTCTTGGCTGAGTGGTATAGGCATCTGCCCGGATTACAGAGGACACGGGTTCGATTCCCGTATCAAGACTATAATTTTTCGATTTATTTCTAAGCACAATTTTATTTGTACGAATTTTTTTAACAGTTGAATAATGTTCAAATTAAAAAAATATATATATTTTTTATTTAAAAAAAAATTAATTTATCAAAATGTATACAAATTCTCACTCTTTTGATAATTTCTCTCCCTGTCGATTTACTTATTTTTGCATGGTGGATGTTTGAAATAATACGTCTAAGTTCATTTTGTAACTCCTGTACACTGTTGTACCGGTTCCTGTAAACTAAATCTTTTACATAACCCCATAAAAAAAAATCAAGTGGGGTTAGATCTGGGGATCTCGGAAATTTCCCTGAACAAAATTTTAAATATAATGAAAAATTTTATGATCTTAGTTTCATTTAATATGCTAGGTTATTTAGGAAAAAATAATGCTTATGAGTAGCCCTTTCAAACGCTATTATAAAATTCAAGTAATTTTTCTATCACATTTGGCGGGTTCGATTCCTGGTTGAGGTAGGCGATTTTTAAAAAATCTGTGAATGCAGTTCTTCTTATTATTAAAAATAAAACGATGTCTTCTTTTAGTAAAATATCCTATGTTCAATATTTAATATACTTTCCCTCCGTGTGGCATGGCCGTGGGACGCCTTGTATATATATATATATATACATATACATATAGATATCTGTCATCTAGTATCCATAACACAAGTTCTCATGCTATCCTGCTTATGCACTATACATTTATTGTGTCCTTGGTTCCATCTAAGTCTTAAGAGAATTCGCATCTACGTTTCCATTACAAATAAAATATTCTTCGGACAGAATTGTAAGTATAACAAACAAACCTATTTAAGGAAATAATCACTGCCATTGTCGTCAAGTTGATAAGTGGCCGTTTAATTTGAACCGCCGCGGGAGCAAGTACGGTTTTAAAGTGAATTGATGTCCCCACGCGAGCAGAATTCGGGCAATAATTCCAGTAATTGTTTGACGACGGAGCTGATTCCGAGTTACAGTGTCTGAGACGAAATTTAATGAGAATGAATTTAATTACTTCTGTCATTAGCGATAGAAAGCAGTGTTAATTTTTTTTAGACAGGGAAGGTTTTGGCCTTTTTGATTTTTTTGACAGGGAAGCTCTTGGCTTTTTGATTTTTTTTGACAGGGAAGCTCTTGGCATTCATCTCAACTGATGGTAGTGACGATAAGGGCCGAAGATGGAATCGGGCTTCACCTGGAACCCTCAACCACAGAGGGGCTGGCTATCTCATCATAAATTGTCGGAACACAATAATGCTATTAACATTATTATTTTGGCGACAGATTTTGATAAGACGGTCGTAGCAAACCAGGCGGACTTGAACAAAGTCCTACCACCAACCAAACCGAGTACAAATTAATGTGTACTCCCCTGGGGGGGAAAAAATTAACTGTCTATCACTGTTCATGAGATACGGCCTGGTGACGGCCAGTGGTGTCTTAATATGGAACCTCAAAAAAGATATTGCAAAATATTGACTTTCGGACTTTTAATCGCAGTAATTTGCAAGACGAAATTTGAAAATATGTAGTTATTCTTATTACTGTGCACCATTTAGTTATTTTTATTTAGATGCAAATTCGCGAATGTGTAAATGGCCCCAGAGCGTGTTGTGAAGTGTTTAATTCGATAGACCTTGCGTCAATCTCCTTGTGGATGTGACAATTTTATAGCATCACCTTTACTGTATGGTACTAGGATCACGTTATGTGCATTACTAACATTTAAAAGACGCAAGATAGTTAAAACTTTAGATGTCCATAAACATTGAAAGCAAATCTATTTATAAACATATAGATTTATCATCGTCGTACAACGCCGTGTGGTCACCACAGAACATAACAATTGTCACTACCACTATCTCTCCTGTGGGTGTCGTACAAGGCGACTAAAGCGTAAAGACAGCGATGATTCTAGCAATATACTGCGATTTATATACCCATAGATGGCAATAGGCTCGCCACCTATTACATGGGATGAAAAGTGAGTGTTAATTCACCTCTGCCTACCCCTTCGGGGATATAACTAGGCGTGATTTATGTACGTAAGTGTTGGTTTTTTTTTATGTATCTTTGATCATACCAAGCCCTCAAGAATTTCATCGCAAAGCTTAATTAAGCGTGATCAAACTTAGTAGTTGCAGCGAAGAGTTCTAGTTTTCAAAGTGGGCAGATAGTTCTTGGTGGGGAATCATGTTCGATAGTTTGATAAGTAGCACAAGCCTTCCTCTACTGGGTGCCACATTACATGCTCGTGTAATGACAGAGGCATGCTCATTCTCGAGACAATACATGGTTTTATACATAATAATATTATGGTTATGTAGAGTATTTTCAATGTACATACATACCAACCATCGAATAACGGCTTAACGTACCTTCGGAAGCACGGAGGAGCTCGAGACATAAATTATTGGTCACCCATCCAATGACCGGCCTTAGCGAGCATTGCTTAGTTTACGCAATCGCAGGCCAAGCGCGCTATGCCCCTGCTCTAGAGAGCTCCTCTTCAAAGAAATAGGCCATGCAATAATCTACGATCTCCAGAGATCTCCAAAATTTTATTAATTAGGATAAATCAGTGATGAGGAATGGGCAGCAGTGTTCCTCTCGTACCACCTAGCAATATACTGCGACTTTTGTGCCGATAAATGGCAATAAGCTCGTCACCTGTTACTTGACATTGTTGGCGAAACGTGGGTGCTAGTTCACCTCTGCCTACCCCTTCGGGGATATGGGCGTGATTTATGTATTATATATGTAATTTTATTAATTTCAATGCAGCAATCTCCAAGCGGTGAGAGCAGGAAGTGGCGAGTGTAACTTCCTGGTGTTCTGATTATGCGTTTGTCACTGTGCCGGCGTCGACGCTCAACTCTCACGACGCGACCGCATTCACACCGTCATGTCACCTATTTTTTAGTTATTTGTTTTTCTTTATTACACAAAACATATACAATTTATTAAAAAAATATGGGTGTCTTCATTTTCGGTCAAATTAAATAAAAGTATGTTGAAAAAAAAAAATGTTATCAATTATTGAATTCTCCTCTGCCTCCACGACATGGCGTATAAGGTAAGGTGTAAGGCATATTTATTAATATTGCCACAGTGGTAGGCAGAATTTACTTTTTTTCTACATTCTAAGTAAAATTCTTGACTAAATTACTCAGTTTCGGATACTTTAGGTCTTACCCTATATATCATTTTGAAACGTTTAAAAAATAAATAATTACTTCAAAATGGGCTCATGTTCCAAAAAACTGTCCAGCGACCTAACTCTGCAAGCCAATTGCATTCGTCTTAGTCTACTAGTCACTCTCACTCATTATATATGATAGCAACATTTGAGAGAGATGGCAACACTAAACCGATTCCAATTTATACAAAGAGTAGCCCCTCAGATCACACACAAACACAGACGCAATCAAGACTTATGTCTTACGCGAACGTCTGAATTTCCCCATGAAAAGATTTAGGCGTTACATTTGAAATGGATCCGGGTCAAGTATGGAGCATCGCTACGTGATACGCGCTCCACTCAGCGATCGCTACAACATTATCCTTTGGAGAGATCATAGGGCCTAGTGGAGACGCGACAGGAAAGGCAATTTGCAAGTGGCCCTTAAAAGGTTTAGGCATAAAATAACTATATATGCTTTTTATTTTCCACTCTCTTCCCAATTTTTGTGGCGTCGGTTCAGCATATCTATGGACTTTGTCTAAGATTTAGTCAAGTTTTTATAGCCAACCGCCTACCTGATACCAACCCTACGAGAGAATACTGTGTTGGCTGGTATTCCTTCTCCCTGCCCTGTTCCCAGTCTATCTGGGGTCGGCGCAGTATGTTTCCTCTTCCATTCATATGTCAGACGTCATCAAGCCATCTAATCCTTTTTGATTCATATCATCCATCCCACCGTAATGGTGTTAGTGATGAATGAATGTATAGAAAAGAGACTGAACGGACCATGTCGAGAGACCCATGAACGGAGAGAGTGATTAGAATGACAACATTCCATTCCATACTGCTCAAGGTTTTGGCTTAGGTTTTACAGCCGGCCGCCTGCCTGACACCAACCCTCTTTGGGTACGCTGTTGTTGGTGGTTTGCCCTCCACCATTCGGGTGCCCCAAGGTGCTTATTGGTCTACACCGGGCAATCTGTAAACTGTGTTGGCTGGTATATTATATGTTATTATTGGAACTTAAACAAAAAGAAATGCCAAAGATTTTTTTTGCTGTGGTGTTGGTACAGGACCATACAATTTTCATATACGTAATAAATATTAAGAATATACAACAAAAATATAATTTATTATAAACAACCGTTACTCGAGAATAAGTAGTCATTTTAACTTTATAAATTAGAATTATTATAATTCTGGACCAAAGTTGTGAACTACCCACTGTCTGTACTTATAATTAAAATAATGAATATTAACGAAGAACCCTACAACTATGTAAAAAATGTGATGTTGGTATTCCTTATCAAATAAATTATAATAAGAAGTTAAGTTCTATATTTTAATTAATATTTATCTAACATTTATTTCATGTTCAATGCAAATTCACGATTAAAGAAGTATTGAGAATGTAGTGTTCGTGCAATTTGAGGAGAACAGTATGATTTGTTGGCACCTTTATGCCACTAACTACATCAGAGACTACACGTCACAAACAAGTATCTATTAGAAGATGTCAACCGTTAATATAATGTTACGAGACAGTTACTGGAAACATTGTATTCGAAGCGGTTACACAATGTTAATTAATTTCCTTCAAGCACACTTCAGTAGATGTTATTACGTACCTATGGACTAGATAATTAATTATTAGGTACACGGTAACAAATACTTGTGACTTTGAATATAGGCCAGAAATCATTTTCTTAAATATGTAACATACATATATAAATCACACCCGAATGGATAGGCAGATATGTATTAACATCCACTTTTCTTCACCAATCATGCTAGGTCTTATGTAAGTGGCGAGCATATTGCCATCTATCGGGCACATAATTTGTAGTATAGTTGGTTTAAGGGGAAATCTAATGCTGCCTATTACTCATCGCTGTCTTAATCCTAAATTGCCTTATGTGACACCCAACAGCCGCAGGTGAGATTTGGGGTGGTGACAAATTTAATGTATTATTCTGCTCACCCGTCACCACACATATATTAAAATTTGGCTTATTTGTTGTTCCTTGGGTAAAGTAAAAATAATTAATACGTAACTGGTAAAGGAACAAGACGTTTTTTGGTATGTATAAGCAAAGGATTTAATTAAATATTTAATTTAAAGCTTAACGACAAAACTGTAAAAGCATGGCCTTTAAATAGCGTTTCCTTCTTTTGACCGGAAGGAGTAATTTCCATCGACCATCAAAGAACAAAAGGTGCGAACACAATAGATTTTATTCTAAAAGCCTTTTGATCGCCTTTCCTGGTGAATCATCACAGTGGGGGTACTTGTAATAATTTACAATTGAAAATACGATGTCTTTAACGCTTTACTTAAGTTAAAGTGTAATGGCACGAGTGTTATGATCACGAGAAGGGAGTTTTGAAGATTACAAGAATGTTTTGCAATGTCGTTCGATTATCGGGGCTTGGTACAGTTCTTTTATACGGAACCTTAATCTCTATTGTAAGGGTTTATAGATATAATCGTCTTCTCTTCATGATCAAGCCTACCAGTCCACTGCTAGACATGACCCTTCTCAAAAGCACAGCGTTTTTATTATAGAGGGCGTTCTATAGATTGTCTCAAGGCCTTATAGCTCGGGTAGGATCGAAAACGTAAGACTAGACTTTAGTTGCAAAAAAGAAAATCGCCAGGCTTTCAGCCCGATTTTACCGTCCACGCCATAAAAAATATGGTTGTACAATTAGATATACTCACGAATTGTCAAAGGAATAACTTAAACATTGAAATCGCGTGTGTGACTTTCAAAATGTTTCAAATATTTAACACGATAAGTTAAGCCACGTTAATCGCTTGTCAACCACTAGGAAGCCTTGTCCTTGTTGAAGAACGGGCAAGAAACTCAGTAAGTGCTTAATACACTAGGTAATAGGTTAGATTATTGTTCATGTATGTCGATATTTCTATTTGTTATTATTATTTTCATAACTCTCATATTATTTTTGGTGTAAGACCTAGGTTGTTGGTCTAAGTTCCTTTACAGGATCTACCGGGTTTATATAGTAGGCGAAAATCTTGGAGACTCCGAACCTTGCATTGAAGCACTTCAAACGGTTTCTTTACGGCACGCTTCTCCCAAGAGATCCTCGCAAGGCTTTCGAACCTCAGCAGGATTATACGAATCTGAGCAGGATTATTCTACCTTACCTGTCATGATGTTGTCCCTGATGATCTGCACGTGGTTGTCCCTGTCCGGGCGAGTGTGCTCGTGCCAGAAGCCGACCACGTGGCCCAGCTCGTGGACCACTATGCCGAACTTGTCACAGTTTTTGCCGATGGAGATGGCCTGAGCCCCGCCACCTCGCTTTCCCACGAAGGAACAGCAGCTGGGGACACAGCACCGTTATTACAGTGCGTTCACAGTTATTTTACCTCTGACACTTCTCATCATCCTGCTCTTACATATTGACATGTCATATTAGTATCCTTCTCTCAAATAAAACGTAAATGGAAACGCCAGAGGTAAAATAACTGTGAACGCACTGTAAAGTCTGACAAGTTCGTGCGCGATCCTCCTCCGGTATGAGGGGCGGTGGCGGGGACGAGGCTCTCTGGATGTTGGCGGGGGTGAGTGATGCGGGGAGGAGGGAGTATCCAGAGTGCCCCGTCCCCGCCACCGTCTCGTACCGCAGGAGGGTCGCGCACGAAGTTGTTGGACTATAGGCTAGCCCTCCGTCATACCAAAGACGGCGAACGCGCGAACGAGTAATCATTGCCACCAATTTACTTGTATGAATAACTATTGTACGAGGTATTAAAGTGTTAATCTACTTTATGATGCTGACTGTACAATAAGAGAAACTTACATACATACATATTATGTCACTTTTCCCTAAAGGAGTAGGATAAAGATCACTTTCATGACAATCTTATGACGATGTTATGAAGATGTTACGGCGATGCTATGGCAATATGCTACGATGATGTAATTACGATGATGTGACGATGTTACTGCGATGTTACGGCGATGCTAAGGCGATGTTATGGCGATGCTATGCCGATGTTATGATAATGCTATGACGATGTTATGATGATGCTTTGACGATGTTATTACGATGATGTAACGATGTTACTACGATGCTACAAAGATGCTACGACGATGCTATAACGATGTCAATTTACGTTTGCTTACCCACAAGGCCTCTCGGTGAAAACAATGTAATCCTTGTGCAGATCCGAATCGCGTTCAACGAACTTGACGCAGGTGAAGTTCTCCCAATGCCTCATGGCCTGCTTGAACAGAGATTTGTGGGCACCGCTGAAGTTCCCGTCGATTTCGTAGGGGATGACGCCGTTGTCCCAAATCCTCTCCTTGCGATTGGTCGCCGCTCTGGTGGCGCGGTGTCTTTTGATTGGCTAAAAGTAAAGGATGAATCATAGTCCTAACTTAATGTTATAAATGCAAAAGTGAGTTTGTTTGTTTGTTACGCTTTTAAGCATAAACCACTACATGAATTAGAAAATTCTTTAACTAATAGAAAGCAATATACATTACGAGTGAGTACCTATTATTTTTTCAATTACAGATCACTATGAAAATTCCAAGCCCGGAACATTTGTCTGAGATAGTCTGATCTGATGCGTCAGAACGGTATGGATTCCACACATTTGACATTAATCCATCAAAACATATCGCGTTAGACAAATGTAAATCCGGCATACTGTAACCTAAGGTATTAAAATTTTTCCAATAAAAGTGTTGTAAAAGTCATTTTTGACGTGCGTTGAAAATTAAAGCTCTTTTTAACACTTCCGTATAATAGTTCCAAAGCCTACACCCCTTCCGTGGGGACATTAAAGGACTGATGATGATATTCTAAGAGCACACTCTATCTGTGTGGTGACGGCAGAGTAGAATACAATTGTCACCACCCCAAATCTCTCCCGTGGGTGTCGTACAAGGCGACTAAGGATAAATAAGTGATAAGGAATGGGCAGCAGCGTTCCTCTTATACCACCTAGCAAGCACTGCGACTTTTGTGCCCTATAAATGGCAATAGGCTCGCCACCTATTACATGGGACCTAACATAATTGGCGTAACGTGGGTGCTAGTTCACCTCTGCCTACCCCTTCGGGGATATAGGCGTGATTTATGCATGTATGTATGTACACTCTATCTGTGTTCTACATTTCGAAAAATACAGCCATACACTCATTTTTTCTCAGAACAAATATTGTTATTTTAGCACGTGGAAAGAAAATTATATTTACTTCTCCTTCTGTTCTGTTGTAGGCTTGGCTCTCCATAGCCTCTAAATCGTCGGAAGTGTCACGAAAAAACCAATTCTTAAAAGGGTCTTCTTCCGTTGCGTTGTTCTTGGGCGGAGGCTTTCCATCGAACTTTTCTTCGAACTCGTGGACCGGTATTTCGAACTTACGAGGCTCTTCACTATGCTCCTTGCTATTGTATTTCTTATGGTGACGAAAAAATTTTTTCCTCTCAAAACGTGAGTTGTCTTCTGAGCTTCTCAATGCGTTCTGTCCATTTCTCTCGCCGGAATGTATGTTTCTCAATCTAAAATTAAAAATGAGTTAGAAATGTTACAATGTTAATTATTAATAGGTAGTTTTGGTTTACCAAACAGTTGGTAGCTTTTACATACATATACATATAAATCACACCTATTATTCGCGAAGGGGTAGGCAGCGCTGAATCAACACCTTAGCTGATAGCTTTTGACATTTATATAATTATGTTCACTGTTAACTCAGGTTAATACACAACTATTTATAGGTAGAAACTATACTTATATCCATTAAGTTAGCTTAAATTTAAGCCTTAACTAATGCACAATGTTTATAATTTCACTCTTTACAGAGGACGTTTCATGTTCAGAGTAACATCACGACGATAATGTTTTAAGGTGTTCCCGAAAAATTGTCGACAAACTCATATCACGGATCTCTAAGGCGGATAAGTTATTCTCACTTGGATTTCTTAAGTCTGCTAAATATTAAGTCGGTTCAATACATTTCTTGTGTTATGTTAATAATTTACTGTTGGGGTTTTTGGACACTATCTCTTTATATATATCGTGCCATGTGGTGACGGCAGAGTAGAATACAATTGCCACCACCCCGAATCTCTCCCGTGAGTGTCGTACAAGGCGACTAAGTATAAATCAATGATGAGGAATGGGCAGCAGCGTTCCTCTTATACCAACTAGCAATAGCAATGTACTGCGACTTTTGTGCCCGATAAATGGCAATAGGTTCGCCACCTATTACATGGGACCTAACATAATTGGCGAAACGTGGGTGCTAGTTCACCTCTGCCTACCCCTTCGGGGATATAGGCGTGATTTATGTATGTATGTATGTATCTCATAATATATTTCTGACAGACTATGTATTCGTTCCCGCACCGTGAATCCACTAAGAGTTTTCATTTCAATTGTAAGATATAATTGTATTGTTTCGTAAGATATAACGTTTTGAATATTTAGCAAATGAGGAGGAGTCGCAAAAACAGACTATAACAATAAGAGCGATGAAAATGGTAATAGCCTTTGCCGTTGTCCTATCTCTTATCTTCCATTATATCTATCTTCGAACAATTTAAGCAACAACCGTCAATTGGTTACAATTAGCACAATGAATATTAAATAGCTGTGAAATTACTTGAGGAAAAATGATTGAAGCTCATGCCTTTCTTCATTTGCATGTTCTTAAAGTATTACGAAGTATTCTAGAACACTCAGTAAATTATGCTTACTTAACTATTATTCTGAATTTCGGTCCGGTCTAAATCCGGCGGATTGTTACGTTAGATTTCAGTTTTTATCTTGGATAGTATCATTATTTATTCATCTTATCTCATATCTATGGACCAGTCATGGTTATTAATCCTGAACATATTCAGTAATTATTTTCAGATGATTGGTGTAAGTGTAAAGACCTTTTATATTATTATTATTATTACCTACTGTGTCAACACTTTGAGAAGTAAATTGTGTATGGGACTATTTTGGGTTGTATGGTTGCTTGCTTCCGCTTTCATAATGCGAACAGCTAAGGAGTGGGCCTCTTAGACGCGGACTGTTTTCCTGGATCAGTATAATCTGGATGTCTTCAAGGCCAGTGTGAACAGGCATCTTCTAGGCGAGCGTGTACCATCCTAGGCCTCATCATCCTTTTCCATCAGGCATGATTGTGGCCAAACGTTCTGCCTATTTAACTTAAAAAAAAACCTATTACATCGGACCTAACTTACCTAACGGGTGTCACCTCTACCTATGTATGTATGAAATTAAGCTTTAGAATAATACTTTTGGTGTGAGTAAGCGATAAAAGAAATCTTAATTAATTAAGATTTCTGTTTTTTACTTGCTTGCTTAATATTAATTTAAATAATTTTTAAACTAGGATCAGAATTAACTAGGATTCAAAGCATGAATAGAAGACGTAAAGGCAAAAGTTTTGAAGCGCAATTAAGTATGTAAAGCTCTGAGAAGTAACGAGGAGCATTCAGAACCACAGGAGTCATGCTTTGGACACGCCGGCGAAGGAATGCAAAGAAAACCTTTTAAGAAATTGCTCATTCAAAAACACTCATGCTTATGCTTTATAGGCAATGCTCAGTGTGTAGAAAGAAACACGCGAATTTTCTTTTTACATTAAGCTGTATTTCTAAACCCTGTTAAAACGAGAATTAATACTTTTTGCTAAAAATAATCACGTATTTTGACACATAAATTTTCATTTAGTAAATTGTGAAAGTGTGGCGATGGTAGAGCGGTATTACAACTATCACCACTCCCATTCTCATTACTAATATTCCGCGGTGTGTGTAAATCTACTAATAGTTATAAAATATAACTGGGAGTCAGTAGCAGCAGTATAATTTATTTATTAAGTTGTTATAAGACCCATGTTGGGTCTTATAGCAACTTAATACAGCTTATTAAGTAATGAATGGATATTGCTCAGCCTTCTACTTTAGGGATAAGCAGATGTGATTTATGTATGAATGTAAATAGTGATAAAATAATCTTACAAAGATTTTGGTGGTTAGAAAAAGAATTTCGAAAAATACACTAATTAACTTGCCGAAATTCTTGCCGAATGTAAACTTGCCGAATGTAAAGGTTAGAAGAATTTCGGCAAGTTAATTAGTGTCTTGGGTGGCCGAGCGGTCAGGCACCTGCCCGGATAGCAGCGGACGCGGGTTCGATTCCCGCCTCAAGATCATAATTTTTCGAAATTCTTTTTCTAACCACCAAAATCTTTGTACTAATTTTTCTAACATTTATATAATGTTAAAATTAAAATCGAATAGTTTATAAAGCAAACCCAAGCTTAACCGAACGCACGGTATTTGTAAAAATATCTGCTTTGGAATGTTTGAAATTCATTTCTACATTGCGAGGGTACCCGTTGGCTTACAACGTGAAGTGTAAAGGTTAGAAGAATTTCGGCAAGTTAATTAGTGTCTTGGGTGGCCGAGCGGTCAGGCACCTGCCCGGATAGCAGCGGACGCGGGTTCGATTCCCGCCTCAAGATCATAATTTTTCGAAATTCTTTTTCTAACCACCAAAATCTTTGTACTAATTTTTCTAACATTTATATAATGTTAAAATTAAAATCGAATAGTTTATAAAGCAAACCCAAGCTTAACCGAAGGCACGGTATTTGTAAAAATATCTGCTTTGGAATGTTTGAAATTCATTTCTACATTGCGAGGGTACCCGTTGGCTTACAACGTGAAGTGTAAAGGTTAGAAGAATTTCGGCAAGTTAATTAGTGTCTTGGGTGGCCGAGCGGTCAGGCACCTGCCCGGATAGCAGCGGACGCGGGTTCGATTCCCGCCTCAAGATCATAATTTTTCGAAATTCTTTTTCTAACCACCAAAATCTTTGTACTAATTTTTCTAACATTTATATAATGTTAAAATTAAAATCGAATAGTTTATAAAGCAAACCCAAGCTTAACCGAACGCACGGTATTTGTAAAAATATCTGCTTTGGAATGTTTGAAATTCATTTCTACATTGCGAGGGTACCCGTTGGCTTACAACGTGAAGTGTAAAGGTTAGAAGAATTTCGGCAAGTTAATTAGTGTCTTGGGTGGCCGAGCGGTCAGGCACCTGCCCGGATAGCAGCGGACGCGGGTTCGATTCCCGCCTCAAGATCATAATTTTTCGAAATTCTTTTTCTAACCACCAAAATCTTTGTACTAATTTTTCTAACATTTATATAATGTTAAAATTAAAATCGAATAAAATAATCTTAGTTATTAAGTGTGATACGAACCTTCTTCTATTACCGTGTCTCCGTCGTCGACGTCTTCTAGTGCTTGTATCTTGTACTAGACTTTGTAAGCTCTCAGTTGGTTTCAACAGATCGTTTGCTTCAATATTGTCTACGGCTTCTTGTACTGTCTTATTGATAATAAATGCGTTCATATTTACACTATCTTCTTCCTGCTCATTAGTGGGTAAAACACCGTTAGTTGGTGCTGGAGCAACAGTTATATTGTCAGGAATATCTTTTACTTGAATATTTTTAGAATCTCCAGTAATTTCTCGACTGTTACTTTGGATTTTGTTTGTGATATCTTCTACTTTATTTGAAGCGTTTGCTACTTGTATGTTGAGGTATAATTCGTCTAGATTCAAAATATTGTCTGTAGATACATTCACCACTAGCACGCCGTCTTGCTCTAGACTATCGTACTCTGTGAGATTATCAATGGCAGTTTGATTGGTTTGATCTAGCTTACTTTGATTTGACATGAATGTCATATTGTCTAGCATTTCATCAGGCGGTAGTTTACCATTTTTCAACATTATGGATTTATCTACACCTGCTGGTAAAATCTGCAACATCAATTGAATCATTTAATAGAATACTATTCCTACGTTACAGTTTTTTTATTAATTATATCATAATAATTCTATATTATTGTAATTATAAAACTTTGCAAGCCAAATGCGAAATAAACCATAAGTAATCGAAACTGTGGATAAAATAAATAAATATTACATATGAAAGGTTTTTTATAACATGCACAGTAATAAATTTATAATCAAAAATATAACATTGGAAAGAACATTAAATAAAAATTATTTACTACCTACCTTAGCAGACAATGTGACATCATTATATTTTTTTGGCTTTTCCTGAAATAAAGGCACTGGCTGTTTAGTTCTCTTACGAAGAATGTCCGTAAGACCTTCTTCTTCTACTTGCAGCCCTTCTAGAAGGACTTCCTTCTTCAGTCTTTCAACTTCTTCTTGTAGTGACTTATTAATTTTTGTAGTAGGCGGAGTTTTTGTTACTGGTTTAAAGAAATCTGAGTCAGGTATTGCAATATCTCCTTGAAAGTTATCTGTGAACAAAGAGATTTTAGTCAATTAAACTGTTCTGAATCAAAAATCTAAATCGATCGCGTTAATGGTAACGAGTACTGACTACTGAGGTAACATGACTTAGAAAATAATATAACATATATATCATATCTTGAAATTTGGCTACCATTACGATATTTTGTAACTTTCAAAACTCAGTCAGTTCTGCGAATCGAAAGACCAAATCTTTTATTAATCTTTATGTGAACCAGTAAGTAAGTAAGTTTAATAATCACAATGAAACTTTTTAAAACTTTGTGCATTTGTGAGTATACTGTCCTCGTAAGATATAAATAGAACACTCAAGACATTACAATCAACAGCACATTTATAATCACATTTAGCACGTGTTTCAATAATAATATTTTGTTATTAATAAACAAGTCTATTATCAGCTAAAGGTGAAACTTTGCCCTGGTCTTATGAGAAATCACATTAACGTTTCAATTCCGAAAACATTACAACATAAAATGACACCTTGTGAATAAATTATTGACTGCTCAAAAATTAAGACTTGTTTCTGAAAAAATACTACCGAAATTAAGAATAGAGCTATTTGAATCTGAAAATGTAACTGTTTTTTTGGCTGATGGCAGTCAGAGTATTATCATCACAAACTTTAATTAAATATCCTTTAATGTCCCACAGCTGGGGCAGAGGCCTTCCCTTAGGATGGAAGAGTACAGGGAGAACGGGCCATAACACCACGCTAGTCCAGTGTGGATTAGTTGGTAATAATGGCTGCAGATGTCAGGACCAACGGCTTAATGTGCCTTCCGAAGCCAGGAGGAACGTTTTTTATTCATGTGTCCTCAGTTACAGGTTGCATAGCCTAAATTAATCTTGTATTCTTCTCAGGTTTGTAAAGCACTTTAAATCATTCTTCAAAAATTGGTCATTGCATACAATTGCTAGTAAGGCGAGGTGGGCTATAACCACTTTTCTTCTGACTTGTGGAAGGCCTTGATGAGAAGAATGCCTGAGAAGGCTCAGTGGCAATTATGGTATTATTATGTTAATGGGACGCCTGTGGTAGAGGTAATGAATTCCGCCATCGGATGCAGACTGCGTTCATCTTATTACCACAAACTGTTCAAGAAGTTTCTGTAATAGCTCGGTGGTATAGATCGGTGTAAAATTTATTAATATCAAAAATCGAATACTTTTTTATCATGGTAAAGATCTATAACGACTAGAAATTGAGAATATTGAGCAGTTTACAGCTGCTTAAACCGTGACGACTAAGAAATACAAGTCGGAGACAATAAATTTCCATACTTGTTCCATGGTAAGTATGTTTAGTTACGATGAAGAAATTATAAACAGCACAATAACATTTCGTGTTTCGTTGAAACGTCGTGACAAAACAATTTGAAGCGTTGTTGCGCCGCATTAAAGCGTAATTTATAATTTCAATCATATAATTCGGAATTCATGCGCTGTCGTCATAAATGGCGATTGCATCCTGACATTAACGCTACTACATCTGTTGCGATCGTAAAATTTAATGACCACTGACGCGTGTCTAGGCCCCAGCTGGTGCCTAACGCTGGCCGGCAATTAATTAATTGTCCGTGTACACTTACAAGCCGCGTATTGGACGACACAGTTTACGATAGCGCCGAAATCGTTGAATATTCATGGTGGGGTCGTATTTGAGGATTGAATTTGATTATATAGGCATACGTGGTAGTGGCGGGAAATGCTCTGAAATATCGGCGGTTGAATGTGCGGGATACGACCATGTTTATTTTGTGGTCCAGCAGTTGTGTTATTTGGCTAGCATCAATTTTTTTATTTTATTAGCGTAGCACGTGGGTGCTAGTTCACCTCTTCCTTCCCCTTCGGAGAGATATAGGCGTGATTTATGTATGTATGTATGTAGCCGCGTGGTGACGGCAGAGTAGAATACAATTGTCACCACCCCAAATCTCTCCCGTGGGTGTCGTACAAGGCGACTAAGGATAAATCAGTGATGAGGAATGGGCAGCAGCGTTCCTCTTATACCACCTAGCAATAGTACTGCGACTTTTGTGCCCGATAAATGGCAATAGGCTCGCCACCTATTACATGGGACCTAACATAATTGGTGAAACGTGGGTGCTAGTTCACCTCTGCCTACCCTACCCTACCCTATCCCCGAACGAGTAGGTAAATTAACACCCCACGTTTGACAAAGGTCCCGTATAATAGTAGGAATATAATGCTCAAATAATGTTTGAATTCATTAAAAATTAAGTAAATAATAATTTCAATTAATGCTTACATAATAATCAAATGAGGCAAGAATAACAGCTCTAGAATCCCGTTGGAATTGAATTAGGAATCGCATTGTTACCGACAGTCGCCGCCCAAGTAGCGGGCCGCAGCGGAAATCGCGGTGAAACTTTTTTATAGTTGGAATTTTCAATAGCGGGCTGCAGAATTAAACCCGTGGAATTCTTTGACACGGCAGCTGGCAGACGAATAATTATTATGATTTGATTTTCTATTTGAACAATGTAATTAAATGATAGAAAAAAGGAAATTGTGATTAGAAAATGTTCGAAATATTATAGTCTTGATGCGGGAACCGAACCCGCGTTCTCTGCAATCCGGGTTGTTGCTTATACATCTATATAAAGTTCAGATAAAAATCAAAATGAAGTGAGATTTAAAAAAATATATAATTGAAATCTTTGCTGCAACGTGAAGTTTAATGGTTAGAGAAATTTCGGCAAGTCAACTATCGACCTGGTTGGCTGGCCGATTGGTATAGGCATCTGCCGGATCGCAGAGGTGGCGGGTTCGATTCCCGCATCAGGACAAATGGTTTTCGAAAATTTTCTGACTTTGTTTTCTATGAAAAATTATTTAAAATTCTTTAAAAGTTTTAGACCATATTTTTTAGATGTAAAGTTTTATTGTCCTCGTTACAAGAATTGAGATAAGCAGCAAAAATGTCTGGATAAAGACAGTTCTGTTTGAAATGCTGATTGTTTCTTAACATTGCCCTCTGAACTGTAACTTATGTTGATATTATTCTTAAATATTTTTGAATAAGTTGGTTAGGTTAGGTAAGTTAGTTAATTTAATAATAATAATAATAATAAGATAGTTAATTTGACGATTATCAACGTCTCGCCTTTAGGACATATTGTTTCTAAATATTTATAATCTATCCGTTCTTTGTTATTCGCATAATTAAGAATTAAGAGTCGCCCAAGTAGTAATTTTTGTACGTTACGTTAGTATGGTATCACAGTTTGATTCAACCCAAATTTAAATATTGTTTGAAAGAAGAAGACTAGAATAACCTGAGTTTGATTCCGGCACGAAAATTGGATTTTAATTTCTTAGAACTTACAATAATTTGTTAACAATTCGCTGTACTGTCCTCAATTGTGTCCCACGGTTATGGATTGTATAATTTAATCAGGGAACACCGCATTGCATTCAGTTTCCATGCAATCGATTCCCGCCCGACACATTTTGCATATCTGGTGACGACAAAGCTTAAATTCCCATTAACGGACTGTGTGGCAGCGTTAAATTTAAGCCTGGGTCATCTAATTTCATCATCATCTTCCTATCCAGAATACTTGATACCATTCGTGCCATTGACGGCCGCCTTGGTCGAATGCTCAGATTGCTGGGTATTGGCCAAGAGGTCCCGGGTTCGAATCCTGGTAGGGGCAAACTTTGTGATGACCACAAATGTTTGTTTCCGAGTCATGGTTGTGTATATGTTTATGTAGTATATTTTCAACATTTTATATACATAATTATATTAAAAATATGTCCGTCATCTAGTATCCATAACACAAGTGCTTAGGCTATTTACTTTGGGCTAGATGATAGGTGTGAGTGTAAAAATATTTATTATTTATTTTATTTTATCCGCTCCGACGTCATCGAGCCATTCACACCACATATCTTTTAATTGATATCATCAATCACACCGGATTCCGGGAAGGTGCTAGTGATGATTGAATGTATAGAATAGTGAATAGAGCCGTGTTGATATACCGATGAACGGAGGGAGTGAGCTTAGGTTTTATAGTTGTAATAATTATAAGGTACATGACGAGGCCATCTGTAATTAGAGCTGCATACAGTTTAATATAGGATGTTTTTAATGTTTAACATTAATCTGTGTTACCTCTGTTATGGTCTAAATAAATAAATAAATATTCTGAGTATGCTCTTTTTGCTGGTTTTACCATTCGGGACTGCTCTAAGGTGCTTATTGGTACAACTTACAATGATGCAATACCTTTCTTGAAAAGGTAACTCATTTTACATACTTAAAGATATCCACATCTCTCTCCACTTTATTTTGAAATGTAGCGTAATTTCGCGACCCCTCTCATGTTTCACTCGCAATTCGGAGGCTGTTCACTGATGTGTTACGCGGGGCAGTTACGTCTGGGCTTGGCAGGTCACATTATGATTCATATCAGGCGCAGGTAGATGATGGATGAGATTCTTAAGATTGTTCTCAAGGGTTCACCTATAATACTTAGCTTCTTAGGTACAGAAGAGACGCAACTTTGAAACGCATTATAATTATTCAACAATAAGGGCTAATTTATTTAATGAATATTTTTTTATTTCGTTTCGTATACATAAGTCATCCCTAAGGGATTTGCAGAGGTATGTTAACAACCGCGTTTTGGCAGCTTATTTCAGTTTCCATGTAATGGGGGGTGAGCCTATTGCCTTCATTTAATAATTATTAAAAAAAAAAATTGTATAAAAATCACTTGAAGCCCAGTGTAGACCAATTAGTACCTTGAGGCACCCGAATGGTGGAGGGCAAACAAAAACCAACAACAGCATACCCAAAGGGGGTTGGTGTCAAGCAGGCGGCCGGCTATAAAACCTAAGGCAAAACCTTGAGCGGTATAGATTGGAAAATTGTCATTCCAATGACTCTCTCCGTTCATCGTCCTCTCGACATGGTCCGTTCAGTTTGTCGGTGATTAGGCTTAAAACTCCTAGAAATATCTCTTGAAATTACCCAAATCTCGCGTTAAAAGCCAAAATTCTCAACGTATATCATGCAACGGTCGTCAAATGCAGCCGCAGACTTACCCATTCGCGGTCTACTACACACGGGACCCCATAAATTGCGGTAATCCTGTTCTTATGTACTCGACTATGAAGAAATATAGGATAAAACTCCAATACAAAATCTTTACTAACAAAAGTTAGGGCTAATAAAATTGTATTTGGACAAAGAACATTTATCTGATCACAAATTTTTTGTACTTATCTCTAACATTTATAATTTTCAAATTAAATCAATCGAAGTAATAAAATTTAGGGCTAGAGAGTAGACAAAAATAATTGAAAATAAGAATAAACTGTGAAAAAACGTTGAAAAACTTGAGCTAGGAAGATCAGCATAATCATTATTATGACTTTGACTTTTAAATCAGTTCCCTTGCTAATTATCAAATCATTTATCTTCCTGATGGCTGAGCTGGACCTTCCAAGTCATTCACAAGTAGAAATAAGATAGTAAATAACTGTGCTTGTTAAGATGAAATACTTACAGATAAAATTGGGCAATCTATTCGGTTATTTGCTGGTATACGCGTGGCAACTACCGAATGGGATTACGATTCGATCATGAGCGCAAATCAAATGACGGTTCCACCCTCCACGGTGACGGAGTGTCTATACAAAGATGCCAATAAACTAGGAAAGATTTATTTCAGCATCATCCCAAAAAATTTGCTATAAATCAAACCAGCCTGCATTAACACAAGCCTCCTGAATCGGAGATCGAACAGTCATTGTGCCCTAATTCATTAGGTCCCTGTTCCTTTCATGATGGGCTGAAGGCGAAAAAATTACATTAAAAGTCAACTAATGGATATTGCCCGGTGTAGACGTAATATAAACACCTTAGGGCATCTGAATGGTGGAAGGCAAACCGCTAACAACAACATACGCAAACAAGATTGGTATCAGCCAGGCAGCCGATGAAGTTGACTGGTGAATTGCCGTGAGGCAGATCCCAGACTTTCCCCGTTTAAATGGCTAGTAGGGACACCGGAGTGGTTTAGTGGGTATTGCTGGCGCTTCGTGCGCTGGGGGAGTCCCACACACGCCAGTCGCCTAGCTAGCGGCTGGTATGGTGCGTAAATGCATTCGACTCAGACAAAAAAAGGCAGCCGATGAAGTGCCAAGGCCCCAATTGAATAAAATTAATAAGAACTATATCTGTAACTAATACGATATGGCTATGTGATAGGTAATAAATAATAAAATAGACATAGCACCTATAATTTTGTCGATATAATTAGATCGAACTCGTTCAATGCCAACACTATTGATTGATTATTGAGATTTGATTTTTGTTTATTTGCCTGTAAAAGGCACTTCATTTTGCAATAAAACCAACCAACCATGTTTTAGTGCTATACTAGACATGTTTACACTTTTACAGATATTAGAAATTTTAACGCAACATTTTTCAAAATAAATCTAATAAGTAATAGCACTGTTATTTTATTTAAGGAAATAAATTCGATCGATATTGGTCTTGGAAATCTGAAACCAAAATCAGAGAGAGAGAAATGAATAAGCCTGCTAAGAATATCAATGATACAAATAATAGAATAGATAACTAACGTAGCTACAGAGCAGGTAATTGAATTTCAGGTATTGATTTTGTGCACAATGATATTCAAATCCGTGCATTAATTCGATAGCCTCAGTTTCACCCCGAAAACCTTTAGCCGGACAGTGGAGCCGAGGGAAGCCGGTTTAATCGTCTTTTAACCGGTTACATGCGGAAATGTGCATCCAAGTGGTTAGACCGTGTTTTATGCGGCTCGCTTACGACTGTGAAACGGGAGCCAAGTTTTGGAATGGTTTTCCTTTTAGAATTCAATCAGTTCCCTTTCTAATTCAATCTCGATTAGTCCGTTGGTGAAGGACAAAAAATCCGTGCAACATAATATACGTGAGTTCTGTATTTCAGCTTGACAAAATAGACAAATGGAAGCAATTCGAACGAATAAAACATAAATAATTTTTTTTACAACTTATGTTCTTTGTAATACGTCAGTTTCATACATTCGTATTCGTATACTCGTTCGAATCTCCCATTGCCTGATAAAGTTCGGTGAGTAGTTATAGGTAACAAAAATTGTGACTTTTCTTTATAAAATGTTGAAATAAAAACCAAATAATAACAGCAAGAAGAAGATAAATAATAAATAAATAAATAAATATTTTTAACACTCACACCTATCATCTACATACATACATAAATCACGCCTATATCCCCGAAGGGGTAAACAGAGGTAAACTAGCACCCACGTGTCGCCAATTATGTAAGGTTCCATGTAATAGGTGGCGAGCCTATTGCCATTTATCGGGCACAAAATCGCAGTATTATTGCTAGGTGGTATAAGAGGAACGCTGATGCCCATACCTCATCACTTATATCCTTAGTCGCCGTGTACGACACCCACGGGAAAGATTTGGGGTGGTGACAATTGTATTCTACTCTGCCGTTACCACACCTATCATCTAGCCACAAGTAAGTAGCCTAAGCACTTGTGTAATGGATACTAAATGACGGACATATTTTTGAAATCATAATACCTAATTATGTATATAAATGTTTTAAATATTTTATACTACATAAACATATACACAACCATGACCCAGGAACAAATATTTGTGGTCATCACAAAATTTGCCCCTACCAGGATTCGAACCCGGTACCTCTTGGCCAATACCCAGCGATCTGAGCATTCGACCAAGGCAGCCGTCAAGATGAAAATAGCCACAAAAATATCCAGCATTAGCACTAATCCAAAACTAAATCTTGACGCGAATTGAAATCTTAATTTCGAAATACAGCGTTCAACCAACTTCAAAAGGGTTCTCAAAAACGCTTCCTTTGCCAATGTTAAAATGGCGTGCTTATAATTTCAGCTGAATGCAAGTGTCCTTATTGAAATGAGCATCTTTTGAGAGCGCATGTGTACTCTCGAGCGCGACCTACAAACTCGGGAGCGAAGGATGGAAACCTTGGCACTTGTGATGCAACGATGTGCACGACGGTGTCAAGCAATTTCACCTGTACTTTGCAGAATTATATCTCACGTTATCCTAATTTCTTTTAGCAGTAAAGCCGGCCAGAAGGCTTTTCCTAAAACTACAAGGTTACAAGGGTTTAGGGTTTAGACAGCGATAAGTAATGGGCAGCAGCATTACTTTTGTACCACCAGCAATGTACTGCGATTTACGTGCCCGATAGATGGCAATAGGCTCGTCAACTATTACATGGGACCTAACAGGCAAAACGTGGGTGCTAATTGACCTCTGCCTACCCCTTCGAGGATATAGGCGTGATTTATGTATGTAGGTATGTATAATTTTACAAGGCCGTGTGGCGACGGTAGAGTAGAATACAATTTTTCACCACCGACCACCTCATACCTCTCCCGCGGGTGTCGTACAAGGCGACTAAGGTTAACAGTGATGGGCAATAATTATAGGCAGCAGCGTTCCTCTAATGCCATCTAGCGGTGTGTTGCGAATTTCGTGCCAAATGCCATGCCACCTAATTACATGGGACCTAAACTAATTGTCGAAGAGTGGGTGTTAATTCACCTATGCCCCTTCGGGGTTATAGGCGTGATTTATGTATGTATTTGACATGAAAATGAAATGGAAGGCTTATCACGAAAATTCAGAATGGTTAGTGGCACATTTGACCAATTGTCAGCCAACATGCCAGCCGCAGGGCACAGCTCTCCGTGAGGTCGTTCCTTGAGGAATTTATTTAGTAATAACCCACTTTATATTACATCTCGGGGAGTGGATTGCAGAAAATATTGTTTCAGAGTTCAGACCTTTTTGAGCACACTTCGTCATCGTGGTCGCAATAATGCGTGCTTTGAAATGTTTCTATTTCTGTATGGAGTTTATCATTTAAATGCAGATCTTCTTCTTCTTCTTCGTGCCCTGTTCCCAGTCTATCTGGGGTCGCCTCAGTATGTTTCATATTTCAATCATTTCGTCAGACGTCATCAAGCCATCCACTCCCTTTAGATTCCTATCACCTATCACACCGTAAAGGTGCTAGTGATGAATGAATGGATAAAAACAGACGGAAATGACCACGTCGAAAGACCGATTAACGGAGAGAGTGATTGGGATGACATCATTATTCCAATCCATGCTGCTCAAGGTTTTGGCTTAGGTTTTACAGCCGGCCGCCTGCCTGACACCAACCCTCTTTGGGTATGCTGTTGTTGGTGGTTTGCCCTACACCGTTTGGGTGCCCAATATGCTTATTAGTCTACATCGGGCAATCTCACTTAGTCGACTTATACGACGACACCCATGGGATGAGTTCCCAATTCTATGTTATTTATTCGCTCCCAGGCCAGCATAGAAGACTAAGGGCCTGTTTCACAATTGACAGGTAAGTTTTGGGTAGTATAATACGACTGTCGAATGATCTGCCAAGTAAGCTACTCAGGACTTACTTGTCGATTGTGAAACAGGTCTTTAATGTTTTACTTCTATTCGGAATTTTAAATTCAACTTTATAGACATATATCACTGACAAATTTCGAAAAAAGCGCCCTGGTGGGACTCGAACTCTTAACTTCTTTTTTTTTTTTTTTTTTAAGTTATTTTTTTGTTGTTATCAAGTAGGGCCTTAATCCACAAAGTATTAATCTGCCAATATTCCCGTGAATAGCTTAGCGACTTAACTCTGCAAGCCGATTGCAATCGTCTTACACCCGAATACAGAAACGCTACTCAAAATTTGAGTCCTGCTTACATTGAAGTTTTGTTAAAGTTGACGTTTCTCCATACAAATTCTGACAGGTATTGTCCACTTAACTTTCTAAGCAGTGCTCGAAACTTGATTAGCTTTTCTGTATTCGGAGGTTAGTCTACCAGTCACTCTCACTCATTAGGTATGATAGCAACGTTTGAGAGAGATGGCAACACAAAACCGATTCCAATTAATTTAAAGAGTAGCCCCTCAGCTCTTAGTTCACGAACATTGCCTCGCTCCACCCAACATAATAGCAAACTCCATTCACCCCATGTTGCCGACAGACTGTTAATACGCGGCAACAAAAAGTCCGGAGCGATATGCAGACGTGCATGTGGCGCGACGTCGGCCAACAAAGGCATTACGCGGCGTTGTCAAAGCCATTGTTCGCAACTTGACGCCGCCACAAGGTATGCAGCCTACATCGAGTGAAACTTCTTTGTGTGCCGTTTGGTGACGGCAGAGTAGAATACAATTATTATTGTCATCACCCGACATAAGGTATAAGTTGGTAGCGGGCGACATGAGGCAGCAGCGGACGACGTGTCGTGGCGACATGAAGCGACGACACGTCGTTACGTTCTCTCGCTGCAGTCATGATTTCGAACCCGACTGCAGACGGCAACCGCAGATGGAATCCAGTTCGGAAAAATTCATTTTGAAACTCGCTCGACGTGTCGTTACTCCGGCGTCAGCGACTACTGATCCGCGGTCGGGCGACACTGGCGTCTGTCGCTAACTACGGAGGGAATTTCATAGAAATACCTAGAAACCAGCCCGGCTAGCATGACCAACGAAACACAAATGATATAGCCATTTATCGCGTTGGACTTACAAAAATCATTGAATTTTAGACAGTTCAAAGCTATAAATGGCTATATCTTTATGAAATAGACTTACTGCCGCACTCAGAGACGTCAAATAACGTTAATGAGTACTTAACGTCAAAAAATGACAATTCAAAACTAGTCGCTATTCTTGCCGGGTCTATGGTCTAGATTTTAATGAAAATTTTTGACATTAAATACTCATTAAAGTTAATTGACAACTCTGAGTGCGGCAGTTAGAGACTTATTTAATTAATCAATTCAGTGTTAAAATTACTTATTTAAGTGTTAAAATCCGATGATTTTTGACTGTACAACTCATATATATCATATCATATCATCATATCATACAGATATATCATATCGTGTTTCGGTGGTCATGCTAGCCGGGTAGTAATGTCGCTGCCACACGTCGTCCGCTGCTGCCTCGTGTACCTTTAGGATAAATCAGTGATGAGGAAAGGGCAGCAGCGTTCCTCCTATACCACCTAGCAATAGTACTATGACTTTTGTGCCCGATAAATGGCAATAGGCTCGCCACCTATTACATGGGACCTAACATAATTGACAAAACGTGGGTGCCAGTTCACCTCTGCCTACCCCTTCGGGGATATATGCGTGATTAATGTATGTATGTTCTCTGTGTCGTTAGAAATGTGTGCTATTAGATTACACCTACCAATCTGCACTGGGCTTTCGTGGTGGATTCTGGTGCATCATCTTTATCACCAGGCCTTTAATGTCTCCACTGATTAGGCTTTCCCTATGTATGGAAGCATATAGGGAGAATGCTTCCATACCATAAGCTTTCAAACCATAAGCCACCACGCTGACCCAGTTCGGATTGGTTATTAACGACTAATAGAGCCGGGACCAACGGCTTAACGTGCCTCGCGAAGCACGTAGGAACTCAAGCTAATAAATGTTCGGTTACCCATCCAATGACCGGCCTTAGCAAACATTGATTAGTTTATGCAATTGCAGGCAGAGCGTAATTTTGAATACAAAAAAGAGGCCACCGGTTGGCGGACAGGTCCCCCTTGCCTGCGTACATAAGGGCGTGTACAAGAAACTGCGATGGGAAGTCGCATTGTGAAAATTTACGAGCTCGCACGATGCATCGCAAGAACTTGCAAATTGATTCGCATCGCGCATTCCTTCAATTTTATACTGTTTTGTTTCTTTTTCCTGTATTCATTGTGTCATCCTCGCCGCTCCAAATCGCATCGCAGAAATTCTCATTGCAGTTTTCTGCGTTGCGAGTTCGCATTGCATCAATTAGCAGTTATTCGCAAGGACTAACTGCCGCACTCAGAGACGTCAATTAACTTTAATGAGGACTTAATGTCAAAAAATCTCATTTAAATCTAGACCATAGACCCGGCAAAAATAGCGACTAGTTTTGAATTGTCATTTTTTGACATAAAGTACTCATTAACGTTATTTGACGTCTCTGAGTGCGGCAGTAAGTCCTAAAGGATGGTTTAGTTGATAGGTCAGCGATTCCCCTCTTCGTCGCAATTCACCATAATAATATTCCGTCTTGTACGCTATTCGATTTATAATTTCAACATTGTATAAATATTAGAAAAATTAGTACAAAGATTTTGAACCCGCGCCCACTGCAATCCGCTCCGTTGAGGCACCTGCCCGGAGTCTATCTATCAATGAGGATTCTCTTCGAGACAAAACAGCCGGCCGCAACAGGTGAGATTATCTTGGGTCCCGTAAGATGATATTTTGTAGGCACCCCTTACACCCCATTCTAAGAATAGGCACGTCTAAATAGGTCGTTTAAATAACTTTACCAATATACCTCCCTTTAAATAGCACAGCAACCACGATAGTAAATCTTCCGTTTCTTGACTGTTAATCTGGGTAAATATCCTGGTAAAACTTAAGTAATATTTGATGAAACTATTTGAGTACATTGGTAGCTACAAAATTTTGGAGCTACGCCGAAACCGAAACCGAGATTCAATATTTGAAATTGTAACAGATAATCTTGTTGTATTTGGAGCAAAGAAACGTCTTGAAGGTCGTGATTCGAAATATTTATGGTTCTACACCTCTACCTACCATTCATGATAGGTATAGGTGTATAACATAAATAGGGAAGACAGAGGAGAAATCATGTCCTATGTAATAGGTGGCGAGTCTATTGCCATATATCGGGCACGTAGGTCACCTTGTTTGTACGACACCCAAGGGAGAGATGGGGGTGGCGACAACTGTATTCTGCTCTGCCGTCACCACACGGCTTAGGTGTATAAGCTTAATAATAACATTTTTAAATACATTTAGTAGTCAAACGGAGGATAGGATACAAATGATACTCTGAAATTCATAATCCGGACCCTTTCTATATTCTAAGTCCTGACCCAGATGTCAGATGTTTTATTGTGATAAAGTCACAATAAAAATGACATCTGAAGGGAATTTAAAACTTTTCTTTTGTAAAGTTGCATATAGATCCTACATTAATTAAGCATAATATAGGGGTGGAAGTAATTCACACAAGGGCAGATGACATACATACATAAAGAGGCATGCATCCAAAGTTACATTGTGGCAATGTTCACTGTGTCATATTAGACCTTTGTCAGACCTCGTTCTAACTTTTCCGAGTTCAGAAAGCTGCATTCGCATTGGTTCCGAACTAGTTGTGTGCAGACAAAACGCTGGTTGAACTTTCATTATACGTTTGTTCACTTCTCTTTGAGAGCAGGCTGTACTGACAAATCAGATGAAGGAATAAAAGGTCGAAAGAACGACCTATCATGCCGTATAGCGAGTAATTCATATAGCTTTCTTGAAAAAACTTCACGAAAAGGTGACAAGAAATATCCTGACCAAATTACTTCGGGATCTATTACATTTTTTTTCATACATACATACATAAATCACGCCTATATCCCCGAAGGGGTAGGCAGAGGTGAACTAGCACCCACGTTTCGCCAATTATGTTAGGTCCCATGTAATTCATTTCATTTCATCAAATAACTTTAATCTTTACAGCATTGATCGAAAAGTTTGTGATCTAGAGTTGCTTTATTTGTATATCGATCATTCTTCCTATATTCTGTTATCTATAGGGATGGCCTTTGCCTCATAGTGGGGTCATCAAAAGACTGGTGATGACGATGACAGAGAAAGACAGAGAGGCAGTGAGAGAATGAGATGAACGATGGAAGAGAGAATAAGAAAAAATAACACAGAAAGGCAGGAAGAGATGCTTCCTTTACAAGACAAGCACCTGAGAAGTGTTGGTGGTAATACCATCGCACCGTATGCTGGTTATTGAAATAAGATACCGCATCTAACAAACTTGTAAGAGTTCAGGACTGAACCAATTTGAAGACAAAGAACGGGGAGCGTGGAGAACAAACTTTTAATGGCGCCGTAACTTTCATGGGCACATAATTATAACTGTGTTACTGGGAGATCGATTCTAAATCGAATATCGATGTTTAATTATAAACTTGGTCAAGGGAGGTAAATTTTTACCAGTATCACAGTTTGGGGATCCGAAGCAATCCGAGGTAGCAAAAATGTGTTCTATTTGTTTGCACTTAAGACTTATTTTGCAAAAACAAACATGAGAACTTTCTCATTGTGCTATAGTTGTTGATTCTTTTCTATTTTTCTAACTTAATATACAGCTGCTAATATTACATGTAGGAACCACAACTGTTGCGGTTTCTTAGCAACCAGGGAAATTACTGTAGGTGTTGCAGAATTTTAATATTAGAAATTTACGTGGAAGAACGTAGAAGAAGAAGAACAAAGTTATAATAGCGAGAGGAGTGGATGAGAAATTGGTAAGGGATAGAGAGGATTGGAGGAAGAAAACATATTGTGACGACCCTGCCTAGAGCGGAACAAGGGAGAAAGATCAAGTTGCGGTTGGCAAAGTTGTAAATATAATAATTAATATTTTTTTTCCAGTACAAAATACATTTCTTTGTTTACTTGTTGATTTTATATTATTTGCGGGGATCATTTCGGACCGCGACTTGGAACAACGCTGATGCAGCGGATTGCAGCGTCTAGTCGGCTAGGTCCTTTATAAAACATCTCATCAACATTGAGGTTACGCTCGGCTCCAAGAGACAAAGGGTGACGCAATGTCTATACAGCGCCTATACCACCGATGTCTAGTCACACAATGGTGACAGACGTACATTCATACTGTGCACTGCTGAATACAAGTGCAGGCAGCGCTGCTACGGTGTATGGAGCCCCGCCTTCGATTGATCATTAGGGACTGGCGACGAGAAAGGTGTTTCACAATCAAATAATAGTTGGCTAACATGGAACTGTGTAGAAAGGACGGAAAGACCGATTCATTCTCAATAAATTAGTCAAAATTAACCCTACATACATAAATCCCGCCTATTTCTGACCGAAGGGGTAGTCACAATATATCATATTTCCTCAATCGACTTTGTACTTTACGCCAAACAATTTAAAGTTGACAATCGAGTGAAAATAGTGTTTTTGGCGTGGTGGATTAATGATAAAAGTATATCATCAATCCACCATGATAAAAGTATTCGATTTTTGTCAAAAAAATAGTCAATTTCAGCCAGAACGGTTCAGTACCCATTGATCCTCCAGGATTTGACCCACAAGCAAAAGGAGCCAATTGGACCTAATTTACGGGGCCCATTTAACCTTAAATTCGACCCTAAAAGAACAGACAATAGGTTCGTGATAAAATTACACCATTCCACATTCATCCTTTGATCTCGACTGTACCTTCTAGTTCCATTCCCATGTTACGTGCTTTATTCAAAGCGAAGGTACAATCGTGCCTATTGCCGGGTTCGGATTCGGACACCATTGTGCGTAGGTAACATAGAATTCGTGATTACTGCGGATCGAATTAAGATTGACCAGAATATATTGAACCTGATCCGTACGGTTTCCATCAAATTGTTTTAATTGATTAAGGAGTTTATAGCAATTTCACCTGCGGCTCTGTTGACTCTCTTATTATAAAACAACATGTCGGTATAAGGCCCCTTTGCTAAAACAACGCTGAAAAAGTGAATTAAGGAAATAATTTTTGCGCTGAATTGTGAAATTCGAAGGGAAAGCTATCGGGTTGTTGAAGTAACTGGATTATATTCAGACTTTATAAACACAGAAAGAAAAAAGGTGGATATTTAAGGATGGCATTTGTACATACCACACCGTACCGTACCATTTCAGTAGTGTAATCTACATATTTACGTTTTTTATTTATTTTATTTCAAATATCAAACCATAAACTGAGAATAACATTTCTTTTCTGTTATTAATAATTATGTCTTATACAATAAAATATTTTCAGAGCAAAAGTTTAATCCTCGCTCGTAGTGCGTTGGACCAGATTGACAATATTAGTTTAGGAACGTAATTTCTAATTGATAGTCACTAACCTTCATCTTCAGGAAGTGTAATTAGAAACACTTAACGTTTATCTACCAAGTAACAATGTTATCTAGTTACACTGTAGGGTTCAGGTTGGGTCTTAAACATAATAATGTTACAATTTGTAATCACATGAAGCAATAAAGCAAGTTTGAGCTTAATAATGTCTGTTTCGAGGAATTTGTCTCTGTAGGTATGAGCATAAACGGTGAGTATGTTACGAGTATAAATGAATGAAGACGAATAGGTTGACAGAAATTATAGTCCTTAGGTTTGAATGATATCAGTCAAACTGTGCAGATGCATGAAGAAGAAGGAAAGTAGAAGAGAGACCAAGAAAACACAAAATGGAGAATGTAATGCATATTGAGCTGCGTGCATTTACAAGATTAAGCAAAGTTACGAATCCCTTTTTTATCTTAAATTGCTCTTATTGTGGAAATTATATAAACGTAGATACTCATTACAAAGTGTAACGACACTTTGGGAAATACATTTTATGTTTCCGGAAATAGGCAAACTAAATAATTTCACGCTTGTATATATTCTCAAAGTTCAGTCAGAAAATATGGCTAAATAATATTGCATCCTTAAATGGAAAATAAATGGAGTCGTAAAGTGGCAAAACTGAGGAATTATTTATAATGATATTGGCTTTTGAAGTATTTTAAGTGTATACGCGGGCAAGAAATTAAGCAATAGGAAGAATGAGCTGAAGCCATTTTATTTCAAAGATCATTTCGATTCGATTAGTTCTTATGTATTTGAACACGTTAGATATTTCCACGAAGTGTTTTGCGTTCAAGAGTTTTATATAATTATTACTAGCTGACTCGGCAAACGCTGTTCTACCATTATCTATTAGAGGCTAACTGCCACACTCAGAGACGTCAAATAACGTTAATGAGTACTTAATGTCAAAAAATTACAATACAAAACTATTAGCTATTTTTGCCGGGTCTATGGTCTAGATTTAAATAAGATTTTTGACATTAAGTACTCATTAAAGTTATTTGACGTCTCTGAGTGCGGCAGTTAAAATAGCCTTAGACCTACCAAATACCCCACACAAAAAATTCCATAATAATTGGTCAAGCCGTTTCGGAGGGCTTTTTAGCAAACACTGTGACACGAGATTTTTATATATTAAATTTATTTTAAAGTTTATGACATTTTTTATTAGGTAGCTCAGAGAAATGAAACTTGTTGAGTTTCTGGCTATTCTTCAAAGAACAAGCCCTTTTGGTAGCTTAACTCGAATGGAAGACATGGCTTTTGGCGTTAAATATAGGCACTTTATTAACTGAGATCAAATTGATGTTTATCGAATATTTTTCCTGACGATTCGTCAGTGTAAATGATTGCTATAAGAATGAACTACTGTTTATTGTTAACAGTAGTTTCAATAATTCAATATTATACAAATAGGTACTTCTTATGTAAATAATGAGTGTTGATTAATTCTCATTCTAAAGTATTCTCGCTGGATAAAAATGCATGTAACGTGACATATCTCTGATCACATTTTATCTACTAATTTAATATTGCAAATTGGCAGAAGCCCTTAAAATCTATCGTAATTTACGGTTAACATTACCAGTTTGCAATATCAGAAAATAGGGGGAACTTTGTCCGTCTAAGGCTGCCTATTGTCAACGAGCTTGCGAAGTTTACTGTGCAACTATTGTAGTTCTTGAGGGAATACTATAAAGTAACTTTTGCTTTGAAGCGATTGCAGACTTAATCTTTTCTTTATGAATCGCGCGTGTCAACAGAAGCCTGGAAACGTTTTCAATAAGTGTTTGTAGATTTATTAGATGCAGGTATAAACTAGGAGAAAGCTTATGTGAATATTTGCTAATCATATTTTGAGCTAAGGCTTTTACTTAGTCAGGAGCACTCGAAGAGGTGAGGGGTAGGTAGGTGAGAAGTATAAGCGTGGACACTAATGAGGTTCATCATCATTCATCCCGTTGCCACAACTAGCATACCTACCACCATACACCAATCTTTTGTAGGCAATTGAAGTGGCGACAATAATTGTTTTCTGGTCAGCCCCTCCAGACATATTGTGGTCAATCTATTCGAACGAATAGAAGACAAATGTGAGGACGCGGGTTCGGATCCCGCATCTAGACTATAGTTTTTTAAACTTTTTCACCTGAATTGTTTTTGTAATGATTTTTCTAACATTTTTATGTTCAAATAAAACCTCAAAAATAAGAAATACTTATAGTTAAATGCGATACGATAACAGAGTACCTAACTTCAATTGAGCAACCTGAATTTACAGGTGGACAAAATATTGGTAGTCTAAATCAGCTTTGAACCGACAGTTGTGCGGTAGTTGTTTTTGCACACCGTCTAAACGATTTATGATCAACCTGTCAAACAACTAAACTTAGCAAGTAAAAGTTGTTAAGACGACTAATAAATAATAAGCCCAGGGGAGCTCCCGCTGTGTTCACACCTGCCCGGGGTTTTTCGCAACTAAACCCAATAAACTAACCTGGAGGTAGATTCTCTCTTTCGATGTACGACTTGGAATAGAATTCAGCTTTGTTTCGAGAGAAAATTACAATCATGGACTTACATTGGATCTCCTCTCCTCGGAAATCTCCCCGGGGAAAAGAAAATATTTTCCTCTCGCTAGAGTTAGAACTCCCACCAAATCCCGAGATAAAACACTGTCAAGTGGTAGAGAGAGATTTTGTCCACGTCCCGTGCAAGGCCTACAGGGAGTCTTGGTGGTGGAGGCAGCTAAGCAATGGTGACCAAATATTTACTATCTAGAGTTCCTCCGTGCCCGAGTACATCTGTCGATAATACCTACCATTCAGACAGAACTGGGCCAACGTGGTGGGTCATGGCCCAGTCTTCCTATATTCTTCCATCCATAGGGAAGGCCTGTGCTTCAGCATTAGGGACCATATTGTGTATACTTGTGTAAAATACGGTGTAAAAGGTGCAAGCATTGATATTTAAAGAGCCAAAGAGAGGTAGTTCAGGCCAGCAAACTGAATAATTTTACTATGGCACCAAAATAGAATTAAAAAAAAAAACCCTTCCTAACTACTAACTACTCAAGCAGCAAACACGACCTTTTTTATTAGCCTGGAAGATCCAGAGCTGGGCAAAGAAAAAGTTAGGAGGCCTAAGTAACTTTTTCTTTTGAACAATAGGTTTTTTATGAAACGTAAATTCAATTCCCCCATAGTATTGACTGATCGTTTCAATATCGGAACGTCTTTGTAAAATTCTAATAACTAGAGATCGCCCGCGGCATCGCTCGCGTTAATGTAGGTTATTTTATCGCCTTAGGGCTCCCCGATTAATGGACTATCCAACACAAAAAGAATTTTTCAATTTGATTCAGTAGTTCCTGAGATTAGCGCGTTTAACCAACCAAACAAACAAACTCTTCAGTTTTATAATATTAGTATTTAGTAAAGATAGAGCGCCTAAGTAATTCTTATATTTCAGCGTTTTTGTAAAATTCTTATAATAGAGCGTCTTCGTAATGTTCTTAGAGTAGATCGTCTTTGTAAAATTCTTACAATAGAGCGTCTTCGTAATATTCTTATACCAGGAGACTTTTTAGTCATTGCAAAATTTTTGGAATTCGTTGAGACTTGATGGACTGAACAAATTTCACTATGGGCAACTCCAAATTTATGAAAAAAATATCAGCTGTTTCATACAAAATGATAATACCTTCGTAAATTTGAAGTTGATCCCATAGTAATAATAGATCGTCGTTGTAAAATTCTAATACGATAGCCGTAGCTAGCACTCGTAAAGTCCGATCTCGTATTTCATAGCAATTGGAAACTATCTTTCGATACACGGGAATCGACCTCTCAGATACTCGTAGTAGCCAACTTTTTCTGGGAGCACAGTGCAGTGTATTGTTTCGTCGTACGGCAAATATTTGATCGAGCAGGAAAGATGTTCGCGGTGTATGTTTGAGCGATATTGTGTCGCTCTTTATGTACAGTCGAGTGCATATCAGGAATAGCAATTTAGTTTCTGCAGATTGTAAATTTGTACGGATTTTCACGTTCCAATCTTGGTAAGGCTCTAACCCGTTCTTCTCAGAACAAGACATCCTAGTAGTTTACGAATGGATTGAGTTGCTTACAACGTTAGATATTGAAATCGTTTCGACTTTGACACATTCGTTTACAATGTTCTAAAAATTTGACGATACATGAGTGCGTCAATAAACCACAATATATATACATACACATACATACATAAATCACGCCTATATCCCCGAAGGGGTAGTGCAGAGGTGAATTAGCACCCAGGGTTCGCCAATTAGTTAGGTCCCATGTAATAGGTGGCGAGCCTATTATCATTTATCGGGCACAAAAGTCGCAGTACATTGCTAGGTGGTAGGTATAAGAGGAACGCTGCTGCCCATTCCTCATCACTGATTTATCCTTAGTCGCCTTGTACGACACCCACGGGAGAGATTTGGGGTGGTGACAATTGTATTCTACTCTGCCGTCACCACACGGCACAATATATTTTTTATTTATTCATTTATTTAGTGGGTATCAAGGTTTTATCGAGTCACCTAGAAAACCTAAATTATATCGAAGTTCAGATTTTAATCGCAGCGACTCAAATTAGACCGCTCTCCCTAAACAGAATTAATTCGGAACCGAGATGAATTGAGAGAAACCATATTTCGTTAACGGCCAATAGAAATAAAAATCGTAAATCTTAATTAAGTACCCAATGCTTCAGCACTTCGGGCGTCACTTTAAACAGTCGGCCACCCAAACAATGATAAATATGCCGCAGGCGTTACAGAAGCAGCTTCGGATATTTTTTAACCCTTCAACTCCAGTGAAATACGAGGGTCGGGCTGCAATAATTTTTACTTTGCACTAATTGGTCAACCCTAGTGGGCTGGTTAATGAATCACTTCGCGTTGCGGTAAGCGCCTGTTTGGGTATGTTATTTAAACTTAAATATTATGAAAATAAATAAAAAATAAAATCTGGACAATTATGTATGTAGGTAATGTCGGTAAGTACGCTTAACCCCTAATCGTAGGTAGAATGTGTTAGACTGTACTCCACTCTACAAGTAGAATACACCAATAAGCATCTTACTGCCGCACTCAGAGACGTCAAATAACGTTAATAAGTACTTAACGTCAAAAAATGACAATTCAAAACTAGTCTCTATTCTTGCCGGGTCTATGGTCTAGATTTGAATGAAAATTTTTGACATTAAATACTCATTAAAGTTAATTGACGTCTCTGAGTGCGGCAGTTAGAGCACCGATTAATGAATAAGATCACTATCAAGTAACATCATCACCAGCCCTTTAGTCTCCCCTGTACTGTACCTAGTACTGGCTAGTTAGAACAAACGCTTGTGTTCATCACAAAAACAATTGCTGCTACTAAGTTTCAGACCCATGACCTCTTGGCCAATAGTCAGCGATCTGAACCTTCTTATCCTTAAGCCATTGATTATTTTATCCCTTTACGGGGAAAACAATGATGAGAAATGGACAGCAGCGTTTCAGTATCACCTATCAATATACTGAGATCTAGGTGCTGATATTTAGCATTAAGCTCGCTCCCCATTACATGGGACTTAAAATAGTTGGTAAAACATGGGTGTTAATACACCTCTGCCTACCCTGATATACAGGGGTGATTTATGCTTATGGGGAAATGCCTACAATTATTTTCATTGGTTTCAAGCCTTATTACAAACCACCAAGGTTAAATATGGTATAACTATTTTACCACTGCCCTAACAAAAGTTCAACCATTTAACGACCAAAAAGGCTGTGCAATTGCTAATTATTGTCGCTCCATCACAATTAATTTGCGTAACCATCCATTATCCGATTATTAGAAACGACACTTCCAGGGACATGGTTACTAAACTTCTGAAGTAAAATTTATATCCATTTGAATAGATTTGTTTGTTTGTTCCTGGAGAACTTGCAAAGCGGCGTGGCGAGGTTTCAAATGGCCCTCTGGATTAAAATAATTTTCGAATTGCTGGATGAAGGAGGTAGTTATGGGTTTGTGATGGTTTAACAATAACATTATATTTTATGTGGTGACAGCAGAGCATAGTACAATTGTGTGTGGTACAAGGTGAATAGGGTTAGGACAGCAATGAATAATGGGGAGCAGTGTTCCTCTTATTTCACCTAGCAATGTGCTGCGATTTCCGTGCCCGATAAATGACAATAGGCTCGCCACCTATTGGGGCGACAATGGGACCTAATATAATTGGCGAAACGTGGGTATTAGCTCACTTCTTTGCAAAAAGAGGTCCAATTTTTTTGGATTTTTTTAGGAAACTGGCCATTGGACCTCATTTACAGGCCCACCGCCTGTAAATGAGGTCCAATGGCCAGTTTTTGCTTTTGGTTCCAATCTTGGAAGTCCGATGAAAAATATGGAGCGACAGCCCTCACTTAATTTGATATGTTTGTTATTGCTGATGTCACGTCATAGCTCAATAAAATTGCTGGGATATCATCACAATGAGCATTGCGGCCTTTATGAGCATCTGCTGCTATTACCTAATCAAGGAGCGATTTAACTGCCCTCTGTAAAGCATTCACGTATACAGTCAACAGCACGAAAGATTACCACAATTTATGTCAAAATGTCTCAATAGACTTTGTGCTTTACGCCAAACAATTTGAAGTTGACAATCGATTGGAAATACTTAGGTGTTGGTGACTGCACATCTTTATCTTGCTGTACAGAGAAATAGCTATTCTGCATTTATAGTGGTTAGTGCTCACCAATCTGCAGCTGGTGATGATGATTAGAAATTAATAAAAAACGTGAATGAAATACACCACCTGAATTCGTATAACATTCCGCACAAAACAAATAAATCGGTTCTTGGAAAAATAAGTCAATAAACACTATTTTTAGCTCTTTTATTGTTGTGGCCTTTCTGTCTGAAAATGAGCGATTTGTTGTTTCGTTATTTGATACACCAACCTAATTGAATCAACATGGTTTTAGTCTAAGCTTGAATGGGTGCAGTTCTCAATTATTCCTTTCCTTTACCGTACTTAGACAGATCAACGCTATATCTTAATCCCTTAAATGAGGCTATTGACACAATTAACAAGAATGTACGTACACATCTGCTCAATTACTCGCAAGGGTCTGATGACCGCATATAAGTAAACAAGACAATTAGTGCAAAAATAAACTTCATTAAGTTGTATAATCAGCAACGACCGTTCGGTGCTGCTTGAGGTACTACTACAATTTAACATTACTTTCACGACAGAGTTCTGAATGAAAGCAATTTACCAGTATAAATTTAAATATAATAAATCTTATGTCTTTTACGATGGATGGATGGATATGTTTACATATATCACCGAAGGGTAAGAAGATCGACATCGCCAACTATGTCAAGTCCTATATCCTAATCCAATAGATAAATACAGAAGTTAATTTTATCAGTGCTATTTACTCAAACGCAAATCATTTCATAGGCTTGAAACACAGAAATTCAAATGTTGGATAGCTTTTATCCTCAATATAAGAATCTGTGGAATGACGATGGCATGTATTGTTATGGACGGAATTTTGATATAAAGAATACACTTTTAAAGTTAAACGCTACTTAATAATGCTATCCACGGTTTCGCTGTCACTCTTCAATGTTCGTCTTTGTCTTCAACTTTAATATTTGTATCGTGGGTTCGTCTCGTCTAATTCTTAATCTCTTTCAGTTCACCCATTTTGGTACAAGAGAGCGCTCGAATAACATTTTACACAGAACTTGTTTCAAGTGTCTAACTTACCGAACCAAATCCCCTGGGCTTATCGCTTCACTTTCTGAATTTAAATCAATGATTTTGTGTATATTGTATTGCTTATACATATTTGATTTCAAAGCGCCTTAGCCGTGTGGTGATGGCAGAGCAGAACACTATTGTCACCACCCCATCTCTCCCGCGGGTGTCGTACAAGGCGACTAAAGGCTTTTCAGCGTTCCACTTATGCCACCTAGCAATGAACTGCAATTTCTGTGTCCGATAGATGGCAAAGGCTCGCCACCTATTACATGGGACATGATTGGCGAAACGTCGGCGTTACTTTTCTACCTACATAACCTAGCATGCCTATATAGTCGTGATTTATGTATGTATATTGTGTAATATTGTATTGCTTGTATTTGATTTCAAAGGGCCCTTTTTCACGGTCGCCGCTGATGACAGCTTCAGCAGTTAAAACTTAATGGAGTGTTAAGTTCATTCATCCATAGCGGGGTCTGGACGGCGCGATCGCTACGGAAGGGTTAACAAATCGTCCGCACAAATCAAGCTTAAAGGATCACCGGGCTAACCCTTTGGAGAATTTGCGTAATTGTTAACAGAATCACTGGGACATTATTGTCGTTAGATGAATGATTCTCGGCTGCCATTCGGATCGGCTTGCGGAAGGGTTAAATTGGATTTTGAAGGATAGGCCGAGTGTGCCCAGATTATTATCTGGTGCCATTATTCTCGGCACTCTTGCGGATGCGGATCAGATGCGGACCGATGAGAAGGTTACATGGCGTAGTTTGTGTTGTTATAGGTCTACCAGAATCTCATGGCATTATTTGTTTTTTTTTTAATTAGGATTTTGATATGACAACTTCAACTGGCGTCTATCAAATCAAATGACAAGGTTTGTCAAGTGCTCAAAGATTTTTGTGTATTTTCTCAAAATGTAATTTGTTATTGTGAAAATGTCGAAAACGCCAAAGTGTAATGTATCACAAAAACAGTCGATATATACATACAATCACGGCTATATCCCCGAAGGGGTAGGCAGAGGTGAACTAGCACCCACGATTCGCCAATTATGTTACGTCCCATGTAATAGGTGGCGAGCCTTCCTCATCACTGATTTATCCTTAGTCGCCTTGTACGACACCCACGGGAGAGATTTGGGGTGGTGACAATTGTATTCTACTCTGCCGTCACCACACGGCACTCTTGCTCTGATTTATAAAATGTTAACAATAATAATAATTATAACCTAGTATAAATAACACATCGTCTACTGTCTACTCTGAAAAATAAATAAAAATTAAAAAGTATCAAGACCATTTAGTCCAATTTCCCAAGCGTTGCATACTACAATTTTTTATTTTTCAATTTGCCATGAGATTCTGGTAGGCCTATAGATGATAATTTATTTTTATGTCTGTACGAGAAAATACAAATAAAGGTAACCCACTACACCCTACCATACCATGAACGTAACCGTACCGGCACATGCAATAAAATATACCTTCATACAATTCAACCGATCCAATTCCTTTCCGAGAAATTTCGGCAAGTCAATCAATGTTCTTCTATAATTCTAACTGATTCTGACAATTTTCGATGTATCTAATAGAAACGTAAATGTAGTTTTAGCAGAAGATTACTATACTATGGTTCTATGGATGCAGCATAGACTCACGCTTATGTGTCTTCTGAGTGATATTTATTTTTCATAATCGCCACCTTATCAACAACAACAACCCAAACTCACAGCCCCTTGACCTAGCAGTCACCAATCACAGTATGCTTACAATAATTTCGACATCCTTATTCCATTCAGTGTGCTGGAATAAGTTTAAACGTTTTTTAATTCACACACAAAGTACGACTGTTTTCCTAACTTACTTTTTGATTGTCATTTCTTGGTTTTTTTTTTCAACTGTACCAAAGTGTGTAGTTCAATTAATTAGATTTTTTATCTCGTTTATTATTTTTTTTCTCATTAGTAGATAGCTAAATAGTAGGTACGTTAGTCCTAGCGTGCCTTTAAAATTTGTAAATTTGAAACACTCAGTTGTTTATAGATCATATTATTACAAAGATTTTGGTGGTTAGAAAAATTATTTCGAAAAATTATGATCCTGAGGCGGGAATCGAACCCGCGTCCGCTGCTATCCGGGCCGGTGCCTGACCGCTCGGCCACCCAAGACACTTGGTTCATGTTCACAAGACACTTGGCGGGTTCGATTCCCGCCTCAAGATCATAATTTTTCGAAATTCTTTTTCTAACCACCAAAATCTTTGTACTAATTTTTCTAACATTTATATAATGTTAAAATTAAAATGAAATAGATAATATTATGTTAGTATTAGTGTTAACAAATGCTGTTAACAATATTTAAGGTATAAAATGAATAACTGTGAAAAATTCACGACCCGAAAGTGGACGAGAGCCATTTTATGCTAAAGCGAGACGACGGCAAGAGACGTCTTTTATTTTAACCGTCCCTCCATAAACGCTTCAAGTCCCTTTGTCGCGTGACGCAAATGAAGCTTAATTTACATGGGCACTAATGTTGATTACGCTTGAGAAAAACGACGTGATGATTCGACATAAGTGCCATTTTAAATTTCCGCCGGCAATATTTCAGCTGGTAAATTACTTGTCGGATCTCGCTTGTAGAGAGTCTACGTTGATGTCTACTTACTCGCACAGTGATATATGGAACTTACTATTACTGCGGGCTCTGCCAATTTTGTTAATTCTTTCTTTTAAATACATAATTATTTATCTTCGAAAAAATCCGGGTATCACACTCTTTTACCAACTAAATCTATAAAATAGTAAATACCTAATTGCAAAAGCGACAATTAAATTGATTTCAATCGAGCCTTTTAGTAGCAGATTTACTGCCGCAATCAGAGACGTCAAATAACGTTAATGAGTACTTAACGTCAAAAAATTACAATTCAAAACCAGTCGCTATTCTTGCCGATCTATGGTCTAGGTTTGAATGAAAATTTTTGACATTAAATACTCATTGAAGTTAATTGATGTCTCTGAGTGCGGCAGTTAGTAACAGATTTCTAATCTAATCGACCGCATATAATACAAATGTATGAAACTGGCGTACATACTACAGGGAAAACAACTAGGTGACTGTCGTGTCGAATGTAAGAGAAGCTGCCAATTTTTTTTTTCTATTCGATTGAATAGATTTTCAATTTGCTAGGGGGGCAGCGCTATTCGGGCTAAACTGAACAATAACTTATCCAAATCTGCGTTTGAAACATTGAAATTTTTAACGAGACAACGCCCGTAAACTTGTTTACTATTGTCCGCTGTTTTATGTAACAGCTTGTACAAAATTATGGGCACCTGTAAACAAATTACTTGCGCCGGCACAGATACCAGTAACGGCCTCCGAGATGCAAGAAAGGCCACGCATGGCACACACCTGTAGCCGAGAGATTATTCTGCACTCCTATCTATACTTCTATACTAATATTATAAAGCTGAAGAGTTTGTTTGTTTGTTTGGTTGGTTGGTTGAACACGCTGATCTCAAAAACTACTGGTTCAATTTGGAAAATTCTTTTTGTGTTGGATAGTACCTACATTTATTGAGGAAGCCTAAAGCGAACAACCGACATAAACGCGAGCGAAGCCGCGGGCGTCTTTATCCCTGAAGGGGGGGGGGGAGCAGAAGTGAAATAAGTGCTTGGACACAAAACTTGTGAAATTCTTGTGATTTGGCAGCAAGGAAGATACAGCAAAAAGAAATAAGACGGTATGAAATTGTCAGAACGCGCGATGCGAAATAATTTGCAAGTTCTTGCGATGCATTGTACAAGCTTTTCGTCAATTATGTTCCATATTGTAAATAGGTGGGGCGAGCCTATTGCCATCAGAATCTATCGGGCACGCAGATCGAATGGAAACAGGCTCGACCCCTGTTGGGATTTAAGCTGGCTATACGTGGGTATGTACGGTATCTACACACCTTTGCCTACAACTTAGGAGAAGCGTGATTTATGAATGTATTAAAAAAACATATAATGGTCATCATTTTTATGTTTCAGTGGCCTGAATATTTTCATTCAAGTCACAGGAAAAGTCAATGAATTCTGTTTTATATACAGTTTCCTAGATAATACGAACATTTATGAAGCGAGGCGATAACCGCCCGGAACTAAGTTCGATATTATGAATATCTTGTGAGTGTCCAACCTTTTTGGATTTACATAAACACACACAGAGGCTAAAAGGAAAAACAGTGGTGCCAGTATCAAATGCGCATTCAGAATATTTCGCGCCTTTTTATGGCTTATTGAAATTAAGAAGCCTCTTCTATTCTGGTCTAAAAACGAAAAAATATGTACTTTATTTCTCTGATCTCAGCACGATTGACCATTTTAGTTCTAATCTCGTCAACTATGAAGCCAAAGGTTTCCATTCATATTTATTTATATTTTATTAAATAATAACCGGTTATCTTTGAAGCACATCGAACATTTTTATTACTTGGCAGAATGAAAAATGTCCGTAAGTTAAATAATTGTCATTAAAAAATTTAAAAAATGTAATTGGGGCGTTGGTTGAATTTTCGTTTATATTTAATTTTTGAAGAAATTGTTTAATTTTCTCGCAATCGAAATGAAAAGCAGAATGTAAAACACTGTCTTCAACAAGCCATTGTACCCCTCGACTTATACCTAATCCACCCTCGCCTACGGCTTTGGGCGTATAAAATCGTCTCGGGCTACAATGACTCATCTTATGCTCTTGTTGTACAACCTACTATTATATACGCAACTGTCCGTTTTAAGCACTATACCCACATACACTGAGCCGCCTTCCCCTAAATGTCTGACTGATATTTCCAGCTTAATATTTCGGGAATATTGCAATAAAAGAGCCGTAACCAGCTATTGTGGCAACACAGTCCCATTACACAAAACGACCCGTAATGAACACACAGAATGTAAGATTTTATTGTCGAGCTCGAATGCGAGGATAGAAAAAATGGCGATTGCTTTAGCATTGAAACGTCCGAAAAATGGGACGCCATTTTGATAAAAGGCCAACTGTAACTAACGTGGTGGTTTAGAGTAAAAATAAAAAAATGTGGTTAGAAAAGTTTCGAAAAATTATAGTCCGGGCAGACGCCTATACCAATCGGTTAACCAAGCTGTTGTACTAATTTTTCTAACATTTATTTGATGATCAAATTAAAATCGAAATAATAATACTTAACACTTAAATAGACGAGTTAAAACCGTTAAAGCTATTTAATTGAATGCCTAGTGCTAGTAGGTACATACGTAGACTATTGAATAATGAGTGAAATTACCATAATTCTGTGAAATAAGTAACAAGTCAACTTTAAATATTGTATTGTATATAACGTATTGGACAATGATAGCGAAAACTAATAGAACAAAGTTGTAATAGAGTTTATTTATTCACTATGTCTTCATAAATTGCTTAATGTTCTCAGAATAAGTCTATTCGCTTTAAAAGAAATATTTTTTACATTGCTTAATTAAAATATATCTCTGTTTTAACCCTGCACAGGTGAGCTGGTAGAGTCACAACAAATTCATAATAAGTTTTAATTAGCGAGCCACGAGCTTAAGTGTGTTTTAATGAGAGATTAAGCTGAAGAGGATGCGGTCCAGTGAAACTAAATTTATCATTAAATTCTCCTCCGTAATTATTTCTGAATCGAAAATAAAATAGAATACATACCTACACAATTGAACACAGACAGAAATACATTTATGTGGAAATAATGTATTTTAATGCAGAAAAACAATAGGAAATATGAAAAGTGTTTAGAATGATAATTATACAAAACAGACCTTAATACTTTTTAAAATAACATAAACTTATTAAAAGATCGCAGTCAACAATTGAAGAGGGTGCCAGTCCAAAGCATTTCAGTGATTAGTCACATTAAAAATTATTTTTTAATGATAGACAGGGAAGCTCATCACCTACATCTCACCAAATGATGGTAAGGACCAAAGATGAAATCGAGCTTCACCGGGAACCCTCAGCCACAGAAGGGCTGGCTGACCCTCAACCACAATTTGTGATAAGACACAAATAGTTTGAACACAATATAATACTGTTAACATAATTATTGTGGTGACAGATTTTGAAAAGATGGTGACAGCTAGCTAGCCAGTCGGACTTAAAAGAGTCCTACCACCAACCAAACCGAGTATAAAAAGGAGATCGAACCCGGGACTTCGGCATCTAATTCCGGTGAGCGAACCTCTAGACCACGGAGGTGGTTAAATTTATTCTTAATTTTCTTTGCCCATTCACTGTTCGTGACTGGGATGTTCGTAAATTAAAGCTAATGATTCAAACACGCCCCTTATATGGAGTGTGCGAGCTTCGTCTCAGAATTAACTTTATGCACATCGTTTTGTCTGCAGAATATTTGGCCTGGTTTCAAAAGTACGAAGCTAATAACTGGGAAATATTCCAAATGGACACAACATTTCATTTCATTTCATACATACATACATAAATCACGCCTATATCCCCGTAGGGGTAGGCAGAGGTGAACTAGCACCCACGTTTCGCCAATTATGTTAGGTCCCATGTAATAGGTGGCAGGCCTAATGCCATTTATCGGGAACAAAATTCGCAGTACTATTGCAAGGTGGTATAAGAGGAACGCTGCTGCCCATTCCTCATCACTGATTTATCCTTAGTCGCCTTGTACGACACCCACGGGAGGGATTTGGGGTGGTGACATTTTTGTATTCTACTCTGCCGTCACCACACGGCATTTCATTTCATTTCATTTTCATGAATACAGTTTGTACTATATCATCACCCATCCAAAGAGTGACCTTAGCGAGTATCGCTTAGCTTACGCAATTCCAGGCCGTGCGCTATGCCAGTGCGCTAATGAGCTCCTCTTCCGAAGAACTACCAACTAAAAAACAGGTTTATTTATTCGCATAACATCAGCTTTAAAAAAAGCACTGTCAGTTACGCGCTCAAAATAGGCACTCGGTCATAAAATAATAGAAATGCCTCGCCTGGTTGAGCATATAGATGATTTGCTACGAACGCTACGAAAATCCATCTACAGCGCTACGGATGCGGTGGTTCTAATTCGATTAGTTAGGGGCGTGAACTAACTATATAACTATTTTTACAGTAGTATTGGATATATAATATATTTAAATTTACACAATGTATTCACTTAAATGTTTGACTAGTAATCATAATATTGTATCACGAATACTATATCTATGTAAATAACTAATATATAATCTTACCAAATTTTAAGAAACTTCGAATTCGATAAACCGATACGAATTCTGTTAATGACAATTTTGTTTGACATTGCACTTTTTGACATCGGTGATTGGAGAACATGTCATTTGACTGCCAAATCATAGCTGCTTATTTCGATTGTGCAATCTCATAATCGATATTTCAATTATAATTAACACACTCTTTATTCTAATTCTATTTGAACTTTATGAGATAAAAGTATGAGCATTCTAAGCCGAAATGGCCTTTCAACAATATGGTTTGGTAAAATTCAGTTGAAAATTAATTATGAAATAAAAAATAATTTAATAAAGAAACTTAAACTTAATAAAGAAACTTATTGAAATAAAATATGATATAATCCGACGGAGCTGCAAAACACGACTTAATTTTTATTTTCTTTTATTTCTTCTTCTTCTCCCTGCCCTGTTCCTAGGCTATCTGGGGTCGGCGGGGGCGTGGTAAGTTTCCTCTTCCATTCATATCGGTCAGACGCCATCAAGCCATCCACTCCCTTTCGGTTCGTATCATCCATCATCACGCCGGAAAGGTGCTCGTGATAATCGAATATACAGAAAAGAGACGGAACAGACGATGTCGAGAGACCGATGAACGGAGAGAGTGAATGGAATGACAGCGTTCAAATCCATATCGCTCCAGGTTTTGGCTTAGGTTCTACAGCCGGCCGCCTGCCTGACAGCAACCCTCTTTGGGTATGCTGTTGTTGGTAGTTTGCCCTCCACCATTCGGGTGCCCCAAGCTGCTATTGAGTCCATCATCGGATGAGTCGCGGCTGGCATATTCTACGTTATTTTTTTTGTTTCCTAGGCCAGCATGGAAGAATAATTCTAAGTGATCTACTTTTGTGACAAGCTTACCAATTCTAAGGCCTAAGAAAGCTCAAATAAGGAACTGTTTATCGGAGTTAAGAATTCTTGCGATCCAAATCACAATTCCCTAACTCACTGAAACGAGAAATAGAGCTGGACCGTCGCTTACAGATCTTTATCAGTAGTGAAAGCAAATAGCGGTCTTAGGCTGCGTTCAGACTAAACTGACTGTCAGCCGCCGAAAGTTAACGAGCGTTACGCGTATTTCCATACATATTCACTTTTTCATACATACATAAATCACGTCTGTATCCCCGAAGGGGTAGGCAGAGGTGAACTAGCACGCCAATTATGTTAAGTCCCATGTAATGGGTGGCGAGCCTATTGCCATTTATCGGGCATAAAAGTCGCAGTACATTGCTAGGTGGTATAAGAGGAACGCTGCTGCGTCCTCATCACTGATTTATCCTTAGTCGCCTTGTACGACACCCACGGGAGAGATTTGGGGTGGTGACAATTGTATTCTACTCTGCCGTTACCACATGGCCATTTTTTCGTACACACCTAACCGATAAAACGTTATTACACTAAGCGTAGACGCTGACATTCGGCAGCCGAATAATATACGCGCTGCGGACGCTGATTGGCTATGTAGCTTAACGTCAGCGTAAAGGATAGCTTGGCCGGTGGACTCTATTCAGTCAATAATTGTAAGCTATATCGTTTATTTTCACGTTTACACTGGGAGCCCGCCCGGCTAGCATGACCACAGAAACGTGAACTTACAAAAATCATTGGATTTTTGACAGTTTAAAGCGATAAATGGCTATATCTTTAAAATAAAGCAATATAGGCCTATTTAACTATTCAATTAAGGCTTATTAAAGTGTTAAAATCCAATTATTTTTGAGAGTTCAACGCGATAAATGGCTATATCATTATCGCGATTCGGTGGTCATGCTAGCTGGGCTGCTCACATTCGGCGACTGACTATACGTTTGGTTAGAACACGGCCTTAGAAGTGAAAAGGTCCCACCGTACCCTGCAAATTGCGCGCTCATTGACTGTGTTGACTTTGCTAACTTGTCACATTCTAAAGCGTTCGGGAAAATTACTTTTGTGTTCCGTAAATTCGTGAGTGCGAACTCCGACTATTCATTTACAGGTTAAGCTAAGGTGTGAAGCGACACAAAAGCTATTATGGCCAAACTCATCTACTCATCATCATCACCAGTCCCTTAATGTCCCCACTGTTGGGCACAGACAGGTGATGTTTGTATTCGTCCTATGTTCACCATTCTACAGGAATGAAATTATGTGTCGAGTAAGTGAACAGCGATGTCAGGTTTGAAATGAAACTATCGATTCCCAAAGCATTCCACCCGAATAGTGTAAAAGGTATTATTCAGAGCAAATACCTCCAAATACCTCCAAAAAGTGCCCGGAATCAGTGAACAGCGATGTCAGGTTTGAAATGAAACTATCGATTCCCAAAGCATTCCACCCGAATAGTGTAAAAGGTATTATTCAGAGCAAATACCTCCAAATACCTCCAAAAAGTGCCCGGAATCAGTGACACGGGTATTGTGCGATTTTACGGTCAGCATGATGAGGGTCGCTTTATTGACTTTAAAGGTTTATGGAGTTCCTGGGTCCAATTTACGGCGCACTGTCCGGTGGAGATAAACCTCCACGGTTTTTCGGCGATACCCGCGATTTGGTTGAGCGATGCGAACAGCGAGCGGCCATATTGGCTGTTTGTTTTAAAAACGTACGCCACGGGGCCGTATGAAATATGATGACGTTTATGTCTCTGTAGATATAGGCGCAGGGTCGCGTTTCGCTTGTCACAGATTCACCAATGGATGGCTTCAGTTATTTTGATTGTGGTCATACTCTGCATCAGGAAAATAAATGGTTTGGTGGTGTAGATCGAATGTGTAAAAATCTCGTGTCACTGTGTTTGTTATCGAAGTCCTCTGATACTGATTTTTATGATTTTTTTGTGTTTATTTGCGAGGTCTGAAAATAGGTCGTAGGCAATTTTTGTTCAGCCAAGGTGATAAAGGGAATACGTTTGCGGGATCAGCTAGTATTTATATAATTTATTTTTAAGGTTCCTGCTTCATCTAGCGGGCAGAGAGGAAATAACTGCTATATTATACTTTGTCCCCCAAAGAAATTTTAAGAATACAATGACCACGTACTTAATTCGCAAGTTCATAATATTAAATTGCTGTTCCATAATACAATATTACCTACTTTCTTTTTCCTCCCCTTCATCCTATCACCGTGTCGAGCCAATGAACCAAGAAACTTAGTTGAATTTATAGACACTTGCCACCCGAAATTTCACCACAAAATATTTACTGACACCAAAAATATTGATGCCATTAAACAGGCGAAGGTAATAGCGAGAGATTCACAAGATAGACCGTTTCAACAATCGTTTTTTTGCGGTTAACTGTTGATTGATGGTATTTTGAACTGTAGGACATATTCATGTGGAATCATAATTGTTTGGAAGCCATGTGACACATCTAAACTGTGCCAAGGCCCAGGTATTGAGATTTTTATACTCTTGTCCATACATCGTCTCACACGGTCATAACATCTAGCCCAAACTAAGTAGCAATTATTATGCTACTTAGTTATATAAACCCTTTGTGTTATGGATCTGGTAACACATGTGATAGATTTCTCAGTAGCACTTCCGCTTTTGGAAGAAAAAAGTGTTGCCACAAATAAAAAACAAACCACGTGAACTATTTCACTTACGCTCTTGCGAAAGTCTATAGCAAATACATCAGATTAACGGCCAGTTTAATCGAGTGGTCTTATACTTTGCCAACGGCCCAAAAGATACTCCAAATAGCCCTTTCCAACAGATAAATAAAACAAAAGGGACAAGAAGGTCCCTCTATCTCTCGGATAAACCTTATCAGGCTGCAGGCCTAGCATGGGACGTGGACAAAATCTTTCCCCCGGGAAAAGTATTCCCGCATATAAATGCTTAAACCATCACTAGGGTTGGCTGGGAGAGATCTCTGCTAGAGATTAGCTCACCTTTGTATATGCCTTTTCTTGTTTATATTTTGTCAATTTTTATGTGTACAATAAAGAATTTTTAAAGAAAATATGTGTTCTCTTCCCCGGGGAGTTTTTGTTCACGCTCTAACTCCCACTGAATCCCGAGACAGAACACTGTCAAGTGGTGGAGAAAGAATTTGTTCACGTTCCGTGCTAAGCCTACTGGTCAACTTGAAAGGATTGTATTAAGGAATCTAGATCGTCATCTTCCTGGTATGCCTCATTGTTTATCTGGGATATGGGGAAAATTAGCGAATAGAAAAGCGGTGGAAAGGTGACAGATGATCGGAGAGAATGATCGGGATGACAACATTCCAATACATACTGCTGAAGAAGTTTTGGCTTAGGTCGGCCGCCAGCATAACAGCAACCCTCTTCGGGTATGCTGCTGTTGGTAGTTTGCCCTGCACCATTCAGGTGCCCCAAGGTGCAATTTCGTCTACACCCGGCTTTGCCTTAACGTGCCTATTAATAGTTGAAGATAGATGTACTACAGCTTTGTTGCTTAGCAACTTCTGTTATTTATCGTATTATGAATATAACAAAAAAATGCTAGGCAACTAAACTTTAATAAGCTTACGTTTAAATGTATATAGAATATTGGGACCCGCCATTAGTCGACTTTTACGACACCTCTGGGTGAGCCCTACCCCGTTACCACCAGCCCTTTGATGTCCCCACTGCTTGGGCACATACCTACCTATGTATGGAAGAAAATAGGAAGAATGGGCCATAACCCACCACGCTGACCCAGTGCGGATTGGTGGGTATTAACGACTGTAGATACATTCGGGACCAACGGCTTGACGTGCCGTCCGAAGCACCAAAGAACTCTAGATAGTAAATTTTTGTTCACCCATCCAATGACCGACCTTAGAGAATATTGCTTAGTTTATGCAATCGCAGGCCGAGCGCGCCCTGCCACTGCGCTAGCGAGCTCCTCGGTGGCACGTTCTACATTATTTTTTCGCTCCCAGGCCAGCATGAAAGCCATCGAACTTCCCACCAAGTCTCTATTAGGTACAGATTATTCTTTCCCTACTATTCACACAAAAAAATATCTGGTCCCGAATTAAGCGATCCTTGGGAACAAATGTCTGCTTTAAAGAGCGAGGAGAAACGGAGCTACGGTTTATTTCCGTAATTATTTTTTTAAGTAAATTGTCTGAAAGAACTAGGTCAGGGTAGGCTTTAATCGCGCCTCCTCCGCTGGCTAACAGGGGGTGTTAAAACGAAAATCACCGAATTCTGCCACCTTAGGGCCCCCGCAGACCATGCGATTAAGTTGGACGACTAAATCGCAGATCGTACCAATAGTCATACAAACGTATGTACGATTTAGTTGGAAAGATGTGTGCGGGCTACCATACGTTTCTATGGCTAAGTACGATCTGCGATTTAGTCGTGCAACTTAATCGCTTGGTCTGCGGGGGCCCTAATCCTTTTATTATAAGTCACTAGGAGTTGACGACATTTTTTAGTGCTCGCCTTTTAATCGCGCGAAAATTGCTTTGGCTATAAAATGTTTTCAATTTTAAAAATGGAATTGTATTTAAAACCTTGAATTTAGCATTTTTTAATAACGTTCAAAGCCTATAGAACGTTATTAAAAATATAGGCCTTCGATAGATGGAAGAGTATAGGTATAATGGCTACAACAACGCTGGCCCAATGCCGATTGGTGGATATTTACAACTACAATCATTTATGCAGTCGGGACCAACTGCTTGACTTGCCTTCTGAAGCACAAAGGAACTCGAGAGAGTATATTTTTGGTCACATAATTATCTAACTACCGGTCTTAGCGGATAATGTTGATGATGATCATGATAATGAATAGAAATTCAAAGTTATCATGAATGTATCATTAGGAAAACTTTAGACTCAAAAAAATATACTGACAAAATAGAATTAATGTAATCGCAAGTAAAATGTACAAACGAGAATAAGTACCCGTCAAGTTACCACTATTTGTCATTTTGTGCTTTCGCGACAAACGGAAAACGGTTGAAAATTAAACACAGCCAATATCTCAATTGTTAATTGTGTCGCCTGTTGTTGACTAAGGTAATTATTCCAAATGCTATTTTGGCTTTGTAAGCAGAAACATCAGCGGGTAGCTGGTAACATAGTCGTAATTTTGGTCTCGCATGCTTCACGGTCTGTTTGTTCAAAGCGGTCTTTGAGTTTCCATTATATTAAATGTTACCGTAACCCGTTTACGGCTTCCGCGATTCCTGGGTTCCACTAACGGGCGCAGTGAATAGCTCGCTGTACATTGCCGACACAATCTCTGACAGCTCCGAAGTTGGTCTTGCAAGGTAGCAGTGTATGCTTCCGTTGGGTGGAAGCCGTAGTTTAAATCGAATATTAATCATGCAGCTATAAATAAATTGCCATCATGGTAAACACAATGAAATAGTAATTACAACGTACCTTATAGGTAAATAATTATAATTGGCGCCGAGCCAAAGCGCTTAATTTCTAAAAAATTGTAATACGTATTATAATTTCTCTATATTCTTCCACCCATAGGGAAGGCCAGTGCCCCAGCAGGGACATTAAAGTGCTGATGATGATGATGATGATGAATTTGGTAATAAATTGCATTACGGACCTATTTTGTGATGAAGTATGTAAATGTGTCTATTATTACAAATTTAATTTTTTTATTTGTACACTATTTTTAAGTGTTAGAAAAATCATCACAAGGAAAATTATGGTTCGAAAATGATAGACCAAGGCGTCACGGCTGGCTGAGTGGTATAGGCATCTTCCCGGAATGCAGAGGACGCGAGTTCAGTTCCCGCATCTACAATAATTTTTGAACATTTCTTAACAACAAATTTCTTTGAAAACTTTACCAAATTAACATTTATAAATGATGGCTATTTACAAATCTCACTAATCGTCATCGTGCTCTAAGACCTAAAATAAACTTCTCTTGTCAATATTACCTACTTTGAAAGTTACAAGACAGAACTGAATACCGAAAGTCCGTTATTACCTACTTTACAAGTTGTAGTATAATAAGAAAGAAAGAAAAGTAGTCAGTACTTATGATCAGAAAGCTTATTAGTGACATAATCTTAACTTACGTGATTTACAAGGATCCAATCCTAGGTCGCCAGAATCCTTATTCTCATAAGTCGTTGACAGCAGCTCATCAACTGAGAACTTGTGCGGTTCCTCTCTCCCCTCCACCGAGACTACTTTTAACGTCACACACATCACAACGGTCATTATCACAGTGGCCGGCGTAGAGGACGGTCGCTTACACCTGGTCATTTTGACTTGCATTTTTACACTATTACGACACTATAACGTGTTATTTTTTCATGTTGATACCTGCAAATAAAGAAAAGGACTTTTAAGTTAGTTATTATAAGACGTGTTAAATACCTAGTAGTATAAAAGTAATACATAAATCGACTATTATCCCTGAAGTGGTAGGTAGTATTAACACCCACATCTCGCCAACTGTGCTAATTACCATGTAACAGCAAGACTATTGCCATATTGGGCACTTAAATCGAAGTAGAATATTGATAGGTGGTATATTAAGCCTGTTTCTAACAAACCAACCTTCAGCACAAACAGATAGCGGCGGCGACTTTACGCAGAGTGCTGGAGGCCGACACCAAGACCGTCGCCCTAATCCAGGAACCCTGGATCAGAAACAACAGAATCTGCGGTCTAAACAACATCGGTGGTAAGTTACTGCTAGACACAACTGTTGATAAACCAAGAACCTGCATTTTTATGCCTAAAAACATTGCAGGCACCTTGCTTAACCAATTCTGTTCTAGAGACGTCACTGCGGTGAAAATCCTCACAGAAAATCAAACCGCCCTGGTGCTAGCCTCAGTGTACATGCCGAGCGATGGCGAACTCCCCCCGAGAGAACTAGCCAAGCTGGTGCAACACTGCGAAGCACATGACTGGGCCCTGATCATCTCTGCAGACTGCAACGCTCATCACTCTCTGTGGGGAAGTAAGGAAACAAACAAAAGGGGTGAGTTACTAACTGAATATTTATTCCAAACAAACCTGAACATCATGAACAGAGGTAGGGAACCTACGTTTGTAAGCTCAAGGTATCAAACTATCATAGATATAACTCTGGCAACACACACGGCGGCAAATCTTATAGAGGGATGGCACGTGTCGAACGAACCATCGTTCGCGGATCACCGCCGCGTCTGTTTCCAAATACAATATAAGCCAACAGACCCTGTTCCATATCGAAACCCCCGTAAAACAGATATAACAAGGTACATAAACATATTAACCGAAACACTAGATAACACAGTCCCTACTAACGAAATACTTAATAGAGATAATATAGAAACTCACGTACAACACCTAACTAAAACTCTTTTAAAAAGCTACGAAACGGCATGTCCTGTCCTGGTACCTAAACGCATAGACAAAAGTCGCTGGTGGGGGCCAGAACTAGAGCGGTTGCGCAAGGAGCTCAGGACACTTTTTAACAGAGCAAAAAATACCAGGAACGATGATGACTGGGATAAATATAAATTAGCACAAAAGCACTACAAGAAACGTATCAGATTCCGAAGTACGGAGGCATGGCGCAATTTCTGTAGTAGCATAAACTCAACAAACCAAGCCGCAAGAATAAAGAAAATCCTTTCAAAAGATGAACCCAACCTTTTGGGCTCGCTCAAGAAAGGAGACGGTACTTATACAAACACGGACAACGAAACTAGCGCAGTACTGCTGGAAACACATTTTCCAAATTGCAAAATCACATCAGATCTGGAATGGACTGATGAGAACAGCAGTACACCAACAACTCAAGACTGGGATGTCGCAAACAAGATAGTGACTGCAGATGGAATAGAATGGGCCCTAAAAAGCTTCAAACCGTTCAAGTCCGCAGGGCTAGACGAGATATTCCCCGCACTGCTACAATGGCAGTCTAAACAGATCACAAAATTTTTATTACCAATCTACAGGGCCTGCATAGCCTTTAAATATATACCGAAAGGATGGAGGGAAGCGAAAGTAGTCTTTCTACCGAAACCAGGTAAGGAGGACTACACTCACGCCAAATCCTTCAGGCCCATCAGTCTTACCTCGTTCCTTCTGAAAACGCTGGAAAGATTGGTAGATCGCCACCTAAGGGATGGAGTACTCAAAGAAAAACCACTACACCCTCAACAACATGCCTATAGGAAAGGCAGATCAACAGAGTCGGCACTACACATGGTGGTACATAAAATAGAATCGGCTATCACAAACAAAGCTTCAACATTAGCTACCTTTATAGATATAGAAGGAGCTTTTGACAAAACTATGCACAACAGCATAAACCACGCCCTTCAGAGACTTAAAGTAGAGCCAGCCGTAAGGTTATGGATAACTGAACTGGTCAGTAAAAGGGCGGTCCAGGTAGTGGTGAATACTACCACAAGGGCAAAGGTAGTTAAAGGGTGCCCCCAGGGAGGGGTCCTATCACCACTTCTGTGGAACATAGTAGTGGACAGCCTTATAAGGACGCTAAATGAGAGAGGATACACTACTATTGGTTATGCAGATGACCTAGCAATACTGATAAATGGGAAAGCAGAGAACATACTATGCAGAGTAATGCGTTCCGCCCTTCAGATTGTTGAACATTGGTGTGACGAGCATCAGCTGTCAGTAAATCCGAAGAAAACAGAACTTATCCTTTTCACCAACAAAAGGAAGTTACCAGAACTCAATCTACCAAAACTATTTAACACCAAACTCGCCCTATCAACACAAGTGAAATATCTGGGCATCATTCTTGATAATAAATTGAATTGGGCGAGTCATATCGAGGCAAAAACAAAGAGGGCCTGTATAGCATTTTGTCAGTGCAGAAGACTAGTTGGTAAAAAATGGGGTTTAACCCCTAAAATATCTCTCTGGCTGTACAAATCAGTTATCAGACCTTCTATGACCTACGGATCGGTTGTATGGTGGCCCAGAACGCAACTTACCACGGTAAAAGCAAAACTCCAGAGTCTACAACGCTTAGCAAGCGTAGCTACCACTGGATGCATGAGAACCACCCCATCAGCCGCACTAGAGTATCTCTTGAGCCTGACACCTCTAGATCTTGTAATACAGGAGGAGGCAAAGGCAGCAGCCTTAAGGCTAAGAGCTAACGGGCTATGGAAACAAAATATAGAAACAACACACACAAAAATTCTGCAATGGACCCTGAAGGAAATACCACTCCTAGAGGCACCCATAGACAGAACACCGTGTAAACATGTCTTCGATCGAAGGTACAATATCCAACTCATCGCAGAACCAGGAGATGTCTCTGGCATCAATGAAGTTAGGATATACACAGACGGCTCTAAAACCACATATGGCACTGGAGCTGGTGTCTTCTCGAACGACTTAAATATAAAAATATCAACAACACTGGACAAACTAAACTCAATCTTCCAAGCAGAATGCATTGGCATCACCAAAGCGGCACAGGCGGTTGCAGCCAGAGATGTCAGAGACCTAAACGTCAAAATAATCTCAGACAGTGCTTCCGTTCTACAAGCCCTACAAAGAAACACGATAACATCTATCCTGATACTGGAGTGCCACAATGCACTCCAATCCATTGCGAGTACGAACGGAGTAACTCTTCAATGGATCAAAGGACACAGCAACTCATTGGGAAATGACGTAGCCGATGAACTGGCCAAAAAGGGATCGAAAGGGACAGTATATGGACCGGAACCATTGCTACCCATACCTCAGGCCCAGATAAAAACATGGCTGCGCACCAAAACTGAGGAAACCCATTTTAGAGAATGGATAAACAGTGACGGGTGTAAGCAAACAAAGAATGCAGTTCCGGTGGCATCAAAAAGATTTGCTCGCAACCTCATAAACTTAAACAGGGACAAACTCCGAAAGGTGATAGGCATAATAACTGGCCATTGCTCCCTAAACAAGCACCTATTTACCATTGGGGTGACGGACAGCCCTCTATGCAGAGGATGCATGGAGGCAGAAGAAACGCCACAGCACGTGCTTATAGAATGCAGGAGCGTGGCAGATGAACGGGCAAGGCTCCTCCAATCCCCAGTATCGGTCCCGGAAGCTTGCAGCAGTCTGAAAAGACTGCTGGGTTTTTGGGATAGTCTGGGATGGTTGGAGTAGCAATAATAGGGAGACACGTACAATGGCCCAATCAGGGGGCTAAGTGCGGATAAAGCCCAGTTAAACTAAACTAAACTAAGCCTGTTTCTACCAACAACTCCTAAAATATGGAATTACGCATTATTTTAGGTACATTTCCTTAAAAACTATGAAGATATAATAAAATGTAAAGTCGTTGATGAAATGCGGTAGTCGCTATGACACTCATTGTAGGGATTTGAGGTGGTGGCAAATTGACTGTTTTCTGCTCTGCCGTCACAACACGGCATATAAACTCTGGAAAACGGAAAATTAAAACATGGTCTTTTTATACTTCTTCTTTGCTTAATTAAGTATAATAATTTAAATAATAATCTTAAATTGTATGTCCATAATAATCAATGAAAGATTAACTCTTAATACAGTTGTGATGTTTAGATCTAATACAAATAAAGCAAAACAGACTGTCACAAATTAATTAGGTACTACAAACTTATTAATTATTACACTAATCACTTTTTATGAATAACTAAAGCAAGAATAATTATTTAGCACAACCAGCTTTATTAATACACCAATCAGATCTAATGACTTAGGTAATTAATTTATAAGCAAAATTTGTGAAGACTGTTGTTCATTAGACTTGATTTGAAGGGATATTTTCTGTACCTTCTATGTAATTTGTTTTCTTAATTAATATATACTTTCATAAATCAAGCCTATTTATTCCGAAAGGGGTTAGGCAGAGGTAAATCAACACCCATGTTTTACCAATTTATGTCCCATTAATAGCGAGCCTATTGCCATCTATCGGGCTCGTAAATCCTGGCCTGTGCCCCAGCAGTGGTGACGTTGGGCTAGTGATGATGATTATTATAAAATTTCAGGTTGTGCTATATTTATCCCATACCGTATTTTGTGTTATTGCAAACTTGTTGGTGATGTCAATATATAAATAAATAAAACACTTCGCGTACTCAGAAGCACGAGACAGATTTCCGTTCACAAAACATTCAGCACAATAAGCAAAGATATACCCCCGAGGCTTAGAGAAGAGCTGGTTACTTACAATCTTAAACGAAACTTATCTTGCCATTTCAGCAATTTAGACCTTAATGCTATTCAGATACAATTTTAATCGCCACCTCAGCTTTAAGAGGCGTTTCGGTAATTGAATCGCGCCCTTTTGACTGAGGTTTCATTATTCTAGTTTTCTTTATTTAGGGAACCAAGTACTTAGTGCGATTTGAACGTACTCTCATGTTAAAAGGTTTGACTAATATCTTCGTGCTAATTTTTTTTCGTCTTAGGCTTAAGGCGATACCTCCTCGTATCATCCCTCACACAATCCACCCATCGGTTCTTTGATCTTTCTATCATTCTAGGTCCATCTGCATCCATACTTACATTTATAGTTATGTAACATTCATCCCTCCTCATCATATTATGATGTTTATGCGAGAGTTTAGAAATCGAATAATAACGACAGCACAGCAGCCGGCAGTCACGGGGAACCAACAGAAAATTAGTTTCGCAAAAAGTTTGCGTCAGAACAGGGCCAACAACTATCCACCAACAATCCCTTGGGGAACAACAGCTTCACGTTTGAGATGACAGCCTTTGAACCGTCGATTAACGGTGGCCGCAACCGAGGTGCAAATTGGTAACTCTCCTTAAAGTTTTCGAAGTTCACCCGCCAAGGGTTACGGTGAAGAATGTCGGGATAGTTCGTCGCTGATTAACACCCTTGCATTTGTAGAGCTGACAACAATTGCCAACACAGACGAGAGCCATAAGAATGAAGCCACGATAATTTTTTCTTCAGAAGAAACTGATCTCAGAAAAGAAAAGAATCTTCAGAAGAAAGAAACAGACTGATCGTTGAACAAAAAGCCTGATAATGATAACTGATGCTTATCAGTGCAAACAGTCGCTGTTCCGGTACCGATACTAAGTTTTGATGTATTGAGCGTTATATATATATATATATCTGATATTTGAGTATTGATTCGGACCAACATTATCATTTTCAATTGAACTCAAGTAATTTTTTAGAAGTGTGATTCAGATTTTCCCCTCCTCTTTTTCTATGTAATAATAAAATTTATTAAACATTTATGTTTAGTTCAAATGAAAAACAAATGATAGTTACAAAATCTTGTTTTTTCATGGAGTAAAGTGAAAAGTTGCTATAAAAAATCATGAATGGATGGCTTTTTTCACATTTAAAATTGATAGATTTTTTTCTTTAAAAACAATATTAAAAAATACAAAATGTATTTTGGGTCACTAACAGTAATTAATGTTATGACGTATCTCTTCGTTTCTGAAACAATGTCACCTTTATACCTCGTGAATTACTTAAATACATTCATAAAAGTTTGAGACGACAATATAATTCATCGAGGAACTCGGTTTATCTTAAAGTTGTGGTATAACAAAAAAAACATAACAGGACAGGATGAATAATGCCCAGCGTTTCGTGAACTTTCTACGATAACACAGGTCACGGTCAGATAAAAATGTTCCCTGTAACTAATATGTTTTGGGTATGTTTTCTTAAATGTTTTTTAGGGAATCCTTGTCAATATATTTCAAGGAATATTGCGAATACCTCAATAAATATATAGTCCTCAAGTTAAACTAGAAACTAACAAAAGCCACCAAGAAACTTAAACTAGTATTTGGTCCTACGGGCCGGATCACCAAGACTACTCAAATTGTTCCTACCTATAGACTATGTTGTTGAAACTATTAAGCGGTAATGTGTTCTAACGCTATTTCGGGTAACATCTACGGCAAGATCTCAATATTGTGTCACGAGGGTTAGACTTTCAGGGTCACTTTCAAAGAACCTGTTTACCGTCGTAGGCGACAAGCTTTGGTTGTTTAGTAAACACTGCCTTATTTTCGACCTCACTTCTTATTTGAGACGGTTTACAAAGAAGACTTTCGCTAAAATAGTTTCTAATTGTTATATTTTTCCAAACAAAAATAGACCTCGTTAATAAGTCTATCAAGGTCTATTTTTGTTATACATGTCACGCCTTTCTTCCACAGCGGTTGTAGATATCACCTTTTTCCATTTTCACCAATCTCCTCGATGTCATATAGGTTACACAGGTGCTCTTGACATGACTTTTTTATTTATTTTATACTATATATGATATTGTAGAAAAATTAAAAAGTTATGTCACCACATTGGGATCAACTAAATCTTGAAAGCTTTATAGAAATTGGCAATGCGAAACCTTGCCGCAAAAATATTTGTCACGTCATTCAACTATCGCATTATATCAGACATTTATTGATTAAGATTAATCTCAGAAATGAGCATAGAATTCAAATCGAAAGTTGTAATGTTATACATTGAAATTGGGGATCTTTACGTTGAAATTTAATTTCATGGAATCGAAATTCGAGTTCGTTGTTGCTTATTTAATTTACAATATCACATTAAGCTGTAACGACGGGCAAATATTAAATTATGGATAAACCCCTCACCTTAATATTGTTACTGGAGGCTGCTACCAAGGTTCTGTATAAGTGATTCAGTTACTTAATGCACGCGGGCTTGAAATTTATGAATTTTAGTTCGTTTTAAGTAATTTTTTCTTCGCACCTTCTGCTACACAATATTGGAGACCACCGAAAGATAATATCATCCTAGAGATGAAGACACCATCAGGGTCCACGGCCAGCTTTAGAAATAGCGCTTTGGTAATACGGCAGCAAGCGGATGGACAGACAAGCATAAACTGGGAGTCCACGGTCAGAGTCATAATTGTGTACTGGCATAGTACACTCATCGACAATGTCTAAGGATATTTTATGTACACCTGCTTCGTGTTATATCAGCCTCCATTCGTATAATACTGACATATTCTTTGAAGTTTTCCAATGGCTTAATTATGGTATTTTTAGAATGATCACCGATGATGCAACATAAACTAAAGTCAATAAAATATCATTAGATAAAGTTGGTGAGTGTAATTAGTTCTGCTGCCACTGATGAAGAATATGATCTTCGAGCCTTGTCGCCTGGAGCGACATCAAATTTCAATTGGATGATGTAGCGGTACATAATTATGACATAGCGCTATACAAACAAATTATAGAGTATTTGAAAAATGGTTAATCATCGAAAAGTACAATAACTAACGAAAACAACGATGTAAAATTTAGACCAAATGATTATTTATACTTAAAAGAAATATGTATCAAAATGTGTCATATTTAGGGTGTCACATCTTTCAAGTCTTAAGGCTTTTATAGGTAGTCACAATTGTCGGAATCTACTCCCAAAATCTTGACTCTTCAATTCTGTAGACTCTCACATTTAACCGAGTAAACACATCACTATCGTACACAGTGAAGACCCCAACAAAATTATCGGAACACAGCACATTCGCTCTAAGTACAGACAATCGCTACAACTAATCAAGCAGTGTTCTTTGACCCTAGGCTTCGTAACAGCCCAACAACCACCAAGACATCGCGATTCAACATACAGCTGTTTCCATTGAGAACACGGTCCATTTTCGCGTGTTCATGAATGCAGTTACGACTGTGTTTCCCGTTAATGCCAATAGAGCGTTGGTCACTATTATCGCGGAGTGATAAGGGAGATACATTCCAATAATAACGCGGCCGCTTTCTTTGTCCGTAGTGAGTACATCGTAACGAGATCCAAATGGTAGTAATTTTCTGCGATTACAATTTTTTTATAAAGTAGGTAGTACTAGTAGACTCTTACGACACTTGTCTTAATCAGTGTAAACATCAATAAAAATAATGTAAAAATAAAAAAATATATATAAGTATTTACACTTAAATGATGTGGTAGTGGTAGGGTAAAATAAATTTCGACTAACTAAAAAGTCCGTCAGTCAATCTAAACTTAATATTTACGAATAACATAAATTAGGTTATTGTCGAAGGTGTAGTAATTTATTATTAAGCAGAGCATGTTAAATTGATTAAACATTGTTTTGATGCTAGTCTAGTTCGATTCAATGCTATAATAATACATATTATTACTATTTTATTATAACCCAGTGGTTTCGCGTATTTATATAGGAACAGCAGCTTTATATATTTGAAAACGACCTTGCGTACCCTTCCTTTCGCTATTTAATAGGTTTCTAAGATCGAAAGTACATTCGGACACATAATAATACCGGTGTATTCAAGAGTTCCCTTTTCCCGCAAGTTTTTCACTTAAACTCCCGTAATGCTGAAACTTTTGGAATCAAAAATTACCTTCATAAATTACCGCATTGGAATTGTGTTCTTTGACGGGGGTTACGGTGTCCGCAGTAGTTTTTATTACCAGGATATTAGACATTAGATTACGAAAGAATGTTTATTAGAAATATTTTTGATAATAATGATTTACATACATACATAAATCACGCCTATATCCCCGAAAGGGTAGGCAGAGGTGAACTAGCACCCGCGTTTCGTCAATTATGTTAGGTCCCATGTAATAGGTGGCGAGCCTATTGCCATTTATCGTCAGAAGGCACAAAAGTCGCTGTACATTGCAAGCCTAGGTAACATAAGAGGAACGGTGCTGCCCATTCCTCATCACTGATTTATCCTTAGTCGCCTTGTACGACACCCACGGGAGTGGTTTGGGGTGGTGGCAATAAAAATTCTATTCTACTCTGCCGTCACCACACAACGCCGATTAATGATTTGTCATTGATAAATGTGAGAATTGCTTGCATTCAATGAGCTAGACTTCTTCACTGGATCTATATATTGTAAGTGTGTTAAAGTTAAGCTGTTATTAAGCTGTTACTTGCTGTAGAGGTGTAGAGGCACATACCAGCTAAATCCTTATAAAATAAAGGTACATTGCTAAAAGGCTTTTGCTTGACTAGAACTTTTTCAAGCTCTATACTAGAACGTGTGACTAAGGCGGCTCTCATAGAACCTTACTAAATATGGCTGGGTAGAGAGAGAATTCGCGGTGACGAAGGTGAGTGTTAACATGTTTTTAAGGGCCCCGTATACCTATACTTGGGTTGAAACTTACAAGTCCCAAGCGCTGCTTTTGACTTCTCCCTCTGCCACACTACGGACCCGGTACCCGCACGTTAAATTTATGGAATACTAAAAGTTTTCGGCACATCGTGTTTGATTTTCACCGGCAAAGGTAAGTTTGTAATGGTACCAGCAATAATTTTATTTGCGAGTTTAAGTGAATTTGATGGGGAATTTAATTGGGGCTAAAAACAGCTTTACACCACTTATTAACGCTTAACGATTTACTTATCCCGATCCGCTGCCAATATATTTGCGGAAACACCGAAACCTCGTTGTTTACATAAAATTAAATTCAGGAAGCTACACTGTGGCTACGTTCCCCGAGTGTGTAACGGCAGAGACATCTAAATACCTATGCGCGTGTGAGACGCGTTTCGTTATACATTGCTTGCTGGTTAATGGCATCAGTAATATACTGTCGCGCAATAGCGGCGTTGTAAATGAAAGCGCAGAGAAAATCGCACGAACTTTTTCTGGCCACAATTTTCTTTGCAAATATTGATTCTGTTGAAAAAAACAACAATTAGCTATTTAATGACGAACCCGTAGCTCTGTTGTTGCGCTGTAGCATCTCTAATGAGGTCTTTATTTATACACCGCTATCAGTGGGGGGAACTCGTAGGGTCACGATTAGGCGTCATTCAGTCGCGAGCTTGACATCCATTGATTTGGAGTCATATATTTGTATCTTTAGGTACATACATCATCGTCTTCTAGCCCTGTTCCCTGTTAATCTGGGAGCGGCGTAATATAATTCCTATTCCATTTATATCGGTCAGACGTCATTAGGCTAACGATTTGTATCTTTACATTCGTCATCGTCTTCTAGCCCTGTTCCCAGTTTATCTGAGAGCGGCGTAATATATTTTATCATTCATATCAGTCAAACGTCAATCAAGCCATCTCTTTTAATTCATATCGTATATCACTCCGAAAATGTGGTATTATAGTGTGATGAATGAATTCATAGAAAAGTGATGAAAAAGACCAAAAGGAAGAGACTGATAACGTGGATTTTGTAAAAATGCCCGCTTTCTATTTTTATTTATTTTTAGACAGATAGATATAACCGCTTGCTGACGTGAAGTTAAAAGGTTAGAGAATTTTCTGAAAATTAATAAGCGTGCTGTTTGATCGAGTGGTATATATTTAGCTTTAACGGCTCTGACTTAAATAAAAACAGCGCCTAACACCTACACAAATCAAATAGGTACGTTACAGTTGTTTAATTAAAATAAAACGAAATAAATTAAACATTGGTCTGACGCTGATTCATTTGTAGTAGTAAATAAGACAGAGCCGGCGTCGTAAAAAACATGACTTTAACTGCCGCACTCAGAGACGTCAATTAACGTTAATGATACTGTATGTCAAAAAATTACAATTCAAAAATTTTCGCTTTTCTTGCCGGGTCTATTGTCTAGATTAAAATGTTTTTTTTTTTGGCAATAAGGTACTCAATAAAGTTAATTGACATCACTGAGTACGGCAGTTAGCAATGTTTTGTAGTAACTCCGTGTAGATTTTAATGTGTGATTCGGTGCCTAAAATAAATGAATGCGAAAATAGCCATACCTCTTTGGGTAGTTAACAGCCACTTCCTAAGGCGGCCCGTATACAGTTAATCTCGATCCGCGATCCATGATCAAAATCAATGATCTCAATCCAGATTTAAATTGCACGAAGTAGATTGGCGGCCCGTAGGTAAGTATACAGTCAATCTGGATCATGATAAGCGGGCATGCAACATCATCAACCGAAATACAGAACCCAAAATTAAGACTAATGGGTGACAATGAAAGGGAGTAATCCTGACGCCGGAGAGTGTGAGTTATAAATAAATGGAGTTGGTCCCCGTTTATTTATCTCGCGATTTATTTGGCCGTGCTGTTTACATAGGGCGTATTGGAGTCAGTTTATAAAGATTTTCTCAAGAGGAATATCCTTAGGCGTGCGGTGTCTGTCTAAATAAACACCATTATTGCTTGCTTTGAAACGAAGTAAGCAGAAAACTCAGTCTGTGCGAATATTGTCACAGGCTCATAATTGCTTGTGGAACTTGAATCATTTATTATTTGGATTATATTTGAACATTATGTTATTAACTGCCGCACTTTTTTTATTTTTACTCAGAGACGTCAAATAACCTTAATGAGTACTTAATGTCAAAAAATCTCATTTAAATCTAGACCATAGACCCGGCAAAAATAGTGACTAGTTTTGAATTGTAATTTTTTTGACATTAAGTACTCATTAACGTTATTTGACGTCTCTGAGTAAAAATAAAAAAAAATCACAAACTCTTCCAAAATCGGAGGGTTCGATTCCCTCATCAGGACTATTATTTTAAGAACTTCTGACCTATTTTTCTTATGTTGATTTATCAACATAAATATTTACTAATCATTTTACACTTTTAAGTAAGTAATAAGATATATATATATATATATATATATATATATATATATATATATATATACCTTTTACCGATACCAACCATACCGATTTAACTCGCGTATTGTCTCGAGTTAGGTGTTTGTCCGTGACCATGACCGTTGTAAAATGATCGAAACGTTGACCTAATAAAAAAAAAATGCCAAAGACTTAAATATGCGTTAGTTAAATCCGTAAAAGTTGTTTTATATCAAATGTGTAGTGCTCGTGCAAATATAACAGAACCTCATAATGGGTTGTTCTCCCTTTTAAAATTGAAATGGCAAACGATGTGAGAATCAAGCTAAACTGTGCTCTAAAAACTACAAACAACGCCTAGAAGAGGAAATAACTGAAAATCCCAAAATGTTTTGGTCGTATATTAAAAGCAAACGAAGTGGATTGAGTGTATTCCCTAACTGCATGACAGATGGTTACACTTCTACCTCCGAAGGAATAGAAATATGTGAAATGTTTGCAAATTACTTCGCGTCAGTTCACATTCCTGATATTGAACATACAACAAGTAGGCACTACCTTCAGGATTTATATGTAAACAGTCTGGGTCTGACGGTTCCGTTAGTTGAAAGCGAACCATTGTTGAAGTCATTGCGTTGTATTGACTCCAGCAAGGGTGCTGGGGCTGATGGAATACCACCAATTCTAATAGCGAAGTGTGCATCCCAGTTGGTATATCCTTTACAAATTATCTATAACGACTCCCTGTCTTCGGGGATTTTCCCCTCTAAGTGGAAAATAGGCAAGGTAGTACCAATTTATAAGTCTGGAAGTAATGACAATGTTTGTAACTACAGGCCGATATCGGTTTTATCCCACTTCGGTAAAATTTTCGAGTCAATTATGTGTCCCCACTTCCAAAGCCACCTTAGACTGTACTTGTGTGACCATCAGCATGGTTTTGTTAAAGCCAGATCCACAAGCACAAACTTGGTTAGTTTTACTGAAACATTAATAGGGGCTGTTGATGCTGGTTTTCAAGCTGATGTCATTTACACAGACTTCAGTAAGGCATTTGACATTGTGTCGCACAAAATACTTTTATTGAGGTTGCGTAACTATGGTATCGCAGGTGGGCTTCTTAAATGGGTATCATCATACTTGCAAGGACGATCTTTCTTTGTGGTCGTAAATGGTTTCCAGTCAGCATCACGTAATATATTGTCTGGTGTGCCACAGGGCTCACACTTGGGTCCAATCTTGTTTAATTTCTTTATTAATGATATTCCAAATTGTTTTCATTTCTCTCAGGTTTATATGTTTGCAGATGATCTAAAGTTTCTGAGAATAATTAAATCTTACAACGATACTAGGCTTCTTCAACAGGATATAAATAGACTTGTGGAATGGTGCAATAATAATAGAATGATTCTGAACTCTCACAAGTGCTATCATATAAAATTTTCACGGAATCACAATGTTATAGAAGGTAACTATTTTATCAATAATGTTAAAATAAATGAAGTCAATACAATTAAGGACCTTGGCGTGTTATATGACAGAAAATTAACTTTTATACCGCACTTAGATAACATTACTAAAAAGGCTTCTAAAATGTTGGGTTTTGTTTTAAGAAATTGTAAGTCATTCAGTTGCATCAAAACAAAAATTTTGCTTTATAATAGCCTGGTTCGAACCACTTTGGAGTATTGTAGTGTGGTATGGAGACCCCACTTTGCTACACATTCTTTGCGCCTTGAACGTGTACAAAAGAGATTCTTGTGCCATTTGGCGTTTTCATTGGGTAAAGCAAAGAAAATTAAATCATACAAGGACAGACTTAATTACTTCGAAATCACCTCCCTCTCAAAGAGAAGAGCTATATTGGACGCTAAATTCATAAGTAAGATTTTGAATAATAATATCCAATGTCCACAACTTCTAAATCTTATCAGCATACGTGTTCCCAATAGGATTCCTCGTAAGCCGATCAGCCCGCTCTGTCCACCTTTGAGAAGAACAGTTTTGGGTGCTAACTCTCCCTATGCGAGATTTTGCAAAATTTTGAATGGTCTCAGTGATAAAATTGATATTCACTTTGACAGTCCCGGGGCGTTGCCTTCGACCCGGCATAAATACGTATCTGATTGAGGTTCAAGTCCTGGGTTGCATTAAAAAATTGATACAAAATTTAATTTTAATTTATGTATGTAATATATTAAATTCATTGTTTGTTAATTTTAATGGCACATGTGGTGCTTATCTTTAAGTAATTGTAGCATTTATGTTAGTGTTATGTGTATTGTTACTATAATTGTTATGGTGTTGCAATTGTTGATAAGCCAAAAAAAAAAAAAAAAAACATTGCCTTTTCTTCAGGTGTATATAATTACTAGTGCTTGCCCGCGGCTTCACTCGCGATAATGTCGTTTGTTATAAAATATAAATGGACTATCCAACACAAAAATAATTTTCCAATTTTAACCAGTAGTTTCTGAGATTAGCGCGTTTAACCAACCAACCAAACAAACAAACAAAATCTTCAGCTTTATAATATGAGGTAAGTAGATTATTGTTATTAAGAATTCCGGTTTTTCCCTAGTAATGTTCATTAATATGTTTTACACACAATACAATAGGTATTGTAAATGACAATACCTATTTACATATTTATACATCGCGGTCTTTTGCATCACTTTTCTATACATTCATTTATCACTAGTACCTTTCTGGTGTGATGAATGATATAAATCAAAAGGTAGTGATGACTTGGTGGCGTCTGACCACTAAAAATGAAAGAGGCCATAACATAATGTGTCGACTCCAGATAAACTGGGAATATGTCAAGATGATGATGAATCATCGAGTATTCATAAAATAATAATAATAAATAAATACCGGTAGCCGGGACCCTGATCTTGCTACCGATGGGGAACTGCATTTTTGTATTATTAAATGTTATATTTTTTAATTTTTATATTGTAAAAATGTAACGTTTAGAAATATGGTTTTGTATGTATTTTAAATGTAATAAAAATAGAATAAATAAATAAATATTTTTTACACTCACACCTATCATCTAGCCCAAAGTAAGTAGCCTAAGCACTTGTGTTATGGATACTAGATGACGGACATATTTTTAATATAATTATGAATATAAATGTTGAAAATATACTACATAAACACAACCATGACTCGGGATCAAACATTTGTGGTCATCACAAAGTTTCCCTACCAGGATTCGAACCCGGGACCTCTTGGCCCATACCCAGCAATCTGAGCATTCGACCAAGGCGGCCGTCAAAGCGTATATTATGCTCCTTTAATATGTGCATGTAAGATTCCGCAGAGATATATAGCCTATGCTCAACTTAGGCTACTGTTGAGCATAGGCCAAGAATCTCTACAAAGATAGGTTTTGTGCGGCTGGACCCACCAGTTTCCCACAACCTTCATTAGATAGTCGGTCCATCTAATGGAAGATCCACCGAATGTGTCCGTGCGTGGGCGCCATTCAAGAATCGTTCCGCCCAAACGGCCATCAGTCCTTCAGGCTTTGAGTACCTTTCACCAGTTCAACTGGGCCATTTATTGAGGAATATCATTATTAATTATTATTATAATACCACATTCCATTAAAACTGAACTTTTTCATAAAATTAATGATCCTTCTCTCTGCCCCGGCCCTGTTCCCAGTCTAACTGGGGTCGGCGCAGTATGTTTCCTCTTCCATTCATATCGGTCAGCCGTCAGACGTCATCAAGCCATTTCGATTCATATTATTCATTATTTCCATTCACACGGAACGGAAAGGTGCTAGTCCTATCATATTACATTCTATTAAACACTTGGAAACATTTAACCATGACAACCGATGCGCTGCGATATTGGTTCGAGTACTTGCCGATATTATTATTTGTGTTAGTTAAATGACGTACAAATTATGACCTTAGATAAATAAAAGACATTCAATACACAGCGGAAGAGCATCTGACATATTGTCTTTCGTGTCCCAAAAGAATTTAAGTTTCCTTTGAATTTGAGCGCGAGTTAAATTCAAAAAAGGAATTTTATTTCGAAATTTAAATTTCTTTACTCGGTTGGATTCTTTTATTAAATTACTCACCGTTAAAAAGTCACCGCGGTGCCATCTGGAACGAAATCACTAACACGAAACTATGCGAGTTGTCACTGTGTTTATTGGGTGCGTCGGGAACGATCTCGCGCGACGGGGCCGAGTGTCCGACTGATTGTGAGCCGCTCAGCAACCGAAAACCTTACAAAGGACCAACGTCCATTTGCTCACATCGCACGGTGAATACATTTAATGCCTTTTGTAATTGTGTAAGGGAGCAGCGTGTCACGATTAGCGGCGCAATTTGTGTGAAAAATTAAACGTGTGGGCAGGCCGCACAAAAAAAGTCGTGTAGCAGTTTTAATGAGCGGTTAGATCTACGCTCGTCTGTACTAATTACTTGAACCCTTTTCAATTCAACTCGGCGTTTTGTCCCCACTTCGTGTTTCGTTCTTTTTTCTATTAATATTCTTCGGTTTATGGCGTTGGCTCTATTATTCTTTCTGTCTCTGTGTTCTGTCGTGCTCTCCGTAGTGTGACTGCTAGATGGCAATTAAGTCCTTTTTTTATTAAACCGAGGGATCTCGGGGATTTGGAACGCTTTTATTGTATTTTGGATTTATTGTAGATAACCCTTTCAGCACCACGAGAAAGCGGAAGCCAAAATGAAAGAAAAGAAAAATGTCTAAAAATAAAAATACAGACACTTTTACAGTTTCTTAGAATAGTAGACATAATATGGCGATATGTTTTTCTAAATCACGTTCGAAATTGAATAACCTAAATAATTTATTACAAAGAAAAAGAGATCAGAAAATTTTCAAACAATTGTTGCCCTGATGCGGGAATAACAACAAAATTTGGAAATATTTCTTCCGTGCTTCGGCAAGCACACAAAGGCCCCGGCTGCGTTTACAGTCGTTTCTACCCACCAATTCACGCTGGGCCAGCTTGGTAGGCTATGGCCCATTCTTCCTATATCCTCCCATCGTTATGATGACGGTATTGTCATCATAGCGGTAGCGGTGACCTAAATAGTGATGGCCGAACAGGATAATTATTACCACCACCCCGAATCTCTCCCGCGGGTGTCGTACAAGGCGATTAAGGATTAAGACAACGATGACGAATAGACAGCAGCGTTCCTCTTATACCTACCACCTGAAAATATACTGCGATTTATGTGCCCGATACATGGCAATAGGATACTTACTGCCGCACTCAGAGACGTCAATTAACTTTAATGAGTATTTAATATCAAAAGTTTCAAATCTAGACCATAGACCCGGCAGCAATAGCGACTAGTTTTGAATTGTCATTTTTTGACGTTAAGTACTCATTAACGTTATTTGACGTCTCTGAGTGCGGCAGTTAATGATACTTAACGATACTTAATTTAGGCGGCCGCCTTGGTCGAATGCTCAGATTGCTGGGTATTGGCCAAGAGGTCCCGGGTTCGAATCATGGTAGGGGCAAACTTTGTGATGACTACAAATGTTTGTTTCCGAGTCATGGTTGCGTATATGTTTATGTAGTATATTTTCAACATTTATATACATGATTATATTAAAAATATGTCCGTCATCTAGTATCCATAACACAAGTGCTTAGGCTACTTACTTTGGGCTAGATGATAGGTGTGAGTGTAAAAAAAATATTTATAAAAAATATTTATTTATTAAATATTTAAAAAAATATTTATTAATCCAGTTGTACAGAATTGGCGAAACGTGGATTCACCACTGCCTATTGCGTACCCCTTCGGGAATAAATAAACATGATTTATTTATTTAGGTTATGATGACCTATACTGTGAACACATAGAGACTGATTTGGTTTCCATATCGTATTCATGTGACTATTGATATACCTTTATTAAGGGAGGAATGATGTACTTACATTCCACATATATAGAGTTGTAATACTACGACAGGTGGGTTCTCCGTCAAGTTTATGATAGCAATTTTAGAGGCCTTGCGCGGTAAATGAAGTCATCAGTCATTTCATCGTACGTAGGACGTTATGGACAATTCTCGTGACGCAATGACGTAATGATAATAAGACTCGCGTAATAAGCTCAGTCTAAAAGATACTATTTGAATTGTCGACAATTGGCACTTTCATCTTTAAATTGAGTTAAAACGGGATTTATACCACGTACCTGGATTGCCTGCCATGGTCACGGATGACTCTATGGTCATCCGTGACCATGGCGCATGTAACTGTGCCGAAATATTGGAATTGTAACAAAATTCAGGTATGTGGTATAAATGCCGTTTTAACTCAATTTAAAGATGAACGTGACCACGTAAGCTTAAAACAATAAATTGGTACTTTCTTTGCAGTCTTCATAATTACGAGCCGCGTGGTGCGTGCAGGGTGGAACAAGGCAGGTATCTATCATCATCAAACATATAATAAAATTAGCTGACTTACCCCCGAATAGCGAAACGCTACATACATTGAGCACTACCTATAAAGTTAAGTGGAAAATTAAATACCTGTCAGAATTTGTATGGAAAAACCTCAATTTTGATAATACTTAAACGTTAAGCAGCACTCAAACTTAAAGTAGCGTTTCTGGATTCGGGAGTAAAGTGTGTTAGAGAACATAGAGATTTAAGGCATTGACCCCTAATAGGGTCAGGTATGATCAGACAGAAAAGGAGATAAACGAACAACTTATATTTTTACAAAAAAATAATAAGAAATCTCAGCAATCCAAGATTAGTTAAGATTGATGAAAGTAAAGGTGGAAATCTCGACACAATACCAAGGAAAACTGTACTATCATCATCATGACCTGTTCCCATTTCATCTTTGGTTCTATGTATTTTGTGTGTAATCCAGCTATGTATTGAAAGCAGTGACCTAAATGTTGAACAATTAACCAGTTAAGGATGAATAAGAGGATTATGTAACAATAATAAAAAGTAGGTCTCTATTTTGTTAAAAATGAGCTCTTTCCTACAGTTTACTTTACAAAACTTGTTTTTCTAAATAAACGGGTTAGCTTTCTGGCTGGCAATATTGATTATTTAAAGATCCAGCGATTACAGTTTTAATTTTTGTGTATATTTGGCTCGCGAATTCTCTGAGTACTTGTCGCTATTCCTCCTAGTTTCAGATTTTCCCACATAAGTCCACTTGAAAAATTCATTCTGTATATTGTACTGTAGAGCCTCACTTCATCGAATGGTCAGATCGTTGTCTATCGTTCAAGAGATTTCGGGTTCGAATCCTGGTAATGGGAAATGTTCGTGACGATTATAGAAATTTGTTACAATTATCATAATATTATATATGACGAACAATAGTTAATCTAATGCAAATTATGTACCCTATTTATAGCTACTAGAACCTTCATTTTCTTCATTTCATTACGCTACTTACTTTGGGCTAGAGGTTAGGATGATTTTTCTTGTGCACAAAACTGCGATGCGACGTCGCATCGTAAAAATCTACGAAGTCGCACGACGCAACGCAAAAACTTCGCGCATTCCTTCAATTTCATACTGCTTTGTTTCTTTTTCCAGTTTCTTCCTTGCCTTGCTGCGAACTCGCATCGCGCCAATTCGCAGTTTCATGTACAGGCACTTTAGTGAATGTCAGGTGAGTGTACAAGTGTAATAAAATAATAATAAAGCTGAAGAGTTTGTTTGTTTGGTTGGTTGAACGCGCTAATCTCAGGAACTACTGAATCAAATTGAAAACTATTCGATTTTAATTTGAACATTATATAAATGTTAGAAAAAATAGTACAAAGATTTTGGTGGTTAGAAAAAGAATTTCGAAAAATTATGATCTTGAGGCGGGAATCGAACCCGCGTCCGCTGCTATCCGGGCTATCCTATATTTGTAAAAATATCTGCTTTGGAATGTTTGAAATTTATTTCTACATTGCGAGGGTACCCGTTGGCTGACAACGTTATTTAACGTGAAGTGTAAAGGTTAGAAGAATTTCGGCAAGTTAATTAGTGTCTTGGGTGGCCGAGCGGTCAGGCACCTGCCCGAATAGCAGCGGACGCGGGTTCGATTCCCGCCTCAAGATCATAATTTTTCTAAATTCTTTTTCTAGCCACCAAAATCAAATTGAAAAATTCTTTTTGTGTTGGATAGTCCATTTATTGAGGAAGGCTTTAAGCTATTTAGTAACCGACATTAACGCGAGCGAAGCCGCGGGCGACCACTAGTAATAATTAAATTTCTTGGATAGAACGCTATTTTCGAATCACGCTCACCTTTGCCATGCGGCCGTCAATAAACGCGAAAGGTCATCCATTAGTGTTGAAGTGTATCTCTCTCTGTAAACAGGTCCTAATTATCGTCCGGGAAGACTGGCAGTAATTAAATTAAGTAATCACCCGTTCGCATGGCAACCGAACGGACGTGTACTAAATTATTGCTCAACTTTCGCTTGCCTAAGCTCTAAGTTGGAATATACCTACGGTAGTATTGTTTTTGCATGAATAAAATTGAGTTCAGCTTCAGTTCAGGTTAGCGACGGGAGCTTATGTGTCTTCGAATTGAGAGGTTATTTGCTTTTTGTAAACTTAACGCTGTGCAGCATTCTCTGCCAGTTACCATAGGTGATACACATACATACACAACATACATACATACATAAATCATGCCTATATCCCCGAAGGGGTAGACAGAGGTGAACTAGCACCCACGTTTTGCCAACTACGTCAAGTCCCATGTAAATAACGACACAAAGTCGCAGTACATTGCTAGATGGTATTAGAGGAACGCTGCAGCCCATTCCTCATCACTGATTTATCCTTAGACGCCTTGTACGACACCCACGGAAGAGATTTGGGGAGGTGACAATTGTAATTGCCGTCACCACACAAACCAGCCCTATATCCCCAGAGGTGAAATAACACCCAAGTTTCGCCAGTTAGATTAGGCCCCATGTAATTTAGGAAGAGAGTTTGACATAAAACTTTTGACAATAAAGTGGATTTTTCCGCCCGCTAAGCTTACTGAAAAACCCACTTCCTGGTCAGGAGGTGACATAAAATTATTAACTTGCCTCTGGCGATAAAAAAGCAAGTCTCATATTGCATATCGAATACTAGCGATCGGAGACATAGTTTTACCAATCTTGGTAATAAATTTACTATATTTTAAGTAAAACTGCGATTGGAAAGTGGACCAACAAAAGTGGGATTGACAAAATCAACTTTCCACAATTGTTTGCGATTGTTCCCGAATGCGAGTTTGCGGGAAACAAATGACTGAATCAACGGCGACTGTCAGACGTTTCAATGCGGCCGTCAGTTTTAAAAATAGATTTCTGATCCCGGATTTATGGTATTGGGTTGCGTTAGCTTTTTGAAGAAGACGTATTGATGATTTTATCCGGGATTTCCTTGGGAACTTTAATTGGTTTCATCAGCATGAAATATTTTAACAGCAGCGCTTGAAAAAACAAAATTGTGTTACAAGTGGTAGGTTATGGATAATCTAATAAATTCATAGGATATATTTACACATAGGATACTTACACATATTTACCCCTATTTACATCCAAGCTTCGCCAATAAAGTTGTGTGGTGAACCGATTGCCATCTATCGGATACATAAATCGCACTATATTGCTAGGTGGTATACTTTTATGAACAGCCAAAGCGTGTCCAGAAAGGCTCGTATGGCTGTTCATAACGGAGTGCTGGTTCCGACATTAATGTATGGAAGCGAAAGTTGGGTATGGGAGAAGAAGCATGAAAGTAGAATAAATGCAGTAGAAATGAGAGCGTTGAGGAGTATGGCTGGAGTAAGGCTGAGCGACCGATTGTATAACAGTGTGATAAGAGAAAGGTGTGGTTTGAAAGAAGATGTAATGACAAGGATTGAGAAAGGGATGCTCGCATGGTTTGGTCACGTCGAAAGAATGGATGAAAGGAGAATGACAAAAAGGATTTACATGGCGAAAATGAATGAAGAAATGGCAAGGGGAAGGCCTAGGCGGATCTTTCATAATCAAATTGAAAGTCTATTGAAAAAGGGCCAGGTCAAGAGTACCCGAAACCGACGGGCATGCATGAAGAGATTGATGAGATTGGATGAAGCGAAAGAAGTATGTAAGGATCGTAGCAAGTGGAAGGAAGTGATCTCTGCCTACCCCTGTGGGAGAAGGGCGTGACGTATGTATGTATGTATGTATACCTAAGAGGAACGTCGCTGCCCACATTGAACTACTATTACTATTACTCAATGGCTGCCCATTACTTATTGGCTGAATTAACCCTTAGTCGCCTTGTACGACACCCACTGATGAGACAAAGAGTGGTGACATTAGTATTCTGCTCTGCTGACATTAAGAGAGTCGTACATTTAGAACATCGTTATTGGTCAATTCATGCATTACTAATCTAAACTCCACCCAGAACTACCTTTGAGGAACCTTCACTCCACTCTACATTCAAACTACCACAACGGAAGGAAACTAGGCTCATCTCGTACTACCAATTAAGTCTTCTTCCTGCCCTGTTCCCAGTCTATCTGGGGTCGGCGCAGTATGTTTCCTCTTCCATTCATATGTCAGACGTCATCAAGCCATCCACTCCCTTTTGATTGATATCATCCATCCCACTGTAAAGGTGCTAGTGATGAATTAATGTATAGAAAAGAGACGGAACGGACCATGTCGAGAGACCCATGAACGGAGAGAGTGATTAGAATGACAACATTCCGATCCATACTGCTCAAGGTTTTGGCTTAGGTTTTACAGCCGGCCGCCTGCCTGACACCAACCCTCTTTGGGTACGCTGTTGTTGGTGGTTTGCCCTCCACCATTCGGGTGCCCCAAGGTGCTTATTGGTCTACACCGGGCAATCTCCCTTAGTCGACTTTTACGACACCCATAGGATGAGTAGGGGCTGGCCTATTCTACGTTATTTGTTCGCTCCCAGACCAGCATAGAAGGCGTACTACCAATTAAGTAGCAGACCATAAAATTCTTATACTATGACCGGAAATTCAAAAACACAAAACGTCGAAATAAAAGATCAGAGGTGTCAAACCTTTTTTCGTGCTAAGCGGTGGAAATGAAAATTTAATATATTCCAAGTATGAATAGCGCCCTTACACCCTCGTCGTATTACCGACCCTGATTTTGGGCTATTAGCAAAATTTATTGTGTTCACGTATCGACAGACATGGCGGATTCAACATTTGAAGCGGCCACTTCACACTGGAGCATTCTGAAATCCAAATAAAAAGAGTGGCTTAAGAAAGCACGGAAAACTAATATCCGCGAAGGGGAAGGCAGAGGTGAATTAACACCCTCTTTTCGCCGGAGAGATAGGGGTGGTGACAATTGTATTCTGCTCTGCCGTCACCAAAATCTAACAATTTAGCTTTATTAATAATCTAACCTAATTATACTTGATTCTGTTTTCGTTCGTCTATCGTTTTTACCTGTGTTGGATGTTATAAATTTTATCTACGAATGGTTTTGGCTTGGAGGCGTAGGATTTTACCATTTGATACTGTCGATGCACAAACAGAATTTAAATAGAACGAGTGTGATTTTGCAAAAAAAGCAAAAAACAATGTGTAAATACTTACTACTGCATATTTTTTAACATTTAATACAAACGCCTTAAAACGCAAAAGACTGACATTTTAATTGTTATTAATTTTTTACCTTTATTTTCAGTTAATAAATTCATGGTTAAAACACGTCAAGAGAACCTTGGATGCAATATACGTTAACTAATTAACATTTATCTCGAGCGCTGACAAATGCCACTTCCAAATCAAGATTTATGTTCATCCCTTGAAACCATAAAACATAATTAACGATCAGCGAGTAAACGAAAACGTGTCGCAAGTCACCCCATACGCCCCTAGTACGAACAGTCTAGCCCAATGACAAATTTAATTAAGAATCGGGTTGCTCCGAACACTTGATTACGCAGTAAAGAGACTTTGTTAAATAATTTGACACTAATTCTTGATGCTCGCCTCATCAGTTAGATCTTATCTCATCAGCCCCTCTAGTCAAGTTGCCAATCTATTCGAACGAATGGAATAAAAATGAATGAAACTCGTGCACTCGTATTACCTACTGGGAAAACACCATAGCGACCATCGTGTCAAATGTAAGCAGAAGTTGTCAAAAATTGTCATTTTGTTCGATATGTTTGTTCGATTGCCACTTGGTTATACCCCTAGACTAGACTACCTAGCCAACGTGGCAATCGATACAACATTTCTAGCGAACGAATGTCAATTTTTGACAACTTCTTTTACATTTGACACGACGGTCGCTATGGTGTTTTCTCAGTAAAACGTCACTTTCATACATTATTAATTATTTTCGTTAAACGTTCGACCAATCGATTGGCTTGCGCTTTAAATTCTATCTAATTAAAGATTGAATAAATATAGCGTCTGAAAATTAAAAAATCTTTTAAATATATGTAGAGAACATTATAAATATATGATTGTATTCAAAGCAATGTTAGGTTTAGAATTTTTTTTCGCAAAAGCATCATCGGTTTTTATATGCACAGAAATACTGATTTAACAGTGACGTTATTTAATAAATAAAACATTCCTAAATCGTTTTCTCCAAAACCCGTTGTGATTTTAGAACTTTTTCCAAAATAATCATTGAATAATCTGTCTGAAATTCGCTGCTGTAATTTTGATACTTGTGGATACTTCGTATAAACAACCAGCTGATTACTTAATTAAATTGTATTTAGTATTGGTAACATAGCTGCATTTTTATTTGAATTACCTAATTGTTTAGCACGTGGAAACAAGTTATTTCTGCCAATCCCTGCGGCATAAAGGCGTGAAGTACCTATGTATAAATGATAAAATAATGATTACAAATAAAATATCAGAAAAATTTCGAAAATTAAGTTTTTCCTGTTTTCGGACATAATTTTTCGAAGCGTCATAGTCTTAACATTACTAAAATAATACATCAACGTAAACATGCAAACAAAGACATGAAAGAAGCAACTCGACAACCAAACTTGAAACCTGTAGACGAGCCCTTAGGTGTATTTCAATAAAATACTGAATAATAACCCTCTCCCCGAGATTCCGGACCCTCGTCATACGAAATCGGACATGACGAGTTGGAAGTAATGCGTTTTATACCTCTTTTCAGCGTGATGCAATGTAAGAGATAATAATGCTCGGGGGTGAATGTCACTTTATAAAATATTAACACAGATGCCCCTTGTTAAAGGATACTTGTTTTGTTGTCATGGAATGCAATTTGTGTTATTTCCTCTCTGTTTTTTTTCATTCGTATGTTATTTTATATTGAAGAAGATTAACTTGCAGATTCCATTTTTATTGATAAAGAGAAACACTCGTATTTTGGTAGCGTTTCCGCAATTTAAGTAGCTAGAAGTGTATCGAACAGAATGCTGATAAGTATAAATCGATGTACTGTTGATTGATGCGTGATATAATGATTGATGAATGTTTATCGAGCACGGATAGATAAGTACGCGGTCCTGGAGCACTATTCTTATTATACGCTCTTTAATTTGATTACACCGTTATCTTGGTAAGATGGTTTCGTATTTTTATAAAGTCACACAACACATCGCCGATAGTCAAATTTACAATTGCACAATTAATTAATTGTATTTTCATTTTCTTCTATTTTCTAAGGACTGGTGACAAATTTCTACCTTGATCTAAGTCATTAAGATCATACTCATGCTCGGTACTTTATTGTCCCCATCGCTGTGGCACAGAACTTTAATTAATATCTAACCCACTGTAATCAATATTGTTAATGTCGTTAATCACGTCTTCATAGATCTTTAGATGAGTTCGGTGCACCTTGGAGTACGCCCTATAAGAAAATTGACGATTGACAAAGTTTATATTCACATTCGCATTTGAAGCTCTAACAAGTTGACCGCTTAAAGTGCAAGCTCCTGAGAGCTAATATTTTCCTTGCAAGCATTTGATAACTTAACACAAAGTTATGGAATTTGGCATAGTTATTGACACGAAACCTGTTCACACAACGTCATATGGCGTTTGGCAAAGTGCCATTACAATGTACGAGATGACTTGTGAGTAAACAAAGTTAACGGCTGTCGTGTATACATTGCAGACGATGTATCGTGGTGAATTAGAAACAAAATCGATAATACCTGCAAAAGAAGCGAAGTTGTTCGTTGCGAACCATGCAACTTCTACAGGTCACACATCAACTCAAATATTGCGACTGTCTTAAAAGACTTAAGGAGATACAAAAGAAAATTTTGTTAAATTATTCATCAACAAAATCAGAGCCACTTTACGCATTAGCAAATTCTGACTTTAAAGTTACGATGAGGCTATTAGTCCCTAGTATTAATACGTGGGTTGCTATTATAATTACAGATATTGTCATTATGGCATAAGTTACCCCTGCCCTGCCTCATCCTATATCAATGACCAGCAAGTTATTATTATTGCTTACTCCGTATACATACTATAGTTACTATTTCCGCCAAGTGATAAAAACTCACATGTTTCGATTTATTAATCACTGAGGGGTAGGCAGAGATATTCACATTTCACTGATTATAGGAGGTCTATTATAATATTGGCATACATATAACATTGGCATACAGTGCCTTGCCATTTATCGGACCCATTAATCGTAGTTTTTGGAGTACCAGGAACATTCCCAATATTTATAACACTAGTCGCGATCCTTATTGAATAAGTTTTTTCAACAATAATCTATTGGATCGAAGGGAATCAATCATTCTTACTAGAAGATAAGGTAGACGACTGGCCATAAAGCGGGCAATATTATTCACATTCTTTAGGTCATAAAAATTTTCATCGCCCCTCGCACTTTCAATAACGATCCTTTAAAAATTCCGCCCCAGAATTCCTCACAATAAATTCAAAGTGAAAAGGATATGGCATAACAATGAGACGAGACAAGGCCTCTAAAAATCTTATATACACTTACAAGAACACAGTGAAGCTCCAAACACGCCAAACATTTCCAACCGCCCCGCCCGTTCAGATAAGCACGGAAATATTTCAATAACGTGACATGTCGAAGTTGGTTCCTCGTGAATTCTGTCTTCGAGGGAATTCTTTGGGCATATTAAAAATTGTTCGCCTACTACTATAAAACCTGCGTTAATGTTTGTGTAAGCTGGAGGGGCACTTAAGTAGACAGTGTAAACACATCCCACGTTGGTAACGGCGTGTTCTACATTCAGGCAGGTAGACATGGAGAGCAAGGACTGGAACGGATGTTTGTGACGGATATTTTTAGCTATAATAAGAAATAAAAGAACAGATCGATAATTATGATGACAATGTGGCTTCAATTGAAATGAACGACTTAAATAATTGGATTGGAGATTTTACTAGTTTTGTATTATACCGATGTTCCGCTGACTAAACACATGTTTGTTAATAAGGAAGCGTTTTCTAAAGAAAACGTATTTTAATCAAACTTTGTTATTTCTGGCACAGTTTACCTACGTCTCAGAAATAACACTTCTCAATTTGGTAGAGTATTATTTTAGTTACACTAGATAATATTTATTTTAGAAATCAAATAACACATTATTTGCAAGCTGAAGTTATTCTACAGCTTATTTAGTAGAACAATAGGTTTGTTTTCGTCTGGAAGAATTAATACATATTCATCAAAATGAAAAGCTACGCCATATCATAAAATATATTATTATATCTCGAGCACGAAACAAAATAAGCAGTGATTATTCAAATTCAATTTGCTGATCCAAGAATAACGCATACTTAGTATGCTATTAAGTTAGGGATTATTATGCTTCCGTATTTCGTACGGTTGCTAGGATGTAATTATTACATCATCATCATCTTCCTGTTTCCTGTTTCCAATTCGAGTGGGGTCGGCGCAGTATGTTTCCTCTTTAAACCATATCGGTAAAACGTCATCAAGCCATCTACTTACTCACCAGACATCCTGCCTGACACCATATAATAATATAACCTTCATTTGGTATACCTACATAAAATAAATCAAAGTATTTGAATGCAATGTAAAATTTTAAAAGTAGACTTGGCGCTACTAGCTACTTCAAAAAGGGTTTTAATTAAGGCCGTCTCACACAAAGAACACGACGATGAAGAAAATAATCGTTGGGTGGAACAATTGAACTATAAAACTGGGCTCTCGCTTGGGTATTTCAGTGGAATTTCCTTCCAGCAGCATCATAGCTGTCGTCAGAGTTTATGAGTAAAAATAAGATGTTTGATGGTGTTGAAGTCAAAAGCTAAAATAGGCTTGGGTTTTCAAGAGACTATCGGACACTGCTTCATCCTTCTAGCTAATGTCGGCATCCAAGGTTTTTTGTTACCATACCTATTTTCATTAGTAATCACCTTTTAAAGTATATGGTAACTTCTTCCTAGTTCTGCCATGTAAACCGACATACTTCTGGTGGGATGTACCTATAGGTACGCTAAAAAGACTTTTATTTGGAATTACAGGACTTAGTTTTTACAATTTTCCCAGCCTGTTTTTGCTTTTTAATTATTTCTAACATGCATAATGTTCAAAATAACGATCAAATAAGGCATGTACCTAACCTTATTATTTTTCCCTTCATAATAATTATATTATGCTTCCTAGATCGACTTTGCCTTCAGAACACAGTTGAACTAGGAAGCATTTATACGTCATATTCTAAGCATACCTATATGCTATTAATTAAAGCTGGCAACACAGCTATTAATAAACAAGCAAGCTATCACGCCCCTCTTTCACGGGAACTTTTCACGTTCATTTTCCAGCCTGTTATTAAATGATTTAAACTTTACCGTCCCATTGTTGATAATGAATTAACGCCAACAATTTATTATAACTTCCTCCCTATATTCTTCCGCTCATACTCCATAGGGAAGGCGTGTGCCTAGCGGTGGGAATGTTAAGGGGCTGGTGATGGTGATGATGATGATGATAGCAATATGAACTGAACTAAATTAATTCCAGTAATCGATTAAGAAATATTACAAAGAAACTTCGTCGAAAGAATGGATGAAAGGAGAATGACAAAAAGGATTTACATGGCGAAAGTGAATGGAGAAATGGAAAGGGGAAGGCCTAGGCGGATCTTTCATAATCAAATTGAAAGTCTTTTGAAAAAGGGCCAGGTCAAGAGTACCCGAAACCGACGGGCATGCATGAAGAGATTGATGAGATTGGATGAAGCGAAAGAAGTATGTAAGGATCGTAGCAAGTGGAAGGAAGTGATCTCTGCCTACCCCTGTGGGAGAAGGGCGTGACGTATGTATGTATGTATGTACAAAGAAACTTTTGGTTCAAAAAAAGTTCGAAAAATTATAATGTTGATGCGGGACATGAACCCGCGTCCTTTGAAATCCGGGCAGAGGCCTGTACCACTCGACCAACCAACACTACAATTTTACGAACATTTTGTAACCACACATTTCTTTGTTCTATTTTTCCTATCATATTTTATACATACATACATAAATCACGCCTATATCCCCGAAGGGTTAGGCAGAGGTGAACTAGCACCCACGTTTCGCCAATTATGTTAGGTCCCATGTAATAGGTGGCGACTCCTATTGCCATATATCGGGCACAAAAGTGTCGCAGTACATTGCTAGGTGGTATAAGAGAAACGCTGCTGCCCATTCCTCATCATTGATTTATCCTTAGTCGCCTTGTACGACACCCGCGGGAGAGATTAAGGGTGGTGACAATTGTATTCTACTCTGCCGTCACCACACGGCCAGTGTCATATTTTATATAATGTTCATATTAAAATCAAAGTTATAATTAGTATACCTATTTAAATTTGTTTTTAAATGTGTAACTGCCGCACTCAGAGACGTCAAATAACGATAATGAGTACCAAACGTCAAAAAATGACAATTCAAAACTAGTCGCTATTCTTGCCGGGTATATGGTCTAGATTTGAATGAAAATTTTTGACATTAAATACTCATTAAAGTTAATTGACGTCTCTGAGTGCCGCAGTAAATGTAGTAATGTAATGTGCTAGATAGAAGTGGAGATTATGAAGGGCTGGAGATGGTGTTGTTGAATTCGTGGATTGGTATGTAGAATCTTCGTCTTAACGGTTCTACTGATACAAGAAAGAAGAAAGATGCAGTACTCCACACGCGCAGTACCTACGTACTTAAGGAGCATCTTTATGGCAGTGAGGACGACAAAGCAGTTTCAAAATATCAAGATTTGCTACGTTTATGTTTTAAGGGATTTGCCCCAAGTGTGAAATAAGATGTTAAATTTTTATGGAACAGAATAATTGCCCCTAATTATGGAGCCGTCTCCACTTAAGCTTTCTGCGTTATTTATTTTCCTTTTTCGAGAACAAAACCTTTGGGTGTAATCGTAAACTTTCCTAAATAAGAATTACTTAAATATTTAAGATGTTCAGAAGGTAGGTTAGGTATATTCTTTTAAATGTTAAACAGTCATTACATCACATTGAGATATTATGCTCAGTGTGTCTTTAATTCCTTTGATTTTCTTTCTTTTTATTTTCTAAACTACCTGTTTAAAAATTGAATTTAACGTAGCGCAAAATGTATATAGTTACAGTACACGTTCATCATCATCATCATCACCAGTCCTTTTAATGTCCCCACTGCTGCACGGGCCTTCCCTATGGATGGAAGATATAGGGAGAGACAGTACAGTAAACTAAACTGTACGCGTTACAACTTAAATTTTATTCTATTACCCCTAAAATATGGTTGAAAACCGATTGAAAGCTAACATGTCATTGGTAAGTTATTAATATGTCACAAATGTATGAGATTATTTTCTTTTTAAACGCTCCTTCTAAAAAGATATTTAATGTCGATATGTTTGCTCCTACCATGGAACACCTGGAAAAAGTTAGACTGATAAATTTAGTTTTATTCAATAAAGGGCAGCTTAATATAAATTTATTCCGAAAAAAACATTATCTTGGTACTTAAATTTCAAATATTAAGACAAGTTATTCGTGTTTCTATTGCCTGTGATCTTACGATTGATTACGTTCAATTTACTACTATAAGTATCCACTTCGATAAACATAGGTAATCATAATCTTAAAATATATTCAGAAAGTCCTACTTTCTCTACTCGAGCTGTTTGTAATGAGATCTAAAATGTAGGTATTTTTATTTTATTCTGGAATTATATTTTTGCGTAATTCCCAAGTAAGAAAAGAACATTTCTCTGATCAAGTACTTTTATAATTGTCATGATCACTTTGAAAGAAACTCGAATAAAAATATTTGACAAAATGAAAACTTTCCGAATAACGGACTCCCCATCAATTCGGTCTAAGCCAGTTTGGTGGGTTATGGCCCATTGTGCTTTAATTAATGTTCTTCTATTCTATCCATATCTATTTTTAATTGTTCAATAGCAGTGCTTTGCAGCGGCTTCATGGCATTTTTTTAAAAGCTTGATAAAAACCTTGGTCTTACCTGAAATGTGCACAAATAATTGATTTCCCACCATCGAACTGCACTCAAATTCAACCGCACCGTTTCAGATCCAGTGGGAAAAAAACGCCACCAGACCGCCAGGAATAATTAATTGAGAGCCGCTTTAAACTTTCCACATTATGTCAGAAAAAGTCACTTCACAGGGAGTCCCGCGATCAATCCAGCCTTGGCGCCCAGACAGGGACTCAACTATAAATTCGGCCATTATTCTGTAAATGAGCAATTTGGCGCGCGCTGATTAATGCGACGTGTCAACTCATTGCGCGAAATATAGGTACGTGACTTAATTTCTTCATTCTTCCCCGAATACAGAAACGCTACTCAAAGTTTGAGTTCTGCTTCACATTGTCAAAATTGAAGATTTTCCATACAAATAAAATTCTGACAGGTATTGTCTACTTAACTTTATAAGCAGTGCTTAAATTTTGAGTAGCTTTCTGTATTCGGGGGTCTGACTGACATTTGGCAGAGAGACATCACGTGAAGTAAGTATAGATCAACCGTGTAGAGAAAGATCGGTAAAGGTGGATTAAAAAAAAATAAGCGTGTCACAGACAATTTTTTTTTTTCATATTTTCACGTCTATCCATCCCGAAGGGGTAGCCGGAGGTGTCCAAATTTTCATGAATGTCTGGTCTCATATAAAAGCAGATGAGCCTTTTGCCATTAATTATTGGTCACTAAAATCGCAGTAAATAGTACAAAAAACGGTCATAAAATTTTCGAAACATTATGTCTTGATGCGGGAATCGAACCCATGTCCTGCGACAATGGCCACCCTCACAATTTTTCTCACCCCTTTTGCTTTTGTAATAATTTTTCTAACATTTCTCTTTCTCTAATGTTCAATAATTAAAAGTGCTACCCCGTAACTTTACAGCCATAATCAATGATATTATATTTAAATATAATATCATTGGCCATATTAGTGATTTCCAAATAGAAATAAATGTAACACCACGTAGGTACCGTAATTCATCACCGAATTTATGACGTTTATATTTTATTGCTATCCAGCTTGGTACAAAATTTCACCATCTGCATTTTCCATTGAATCCCGCCAAAATTAATTTTGTCCCACATTGTGACGTGCCTGTGACATTTTTAGTGAATGCCTTGAATTAAATCGTGCTGCGCTGTCGACACAATTTAAACGACACAGTACGTGATATATATATCGCCGTTTATACTTAAATAGAGATTATGTGCCATTAGTACTAGAGTTGAAAATCAATCGTGCATAAGTCCCGCGTTGTGCAGAATGCTCACCAAATGAGTTTCCGGGCGGCACTCGCAATTCGTTACCTCTCCATAATGACGAGCCCTTCAATAGAAACTTTATTTCTACTCTAAATAGAGTTCAAAATCATTGAAACTAAAATTATTCGATGTATTTTTTAGAGCTTATTTTTCATGATTGTAACTAGCAGACTCGTTTCGTTGTCTACTTTGATAGATAATTAAAAAGTGGAAGTGAAAGTCGGATATGGGAGAGAAAGTATGAAAGTAGAATAACTGTAGGTAGTAGGAATAATTCTGAGCGATCGATTGTACATGTGATAAGAGAAAGGTGGGCTTGAAATATGACGTTATTACAAAAATTGAGAAAGAAATATGCATCGCATGCTTTGTTGTCAGATCCAAGTCAAGAATACCCCAAACTGACGGGCTTGTATTAAGACAGTAATAAGATTTGATGAGGCGAAAGAAGTATGCAAGGAACGTAGCAAGTGGAAAGAAGTGACCTCAAAAAGCTGCAGGGTTCTTGCTATAGAACCTAGCAATATACTGCGATATGCGTACCCCACAGATGGCAATAGGCTCTCCACGCATAGCTGACGCATTGTGAGTGTCTTATTTTGCTCTGCCGTCGCTACTTGGCAAAGAGTCTCTTTGATATTTGAGTCTCATTGATAGAGCCTCATTTATACTAAATACCGAATACAAAAAAAACATATTTCACCAATTCGCCTTTCAATAAAATAAATCACCCTCCCCTTGACAATAGCAAGAGGCATGATATCACAAGCATTGTATTCTGACTCATCTCTTGTGAATTTCCGTTTACGCCAAATGAGAAACAGCCAAAAGAGAAACGTATTTAATTTGTAAATTCCGACAGATTTATGTCAGTATAATACATGAAACACGCTTATATCCCCGAAGGGGTAAGCAGAGGTGAGTTAAGACTCACGTTTCGCCAATTAGGTAAGGTTCCAAATGTGGTCCATAAGTGGTGAGTCTATGGCCATCTATCGGGCACGTAAATATAGATCAGAGAGCAACACAACGACTCATTAAATCACTGTCCCTTAGGATTAGGCTGGAGTTCTCCAACGGTTTTTGACATTTTATCGTAAGAAAGTTTTTGACAGTTCTGCCATACGATAAAATGTAAAAAAAAACTGACGGTTATCTTTTAATCGCCTGTTTAATTGTTGGTAAACTTTAAGTGAGTATTCAATGTCAATTTTCATTCAAATCTAGACCATAGACCCGGCAAGAATAGCGACTAGTTTTGAATTGTCATTTTTGACGTTAAGTACTCATTAACGTTATTTGACGTCTCTGAGTGCGGCAGTAAGGGCCGGTTTTTTGATGCATAGTTAACTATTGTACCTTAAACGTACCTTGTGAATACAGAGGAAAATGTTCTACCGTCACCACACGGCGGATATCTAGAGCCTTCCAAATCCAAAATAGTTATTTGTTGTACGTGAGTGCAAAGTTGTTTTTTAACCGCGTGCTCAATTTTGATGACCGAGCTAGCGAAGGATTCTAAAATTGAATCACGAGCGTAGCAAGTGATTCAAAAATTAGAATCCTGAGCGATAGCGAGGGAATCAAAAGAGCACAAGGTGAAAAATCTTTGCACTCCAGTGCAACACGTAACTTTTCATCCCCCCCAACGAGGAAATTGCAAAATACAAAAAAAAAAAATACAATCACAACAGTTTCTGTTTTCACCCAGAAACTTCCACAACACCCTCCCATTAACCCAAAAACACTCTCAACACCCACCCAGAAACACCCACAACATTCACACTCATCCACTCAGACACACCCAAAAAACACCCATTCGTCAAGAAACACCCACAAAGCACCCATTCACCCAGAAAAACCCACAAAACACCCATTCACCCAGAAACACCCACAAAACACCCATTTACCTAGAAACACCCAAAAAACACCCATTCACCCAGAAACACACAAAACCCTCATTCACCCAGAAACACCCACAAAACACCCATTCACCCAGAAACACCCACAAAACACCCATTCACCCCGAAACACCCACAGAACACCCATTCACCCAGAAACACCCACAAAACACCCATTCACCCAGAAAAACCCACAAAACACCGTATAACCCAGAAACACCCACAAAACACCCATTCACCCAGAAACACCTACAAAACACCCAATCACACCCAAAAAACACTCAATCACCCAGAAACACCCACAAAACACCTAATCACACCCAAAAAAAACCCAATCATCCAGAAACACCTACAATACTCACCCATCCATTCAGACACACCCACAAAAACCCATTCACCCAGACACACCAACAAAACACCTCCAACAGCCACCCATCCACCCAGTCACACCCGCAACATTCATCCAGACACCTGTAAGTCCCTAATAAAAATTACCGTCCCTAATGGAGTTCCGAGACGGTCAATCAGCTTGAGTCAAGCACGTTGATTTTCTGTATGTTTTTGTTCCGTTGCTAGCGTAAACAAATCAAAAAGACCTAAAAAGCTTTTAAATGCTTGACTCAAGCATCCAGCAAGCGTTGTAGACGATCAAAATGCTTAAAGCAAGATTGACGCCAAGCTGATTGACCGTCACGGAACTCCTAGGTTTTAACAAATCTGTGATGTGAAAAGAAAATGGCGCGCACAAAGCAAATTACAAAAAAAGTACACCAAGAAGGTTCCGAGTCTGAGTTTTTAACAATTTTAAATAGGTTGCATGAATTCACAAACTCATTGCACACGATGTTCTTAATTCAAATTTACTTTAACCTCTAGAGGATAAAAACGGCTTTTGCACTCAGATATCGAAGAGCAAAAACGCTTTTTCCGAGATGGCGGGATGAAAAAATGTTTAACGTATCTTGGACTACACTTTTCAGCGGGATCCTAAGTGAGTACCACTTCAATCTGGCGTTGAGGCAGTCCACAAATACATACCTATTACTGTTCACGGTTCATTTCATTTCCTTGATTACTCGCCGGAAGATAGTGCGGAGACAGCGTTGGCAAAAGAAATTCGAAACTGCGGCCGGAGACAAAGTGACTGCGACCGATAAAAGTAAACATGTCTTCCATTTTCGAGATGAATCAACCCCGCTTGAGAGGATGAGCTCGGTCCCATTGTTGGCGGGCTTTCAATTTTTTAATATTTTATTTCTGTATGACGGGAAATATGTTTATTGGTGTAGATATCGCGCTTGAAGACCTTATACAATGTGCCTTAAGAGGGTTGGTATCAGACAGGGGTCCGGCTGTAAAACTTAAGCCAAAACCTTGAGCAGTGTGGATGAGAATGTTGTCATCCCAATCACTATTTCCGTTCATCGCTTTCACGACATCGTCCTTTCCGTCTCCTTTCTACATTCATTCATCACTATCATCTTTCCGGTGTGATGACCGATATTACTGGAAGAAGAAACATACTAGCCGTGTGGTAACGGCAGATTAGAATACAATTGTCACCACACCAAATCTCTCCTGTGGGCGTCGTGCAAGGCGACGAATCATGAGGGTGATGATGAGGAATGGGCAGCAGCGTTCCTCTTATACCACCTAGCAATGTACTGCGGCTTTTGTGCCCGATAAATGACAAAAGGCTCGCCACATATTACATGGAACCTAATATAATTGGCGAAACTTTGGTGCTAATTCCCCTCTGCCTACCCCTTCGGAGATATGTATGTATGTATGAAACATACTGCGCCGACCCCAGATATACTGGGAAAGAAGAAGTCGGAGTATGTATAAAGCTTCAGCAGTACCTACTTAGATACCGGCTGTCTTATTAGAGATGGTCATGAAGGTATATATCAAGGTGATAACATCGTGCGCGCAATATCCTCGCTCGTTCGCGAGATAACTTTTAAAGTTGCCATTTTATGCGTTCCCGTTACTCAGAAGCTGTTCATTTATGTCTTACGCCGTTATTGTTTTAGGCTTTTAGTGCTTTTGCTTACATTCTTTTTCTAAAGAAAAGATTTATTTTGTACCATACATGGCTTGTAACCGGCAACTACTTATTGTTTTCCTATGGAACCTTAACGGGTATTATAAAGGTTTTTGTTAATGTTGAGCTTAGTTCGCCTCGAATTTAAATTGTCTTTTGAAAATCAAGCGAAATGTCAAGAACCTACCAATTTTAAGTCAGTTCGATTCGGGGAGTCGGGGAGTGCCGTATGGTGACGGCAGAGTAGAATACAATTGTCACCACCCCGAATCTCTCCCGTGGGTGTCAGCGTCAGCGTTCCTCTTATACCACCTAGTAATGTAAAGAAGAAAGTAAGGAAGAAAGAAAAACATGTATTACGAACTGCAACTTTTGTGCCCGATAAATGGCAATAGGCTCGCCACCTATTACATGGGACCTAACATAACTGGCGAAACGTGGGTGCTAGTTGATATATGTGATAGCCTATATCCCCGAAGAGATATAGGCGAGATTTATGTATGTATGTATGTCGATTCGGGATATAACGTATCCCGCCCTATACGCCACCTAAGGAAGAGAGATAGGGGGTATCCTCGAAGAGATATAGGCGAGATTTATGTATGTATGTATGTCGATTCGGGATATAACGTATCCCGCCCTATACGCCCCTAAGGAAGAGAGATAGGGGGGTGTGACAACTGTGATATGACCTGCCGTCACCACATAATAAACATAAATATTGTTAATATAAAATCATCACGCAGCTTTCCATTCTAAAAATCAATTTCAAATCTTGTAACAGCAGTAGAATTTACAGTTAACGTTGACTGTGCAAACTTGAAAATGCAAATTGATATTTACCCAAATAAATTAAGAGCCGAAATACTTCAGACTGATCAGACAGCTTTATATTTCTTAATCTTTGGGATACCTAATATTTGCATAAAGACTCTCTCGGTTGAGATTTCCAAATATGTATCATAGTTTCATTTACTATCAGCCATTGATGATTGGTCATAAAATTGCAATATCAGAATTAACTAATTCTTGTACGGTTAAGTATGACTTTGAAGTTGCCAAAGGACTGGTTCGTTTGATTAGCTTGGCAGTTCTTACGGTTCTGTATTAGACGTTTGATTACCTACATTTCTTTTTTCTCAAACGTTAGATCGAAAATGATTTCCCAAAAAAAAATTCAATCCAAACAACCAATCGGTAGAGTAATCGAAAATAAATTATATTTCCTTAATATTATTACACAAAAAAAAGCATTGACTTATTTTCAACAAATGTTTTTACTTAAGAGCGCGAAAATAATAGCAACTTACAAAATATTATTTCGTAGGTGATAATCATTGGGTTGTGTAGGTACATATAAAGTAATTATCATCATCATCATCATCACCAGCCCTTTTAATGACCCCACTGCTGGGGCACGGGCCTTCCCTGTGGATGTGGAAGAATATAGGGAGATTGGGCCATAACCCACCTCGCTGGCCCAGTGCAGGTTGGTGGGTATTAACGACTGCAGATGCAGCCGGGACCAACGGCTCAACGTGCCTTCCGAAGTACGGAGGAGCTCGAGATAATAAAATTTTGGTCACCCATCCGTTAGCGAACATTGCTTGGTTTACGCAATCGCAAGCCAAGCGCACTGTGCCTCTGCGCTAGCGAGCTCCTAAAGTAATGTATATTCTTTATAACTTCTACTTCTTCTTGTGTGAGTGGCAATTAGTCATCTATCAGCAGGTGACCATTACTACCAATCAATGTCAAAAGACTGAAAAAACGCTCGGTGGTACTTAAAATTTGATCAGTAGGTAACATTGGGACTTACCTAAACTTTGTTTAAATGGTCTGTTTTAAAACTGAGAATTCGTCCCATGTTGACTTTGCAAATAAAATCCTTAGTAAAAACGTAATAACGTATTAACAGTTAAAACGTAGTTTTATGTTCTCATTGGTAAGACTTATTTGGCACTTGAATCTAAATGTGATGGGTAAGATGAACTAGGAATTGATGATGATGATAAATAAAAGTCGAATGGAGAAAGTTGAATAATATCTAGACCCTTTAAAACCTGACATAACAGACAAAAAGACTGTTCATATCACTGTTAATGAATAAATAAGAATAGAAGGACCACAAGAGACTGAAATAAACACGGAACATTTCAAACATAATCTTAAAGAAGCGTAAACACCCAATCCATTCTCCCCATTTTCAAATTCACTTTCGGGGCATTCACCAACGAAATTCCCATTACATCTGAAATCGAAACACGTCAATACATCTGAGAACAAACAGAATGGTTTAAAGATGCCTTTTATTTGTGTAGACGTAACATCTTTGGGGAAACAAACATTTGAAAGCGAGATGAGGCAGCTCGGGAGCGTCATTATCAAAATGTATTGCACTGAATAAAATTGTCATCCGAGTCCTGTTTTATGTGGAATTGTTACCATACTTTTATAACAGGGATTGATGAGTTCATTCGGTAATGGAAAATTCTGTTTACAAATTCATTGATCAAATTCGAATTTGACTTTAAATGTATATGTAATGTGGCCGCCGTCTGTAAAACCTAAGCCAAATCCTCGAGCAGTATGGTCAAGAGTGTTGTCATTCCAATCACTCTCTCGGCATTCTTCTTCTTCTCTTCTTCTAATCTTCTTCTCTCGACATTGTCCTTTTCGTCTTATTTCTAGACATAATTCATCATCAGCACCTTTTTGGTGTGATGGATGATATGAAACAAACGGGAGTGGATGGCTTGATGACGTCTGACCGTTATTAATGGAACAGGAAACATACTGCGCCGACCCGGTAGTAAGCTATATTAAGTCTCAACAGCACAATTTCAATGTTCACTGTCTTGCGAAATTTTCAGATAACTCAACTTAGTATTTAATTTCAAACTAGTTTAGCCTAATATCAATTTAAACTAGCTTAACTGCGCTAATCCAGTTTTCAACTGTCTCTAATAAACCACCGTGGCCGATTTTTTGGAGAAACAAAAAAAATATTCATGTTAGTTAGATACATAAATCATTGCCATTTATTCTCGGAGGGGTAGGCGGATAAATGTATAATATATTCTGTATCCGTATAATATAGTTGCTGTGGACAGTTTAATGGGCAAGTTTAAATTTTTGGTATAACATGTCAAAAATAATTATAACAGAAAATAAAATGTATGGTATGAAAGCACATTGCGCATTGCTTGTTAAAAAAATCAAATTAAATATTAAAACATGAAACCATTTCTAAATTAAGAATGTTAAAAGTAAATTACATAAAGCAATGTTAAATGTTCACTGGTTTACTTTAAAATTATAAGAAAATAAATACTAACTTTTTATACAGTTGACAACATTCGAAGTTGAACACGCTAATAAGCATCACAATTTTCCCAACACCATCAATTGAAAGGTGCTGTAAAATCGGAGAGGAAGAAAAATCGGAGAGGAAGAAAAATATACAGGAATTAACGAAAATCACTCGAATGGTAATAAATAAGAGTCGTGCAAATAAAAAAAATCTATTAACACCTCGTTCAATCTATACAGGCAATTACTTTAAATTCGCAATTTAAGCAACATCTTCATCTGTTATTGTTCAATTCATGAAAACATAATTATTTGAGGACATTAGAAAATTGTTCTCTGCCTGTCTATGGATTATTTTAGACTTAATTATAACCAAATATAATTTATAAAAATGTGTTAGATATAACAACAGCAAATGACTAGCCGCTGATTGGTTCTTAGATGGTGTCTAACCCATGTGAATCATGAAATTGTCCCCCACAATCTCTCCCACGGCTATCGTACGTTTAAGGCGACCAAGGGTTAACAAAGGGTTAGGACAAGGATGAGTATGGGCAGCAGTGCTCCTCTATAAAAAATATAAAAGATGGCAATAGGCTTGCCTCCTATAAATTGCCGAAACATGGGAGTCAATAAAAATAAATAGGTAATATAGGTATGATGTTATGTTTGACTGTGTATTTATGTTCTTTCTTTAGTCATCGGTCTTCGTTTTGCGTGGAGATGAGCTGTGTCGCGAATTTAAAAACCTTAACTGTGAAATAACGAAGTTAATGCACCGGCGAGCAAAAACAACATTTTCTTTCTAGCCAAAAATTAAAACGTTGTCCCATCTCCGGATGAATTTCATAAAAGAGACAATGGCATTACGCTCTTATTTCCTGCGGAGTGAGATCGTGAATTCTTCTCTTTGTTCCAAGGGAAACGTTCTCGCACTTTGCTCAGCTGCTGTATCTTTGCGGCGAATAAATTGAATATCAACGTGTTGAAGACGTCTTCAAGAAATGAAACAAGGTTTGAAATAAATCACTTTGTGGATAACTCTCCCATGATAATGAGTATGATTGCTAATTTCATTTTCTAGTTTCACGACTTCAATACGGTTAAAACAATTTATAATACAACTATGTTGATGTTTATAGGTCGTGGGTGAGTTAATTCACTATTGCATACCCCTTCGGTGATAAAAAGCGCCACGTCTGTTCCTTTGTAAAATGTTGTACAATGTTCATAAATTCCCTTATAGAAAATAAAGGCGTTTGCTACTAGGCGGATATATTGTGTAATCACCTAAAAATGGGAAGAAATTTTTTCTTTACAACAATATTTCATAAATTATTTAAAATTTTAATAATTGGTCACCCATCTGATAATTATTTTTTATGTTTATTTGAACATTTTTAATACTAGAAAAATTATTACAACGAAAGTTGTGGTTAGAATAAGTTTGAAAAATTATAGTCTCTTGATGCAGGAAGTATGTCCGAGTGGTATTCGGCATCTGCCCGGATTTCAGAGGCCGCGGATTCGGTTCCCGCATCAACACTATAATTTTTAAAACTTTTTCTAACTACAATTTTCTTTTCATCCACCTACATACATATGGGCACTTTTCACCAGTTGAGTTAGGTCCCATGTAATGACAATGTAAGGTGGCAAGCCTTTTCCATCTATCAGGCTCATAAATCGCCGTACATTGCTAAGTGTAATAAGCTAGAGGATATTATTTTATATTCTAAGCTAGAGGAATGCTGCTGCCCATTAAGCTCATCGCTGTGTTTCCCCTTAGTGTCTTGTGTCCTCCCTTAGTCACCTACACCCACGGGAGAGATGGGGGTGGTGACAATTGTATTCTGCTCTGCCGTCACCACACGGCGGGCGGGCCCACCTGATAGTCATCCTATATAATCGAACATTGCGTTTTCTACGTACAAATACAGTCCTGATGAGCCTAGATCACTATCCATGAAACCGCAAAGCATTGAATTGCTTTCGAATTCACGTCGTTTTGATATCACAACGATGCGCATCAGCGTATTAAGTTCATCCGATGTGCGGCGATGAACATAACCTAATGAGATGTCATCGACAGACCGGATTGATTCATTCGACGCCGCCGTAGCTGGAAACAATGTATCGAACATCGAATACCTATTAGAGCTTGCACATTTTGCTTATAAAATTATTTAAGATTTGCCTTTTATCTATCTGGGGTCGGCGCAGTATGTTTCCTCTTCCATTCAAATCGATCAGCTATCATCAAGCCATCCACTCTCTTTTGATTCATATCATCTATCACACCTGAAAAGTGCTAGTGATGAATGAATGTATAGAAAAGAGACGAAACGGAGAGTAATTGGAATCCATACTTCATCCATACAAGTTTTGGTTTAGGTTTTACAGCCTGCCGCCTGCTCTCTTTGTGTGTGCTGTTGTTGGTGGTTTTCCTGCACTTTTCGAGTGCCCTTAGGTGGTTATTGGTGTACATCGGGCAATCTCCTTTAGTCGACTTTTACGACACCCTATGGGATGAATCGAGGCTGGCACATTTTATGTTATTTTTTCTCTCCTAACGAAGACTGCACTTTACTTTCCTTGTAATACTTAATAAAACGTTAATTCGTTTGAATGGATTCGTGTCAAAAAATCCGACTGCCTCTTGGTGATGATAATCACGTCTTAAGGTGACTTGAGCCATCGTAGTGCACCATTTTTTCTCTTCGTCTCTTACCAGAGCTTTGTAGGAAAGAGCCACTTCATTTTTTCAAAGAGTGCCGCTGCTGCATTGTTTTGCGGTTCATGTGAGAGATATATTTATAAGGCTATCAAAGGGAAGGGACTGTATAGTGGATGTAGGTAGCTTTAGTAGCATTTGTTCGAGTCTGGTTTCTATAAGCTTTTCTATCTCGAGTATTTCTAGTGGTTTATGGTCTAGTCGGGAAACTAGGCAGTTCAAATATTGGGGGAATAATACTTACTATTTGAAGATGCTAACACACTTCTAGCCTCCAAGTTGCGTGCCCGAAATAACAATAACCATTGCCACTGGTCTAGATATTATTTTTTTATGCACCCTGAGTGCAATAATGATTTAACAGTAATTAATTACTTAATTAAAAATTGATTGATTGACTGCGTTACAGCAGAGCGTAGCTAAACTATAATGGATGGAAAACCATAGTTCCAGTTGTAACGCTAACTGCCGCACTCAGAGACGTCAATTAACTTTAATGAGTATTTAATGTCAAAAATTTTCATTCAAATCTCGACTATAGACCCGGCAAGAGTAGCGACTAGTTTTGAATTGTCATTTTTTGACGTTATGTACTCATTAACGTTATTTGACGTCTCTGAGTGCGGCAGTAAGATTCACTATTTTGTTTTAGTTGAAACATTGAAAGTAGGACTTATTAAAAAATGTAGTACTGCCGCACTCAGAGACGTCAAATAACGTAAATGAGTACTTGACGTCATAAAATGACAATTCAAAACTAGTCGCTATTCTTGTCGGGTCTAGATTTTAAAGAAAATGTTTGACATTAAATACTCAATAAAGTTAATTGACGTCTCTGAGTGCGGCAGTTAGTCTCAAAACGGTGTGGCTCAGTATAGCTATAAAGCAGTAGTTCAACGTTATTTTTTTAGGTAAAAGCAATGGTAGGTGAGGCCGTTATTATTATTTTTTTAAACTATTCGATTTTAATTTTAACATTATATAAATGTTAGAAAAATTAGTACAAAGATTTTAATGGTTAGAAAAAGAATTTCGAAAAATTATGATATTGAGGCGGGAATCGAACCCGCGTCCGCTGCTATCCGGGCAGGTGCCTGACCGCTCGGCCACCCAAGACACTAAGCCAAGGTCAAGATCATAATTTTTCGAAATTCTTTTTCTAACCATTAAAATCTTTGTATTTTTTTTAAGCTTGTATTGATTTAATTTTGATTCATCATAATTTTTGTTAATGTTTTTTTATGCCGGAAGGGAAGCAGCTCTTGACCTTCATTTCCCTTAGTGATAAGGGCCGAAAATGGAATCGAGCCTCACCTGGAGTCCTCAACCACAGAGGGGCTGGTTATCTTATCATAAATTATCGAAACACAATAATGCATGTCGTGTGGTGACGGCAGAGCAGAATACAATTATTGTCACCACCCCAAATCTCTCCCGCAGGTGTCGTACAAGGCGACTAAGTGTTAAAACAGTGATGAGGAATGGGCAGCAGCGTTCCTCTTATACCACCTAGCGCTGTATTGCGTTTTTCGTGCCCGATAAATGCCAATAGGCTCGCCACCTATTATATTGGACCAAACATAATTGGCGAAACGTGGATGATAATTCACCTCTGCCTACCACTTTATGTATGTATGTACAGATTGTTCTAAATATTTTCTTTACTTTAAAAACTGCATTTTGCTGAATGTAATGTTATTATTTTACTATGCCACGCAACTACATCTAGTTAGTATACGCAGTGTCATCAAAGTGGAAAATTTTAATTAATCCTAGCATCGACCCGCCTCCCCGACTCGAACGTGAAAAGGCAGTCCTATTTGGCTATCTAGATCTTAAACTAATTAATTTTGGAAAATTCTCTTGACCCAATGCAATTTTACAGTGACACTATATTTTGAAAGAATATTTCTTAGAGCTAAGTTTTTTATTTTAACAAGCTTTGGTCTCTTGATCGTAACGCACAACGCTGCGGTATACGTTATGCGTCGGACACAATCATCGTATCAAAAACTACTGGAGTGGTCTCTTATTCCGTCGCAGTAATATGCGTTTGCGGCAACGAGCAAACGCAGCATACCGCATACCGCAGCGTTGTGCATTAAGATCAAAACTTCAGCTTGGGTTTCCGTGCCTAGCTTGTTGGAAAACACTTAAGGGTGATTATGGGGAGTTGGAAGCTGTTTCGGTTTCAGGGTCACATCCCATGGGGGATAGGAAACATGTTAAAATAAAATGAAAAGAAATGAAATGAATTTATTTACTTGTTAGAATTTTGAGTAATTGTTGTAATGGTGTTACATTACAGCTGAAATCTATCGGAAACCTATCAAAATTGTGCCACACCTCCATTGGATGCTGGAAATCTCTAGGGGGTTACCATCCATTGGATTTGAAAAACTTCTTTAAGTGACTCTATATGTATTTGAAGTTTAAAAATCACTTTAAGGTTATACCTATGATGTGGCCATTGGACCTTTGACACTTGTTTAGGAGGATAATTCTGTTTTTAACCTATGATGTGGAATACAATTCATTATTAATCATAAACTGTATTCCGTTTACAACCGATGACATTTTTATTAGTTAGGTTGACGCTTCAAGGACAATCCATTTGAGGTTGGAAATGGTTTTAGAATTGACTATCATCAATTAAATCTGATGAAGAAGACGATGGAACCGTTTTATAAAAAAAAACTGGAGAATTCTGTCCATCTGTCGCCTATTGGATTATTGTGCCCTTAGGGCCGATGAAATCTGTAATAGAAATAAGTGTAAATATGTTGAGAATTTATTAGTCGATTTTCACACACCTAGCTGCCCCTCTAGACAAGTGATGGCCAAATGGAATATAAATGTATAAAATTGACGTATTACAAAGAATCGACACGGCAATCGTTATGTCAAATGTAAGAGAAACTGTCAAAAAATTATAATTGTATTCTATGCATTCGAATAGATTAGCCACTTTGCAAGGGGGCTGTACTGCAATCAACTATACAATATAATCTGATGTTGCATGCTCATAAAACAAAATCATAACCATTAGGGGCTAGAGATTCAGTGACTTGAGCTAATAGAGGGGACACAGTGTTAATTAAGAATAATTAACGTATATATCTTTACGCAAATCATCGAAATGTCCGCATATTAAATGCGCTTCCAGTGTATATTTCACATCAAAGGCACAAAATTGCTCACACAACACACGCGGTAATTAATTATGAAAGATTGGGTCAAATCCTTAATAAATATAGCTAATAGCGGTCCCAGCTTTAGCACGCATTAGACATAAAATTACATGACCTCTGACGTGCCTTCGCACAATATACACAAGATTAGTTGGCCAAAATGGAACGTGGAACATTTCATGTGTGCCAACGAATCGGCATTTGGTACTGGCCTGTGCTAAGCTGAATTGGCATTACCCACCAATAAGCTACTTTTAATAAGCTACTCAAGCAGGAGGAGGCGCTCGGCATAGCGCGCTTGGCCTGGGATTGCTTAAACTAAGCAATGTTCGCTTAGGCTGATCATTGGATGCGGCTGATCATTGGTCCCGGATGTATCTGCAGTCGTCAATACTCACCAATCTGCACTGGTCCAGCATGGTGGGTTATGGCCCAATCTCCCTATATTCTTCCATCCGTAGTGAAGGCCCGTGCCCCAGCAGTGGGGACATTAAAAGGGCTGGTTATGATGATGATGAAGGGAAAAGTATTATCTGTATGTCTATTCATGATAGATTACTCTTCCTCTCTTCTCCCTGCTCTGCTCCCAAATTATCAAGTGGCGAAAAAAAATAAAGAATGAGAAGAAATAGGAAGGGAAAGGCCTAGGCGGATCTATCATAATCAAATTGAAAGTCTATTAAAAAGAGCCAGGTCAAGAATACCCGAAACCGGCAGGCATGCATGAAGACATTAGTGAGATTTTATGAAGCGAAAAGAGTATGTAAGAATTGTAGCTAGTGGAAAGAGCTCCTGTGGGAGTAAGGCATGACATAATTGTATGTATGTATGATTCATAAATTGTACACAGAATCTTATGGCATATGGCTGGGCAGAGGGAGAAGTCGGGGAGGCGCATGTAAGTGTTGACATGTTGTGAAGGGGCCCTGTAAACCTACACTTGGGTCACAAGACAACAATCTTAGGCGAGAGGCACTGTATGCTGAAATACAGGTTTACCTAGTTCGGCAGCAGATGCTAAATTTCAAATGGTATAATTATAGCATTTATATTCATGCTTTTAGTACCCTATGTAAATCTTTTTAAGTGAAAATAAAAATTATTATTAGAATACAATTGTCACCACCCCGAATCTCTCCCGTGGGTGTCGTACGAGGCGACTAAGGATAAATCAGTGATGAAAAATGGGCAGCAGCGTTCCTCTTATACCACCTAGCAATGTACTGCGACACTTTTGTGCCCAATATATGGCAATAGGCTCGCCACCTATTACATGGGACCTAACATAATTGGCGAAACGTGGGTGCTAGTTCACCTCTGCCTGCCCCTTCGGGGATATAGGCGTGATTTATGTGTGTATGTATTTAATCACACACAAAAATTCGCGAAATTACGTTGATAGTAATAAATCTTTTAATTCTACCATATTTGAGCGATACTGAAACTAATCAGTTTCCAAGTAGCTTTTACTTAATCCCAACTTAGAATTCATTTATTAAATTCCGATTGCGTACGAAATGAACTTACGTTTTCATTTATAATCTGTACACGTAGAAACTAATCAAACTGTAACGAAAATAATGATTAGTCAATCAATAACCTACGCTGGAAAAATGTGTCATTGTGTGTGTGTGTGTGTGTGTGTGTGTAATGTGTAACTGGTTATTTTATGTATTTTTGTAAGACCATAACTCTGGTGGTGACGGCAGAGTAGAATACAAATGTCACCACCGCGAGTCTCTCCCGTGGGTGTCGTACAAAGCGACTAAGGATAAATCAGTGATGAGGAATGGGCAGCAGCGTTCATCTTATACCACCTAGCAAATTAGCAATGTACTGCGACTTTTGTGCCCGATAAATGGCAATAGGCTCGCCACCTATTACATGGGACTTGTCATAGTTGGCGAAACGTGGGTCTCTGCCGAAACTCTGCCTACCCCTTCGGGGGTATAGGCGTGGTTTGTGTATGTGTATGTATGTGCATAACTCTTAGCATTACATGGATTCACCGAGCGGGTACCGGGTCTATAATGATGTGGCAGAGGGGGCAGTCAGACTTGTGACGCAAGTGTAGTTATACCTATTTTGATGCTGCAAATGGAGCTTTTCTGTTAAGCTTATATCATATTGCTGTATGTCCGGCTTGTGTTTTTATTTGAGAATCGAAAATCAGATCATTTTATATTTAATTTTATCTTTAATTCAGTATGTAGGTATGTATTACCAGAATCGTGACATAAAGATTGATTAGCATAAAATAAATGTGAGTGGGTGGGAAGATGGAAGCACCAAGAGAATGTAAGGCACTCCTTCCAGTGATAATATTATTGAGTGACAGCTTATTTTTATTACTTGACGGCTGACCGAGAATAATTTATAAGAGATGGTATGCAATTGATGGATGGAAACATAGCTGAGAACAGGGCAAAGCGTTCTTGAACTCAATTTTATTATTGTATTGAGTGACCCTACTATAAAGAATATACGCCTCTGCCCCAACTCTTAAGCGGGGAATTCACTAAACGGACATGCCCGCCCGACATACCCGCTCTTTGTATAGGCCAGACTGCCTGTGACGGTCCTACACTAGATAAACATCGCACAGACCCAATAGAAGCGAGGTCCGGCGGGCATGTCTGCAGGCATGCCCGCGGGCATGTCCGTATAGCGAATCCCCCGCTTTAGAGAATAAACAGGCTGGTAATCTTAGTTCCATTTTTGATGTAAGTGACATGTTTTTGATAATTAGGTAGGTATGTATTGTATTTTAACATCTTTATTTTTTTTGACACACTTCGTTTTGTACCACGGTCGGTGTTAGATGTTTTTGAGCTCGATATTATATTTCTTAATAAGCAACTGCGTGTTTCCATCACTTGTTCCATTACACACCCGACGTCCACGGCATTATTTACATACATACATACATACATATACATACATAATCACGCCTATATCCCCGAAGGGGTAGGCAGAGGTGAACTAGCACCCACGTTTCGCCAAATAAGTTAGGTCCCATGTAATAGGTGGGGAGCCTATTGCCATTTATCGGGCACAAAAGTCGCAGTACTTTGCTATTGTTAGGTGGTATAAGAGGAAAGCTGCTGCCCATTCCTCATCATTGATTTATCCTTAGTCGCCTTGTACGACACCCACGGGAGAGATTTGGGGTGGTGACAATTGTATTCTACTCTGCCGTCACCACACGGCATTATTTACATACAGAGCTATAATCCTACATATCATTTTTACAACACAATGGTCCTCTGTCTTTTGCTTTTCATTTATGTATTTAAAAAGCTTAAGTCGTGTCCGTTAACGGTCAACACTCAGGATTAATGTATTGAGCTGTCCAATTATTTTGATTTTCGGGACTCGATCAACGATCGATTACTTAGATGATTAAAATTTCTTGTTAGTCTAACGCTCACAGCCTCTTCAGAGGACTAGTCTCAAGTATTTTCTTTGTCAGGTTTTCTACAGGCCTTTAATACTAATAACTTGTGTAATGTCTGTTTTGTTTCCAAAAAAGTCAGTATCATATTCGCATAGAAGTTTTCCCGAATTAAAGTACTTCCCTATGTGACATAATTGCTTTTTTATTTCCGACCTAAAAAAGTAACGTTATTTAATGAAAGAGTAACCAACTGACCGTCTGGTGACGGCACAGCTGAATACAATTGTCACCACCCCTAATATCATCTCAGCGGGTGACGTTAAAGGCGACTGAGGGTTAAATATTTATAATGATAAGAAATGGGCAGCAGCGTTCTTGATATACCACCCAGCAACACAGCGATTTACGTGCCCGATAGATGGCAATAGGCTGGCCACCTATGACATGGATGGGACCTAACGGAAAAACTTAATTCGCGAAAAGTTGGAGTTTATTAACCCATGCCTACCTGATAATAGGCGTATGTATGTATACATGTTAAATTACGGATAAGATAAAAGAACGCCAGAATACGTCATCTCCCTCTAATTACCGTGGGTAATAAATTGCTTTAAGTAGGTAGAAGGTTTTTCCCGTTCTACAGAAATCCTAATAAAACTCACGACACGAAAAGGCTTTTAATGTGCTGGCCTATAGTTTAATCCTTTGTCCTTAATTTACCTTATATTACACAGCACATCTGTTAATAATTGGTAGAAATTGTAGGTAAAAGTCGACTAAGGGCGATTGCCCGGTATAGACCAATAAGAACCTTGGGGCACCCGAATGTTGGAGCATACCCAAAACGAAACAACAGCATACCTAAGGAGGGTTGGTGTCAGGCACGCGGCCGGCTGTAAAACCTTGAGAATTACAGATTTGAATGTTATCATCCCAATCACTCTCTACGTTCATCGGTCTCTCGACATTGTACGTTCCGTCTCTTTTCTTCTTTTCGTGATGGATGATATGAATCAAAAGGGAGTGGATGGCTTGAATGAATGAAGGAAGAGGAAACATACTGCACCGACTCTAATTAGACTGGGAACAGTATAGAATAATTGAAGTGAGATGAGATGTGAAATCTGTAGGTTCTGTAGGTTCGTAATATTGGGACTGTTTCTCTACTTTCTTAGCATGGCGTCACTATTATGGAAGACATATCCACTTTGACATTTCACCGCGGATTCCGCAGTGAAAATTTATTTTGGTAATTACAGAATAGCATAGCAGGGCAGGAAGAAGATCTTCTAGTTCACATATTAGCTATTGTGTAGATATGCTGCTTTTGAATATTATGGATTGATACATGAAATTAATTAATTATTATATTGACTACTTAAAAGCGAGCATGAAATTAATTACATTGGCTTATATAAACGCCTAATAAATGCTTCTTAATGTCGTTTAGATTAAGAGTATTTGTAGAAAATTAATTACCTACGACAAGGGAAAGGTCTGTTTATTAATATTTAGGTACGGTATGAAATTATAATTTAAACAACTCTTGAAGATTTTTAGTATTAGGTAATCTTGTAAATAACTTTAACAATAAATTTCTTACCCAAGATCTACTGACAATATACTCGCCATGGCTCTATACTGAGCGGAGAACACTTTGTAATATTATATATTATATCTATACTTAATATATTATTATAAAGCTAAAGAGTTTGTTTGTTTGTTTGGTTGATTTTACACCATACCCTACGGCTCGTTGTTATGTTTCATACGTTCTTAAAGTATACAAAATAATTGATAATCTTAAAATATGGCTTACCCACAAACAAGTTTGTGGGTAAGCTTTCTAGCGAATTAATTCTCGATTTACGGTGTGATACACCCAATCCATAATAATTCTACATTGTGTAATTATAATATTAATAATAATAATATTCTTATACATAATAATAATATTCTTAAGCAAGTAAACGTAAATAAATAATACGTCCCTAATTCATTGTCTTTATTATACAATAAATAATAAAAGCAAACGCAATTAGTTAACTTATTAATGTTCGACAGAACCTCGTTTCTTTACTCATGTGACAGAACTGCCAAATTTCAAAGAAACAAAAGGTCCAAATAAAAACGGCAAAAAACCCTATTTGAAAATCCGTCAGTAATAGTAAGAGAGTATTACTTACTTATTTGTTAATGGCAGTGAATCTCCTAATGAAATTCCTACAAAATTATGTTCTACATTTTCAAACTTACCATGCAGGTTGGTAATCGCGTAAGAACTTACTAAAGAGCGCGTGGGCGGGCGACACGCCTACCCTGACGAGAGACGCGCGAAGACTGCCTGCCGCCGAGTGCCGCCCGCCCAACGGCGCGAAAGCCTGGTACCACAGACCACACAACAAACGTAGCAGTCGCGAAGTGAATTCAGTCGTTTTTCCACAGGACGAAAGCACTTTATTATTATTTTTCAGGAGCTCTACTTTGTATGGGGAATGTGTCTTTTAAAAGTTGACGATTAAAGACGGTGTGTTTATAGTTTCCTTTTTAATAACAATAAATACCTTTTTAAATAGCTTTTTAGGGCTAATGTCATTAATGTTTATGATCAGACAGAAGTTAACTGCATACAGTTAGTCATTTCATAGGAAATTATTGAATAGTTTTCTGTCTCTATTGAGAAGGGAGCTCAATGGCGCTGTGGCAAGCTCTGCCTACGATTGCATAAATCCTTATCCTTACATACTTTGTAATTTCCATCAAATCGTCGGGCCATACATCTGCCATAGGTAATTCCCACCAAACCTGAATCAATGTGAATTGTGAAGTGTCCATTGCGTTCTCAATATTCTCCCTATACTTATTGTTATACCTAAAAAAGACGCAGTGACCTCCGTTTGCTTAAATTGGACCACATAGGTCGTTAATTAATTTGACGGTAGTTAATTTTAAGTTAGACACCTGTCAACTTTAGTCTGCCCGTAACCACGGTCGCTGCAAAGTTATGGAATCGTTGGGATAATAACAATGCTAAACATTTAATAATAATAATTTATGCGAGTGTAATCCGTAGAAGTTGATTTATTTCAAACCTGAAAGAAAAAGTATTACGTTACAAAAATCCAATCCACAAAGAGTTAAGAAGTAAAGACTGCTTTAGATTATTAATGCTAAGCCTCTAAAAACGGTGCCTGACTGCTACAGGATCCCGTATAATCTGATCGACCTACCGATGCATTTAGATAATCCCGACAAATTAACGGACTCGCCGAACGACCCGGCATTATTAAGAATTCCCGGGGATTCCCCGAAAATGGCCCGGATTAAGAAAAGAAGAAAGTGCGCAATAAATATGGTTAAGTCGCCATAATTAAACTGGACTCTACAAATTGGCGTGCAGCTTATTTGTATGACAGGAGTATTATAATGCCGCCCTTATGAAGAATACAATACAATATAATTTGCCGTGTGGTGCAATAATAATAATTAAAAAGAAGTACATAAGTACCTACGAAATAAAAAATACAATATTTTGCCGTGTGGTGACGGAAGACCAGAACACAATTGTCACCACGCCATAATCTCTCTCAAGGCGACTAAGGGTTATAACAGTGATGAGGAATGGGCGGGCAGCAGCGTTCCTTACCACCTAGCAATGTACTGTGCATTTCGTGCCCGCTAAATGGCAATAGGCTCGCCATCTTTTACATAGGTACAACATAATTGGCGGAACGTGGGTGTTTTACTTTATATTCACCTCTGCCTACCCGTTCGGGGATATAGTGGCAAAAGAGAATCGCTTAGATACAGATAACCTGGGAACAAGGCAGGACGATGATGAGTAGGGTACAAACTGAATTATTTTCCCCATTGTATTAAATATTTCACCAAGAAAATGCTGTGTGAGAATGACCTGGGAACATTTTCGCAAATCCCAAATTTCTCTGACCCCCGAATATAGAAACGCTAGTCAAATTTTGAGCACTGCTTTAACAGTTAAGTGGACAATATCTGTCCGAATTTGTATGGAAAAACGTCAATTGTTGTCACAATTTAAAAGTTAAACGGGACTCAAACTTTGAGTAGCATTTCTGTATTCGGGAGTGACTAATTTAGGCGGAGGCCGTTTTTTGTGGAGGCTCACCATACTTCCCGTTATGCGGCCGGAATAATCATAAATATATTATAAAAAAAGAGTTGAACTATGGGTAACTTTACTTCCCCGTAGTACAACCAGTTGGACATCTCAGTTGTACCACGGGTCGGGAGTGGGAAAATTTTTAATTTTCGTATCAAGTGTGATTTCGCCATTCCTCCATTGCGGTGACGTCATTTGGCTCTTACGTCTGTTTAGAATGATCGGAATTTTAATCATGACTTTTTGTATGAAAACGACGGAATTCAAGAAAAATAAAAAATATGGGTGTCTTCATTTTCGGTCTTATTTCATATAACACCATAATAAAAGTATTATGAAAAAATTAAATGTTGTCAATTCCAAGCTCTGTGGAGAGTTACGTAAAACACTTGCGATAAATGTATATTTCCATGTAACGATGTGATATAAAGAAAGATGATGGATGTGAATCAAGAGATCAAGAGATGACGAGTGACAGAAGAGAAAGGAAAAAGAGGACATACTGCGCCGACCCCAAATAGGATGGGATAATTTTGATAACAATTAAGTGCGTCTTCTCAGTTGTGGTCGGGTTAAATTTACCACAGGAACCTGGTTACCCACCTATTCTGCTGAATACCCCACCCCCTATTATGTGGCGTGGGTGTTACCCATCCTACGAAGGAACAGTCGCTACTGTTTTTTCTCCATAACGCAGGTAACGTGAAAATGTATGAACTTTTGAACTGCCTCGCAAATCTCTGTTTAGCCAAGCGGAGCGTGTTTCCGAATCAACGGTATTCTCTCCCGTCTTCTGCGCTTGAACAAACATCAGTCCAACACATACGGAGGAAGAATTAATTTGAAGGATTATTATAAATTACTTAGTTAATAGGCTAGGATTACCTATTATAATTACATAGCTCATAGGCTATGAGCCTATGGGATATTGGCCGATAACTTTTACGGCGTCTACTGTGGAAGGCTTGTGTTTGAAGCCCTGCCTTTTAGATTTCCCTGGAGGGCTTATATCACTGCCGCAGAGATCCTCGCTGGGTGCTACCAATCAGAGGGAGGCAGGTTGGGCTGAGGATGCTTCTAATAATCTCTGCTCATCTGTAGGCCTATTCGCTAACTTTTTTGACAGTTGAAAGTGATGATCACCGAGCTATCCATTACTGTTTTCACAGGACAAGTGTCACAATAGCGTTATAGTAAAGTTGTAATGGATTAGTAAATAGTTCAGTGATTATCACTCTCAAGTGTTAAAAAAAGTTAGCGAATATGCCTAGATGATCTCCTACTACTACATGGCATAAATCGCGGCACTCTCGCTGGCTCCTAGTTTTTTTAATGTTAGACAGGGAAGCTCTTTCTCTTCATCTCACCTGATGGTAAGTGACGATGAGGACCAAAGATGTAATCGAGCTTCACCTGGAACCCTCAACCACAGAGGGGCTATCTTATCACACATTGTCGGAACACAATAATGCTGTTAACATTATTATTATAGCGACAGATTTTGATAAGATGGTGGTAGCTAGCCAGGCGGACTTGAAAGAAGTCCTGCCACCAACCAAACTGAGTACAAATTTTGTACCCCCATGGGGATCGAACCCGGGACCTCTGGATCTTAATTCCGGTGGGCGAACCACTAGACCACAGAGGTTAAAAAAGTTGGACCTTGCCGCACAGCAAATCACCCGGCCATGAGCTACCGCCCGATTCCCACAGCCCGCCACTAGGCGGATGACCCGGATAATGATGATGATACATAAATAAATCACGCCGATATCCCAGAAGAGGCAGGTAGAGGCGAATGAAACACCCACTCTCCGCCAGTCAAGCTGGGTCCCATGTAATAGGTGGCGAGCCTATTGCCGTCCATCGGGCATATAAATCGCAGTACCTATAATATTGCTTGTTGATATATGAGGAATGCTGCTGCCCATTACTCATCGCTGTTATTACCCTTAGTCGCCTTGTACGGCACCCAGGGGAGAGACGGGGGTGGTGACAATTGTATTCTACTCTGCCGTCACTACACGGCCGTCATGATGATGATGATGCCTCAAATATGACCACTGATGAGGTCGGCAGGTAATGGTGATCGGCTTTGCCGCCACTAGGCTGAAAGCCAGGAAATGTCTAGTATTTACTAGTTTTTGATTTTCCCATTTAGTTCCACATTTTCGCTAATTTTGTCATTGATGAATGAATCAACCTCGTCTTGGCAAAATAATGAAAACAGTCGTGTACCTGTCTACGTAGTGAGAAAAATGCTCCGTAATAGAATCTATAAATAGATACCTACTTATTGGTTATTTACGATTGTAGAGCTGGCTGGATTCTGCTGGAATAATACTCAATAATAAAAATAGAACAACGTCAAAACATGACACGTCGTTCATTTAAATCAATGTGAGTGAGGAGGCCATTCATTCAAACACAAATAGTTCTGAATGAATAAAAAATTTCAGTCTATTATTTCGTTCAAGCACAATATTATCGTGAGCGCTGAAAGATAGTTAAGCGGTAATTTTTTAAAGCGTTAGTGTGAACATTGGGTTTTTGTAAAGAAACTTCAAAGTGTAAGAATGTTTAAGTGAAAATTTAGGTGTTTGTATTGAAATTAAAAGTGTTAGAATGCTTCAGTGAAAATTTGGGTATCTGTATTGAAATGTCAAGTGTTGAGTTTGTGATCTCTTTCAATTCGTTGTACTTGAAAAGCAGAAACAGTTTGATACGCGCTTGGGATACCCCGGACGGGTGGTTGTATGGTATTAGGAGAATTTGGGGTAAGTAGTTTGTCATAAATGTTCTACTTATCTAATCTAATATTTATATACCGGCCTATTTTAAGAACTTTCTAATGTTTGTGCCCCTTCGGTTTATTAAACTTATAGTGTGTTTAATACCGTTTACCGTGGGCCAATCGGTCATGAATCAATCGATTGTTGGTCGTTACCTTGTAAGCAGAATTTAAAACATGCATTTATTATTAGATCAAGAAGAATGATTAATGCAGAATTGCTCACAAAAGAAATCAGTGGCTTAAACTTATCTTCTCTTGGAAAATCTGGTAGGTATCCATGGTTTTTTTATTTAGGTACCTCTTTTGAATATTTATTATCATCAATTTAATAAAAAATATTATTACTGTGCTTGAGTTGCTCGTATTATGCATATTTCAATTTATAGTAATTCAATAAAAACTAAGGACCTAGCTCTATGGGCTAGATCCTTTTGCTTTCACCGAAAAAAAAAACAAAAAAATAAACATGAATACAATTTGACAGGAGTGCTTGGCGGGCTTTCAATGGCGTCAGTCAAATTTTTATTACAATCATTCAAACATTGTTCAGACTTTGTGTAGTAAAAGTTGTGTAGTAAAACTTTGTGTAGTAAAATTTTGATCCTACTTGTGGAAACTTGTAATTGGCGAGTTTACATAATTTTTTTACCACATTGTGTTAAGTATAGCTGTAAGTTTTCCGAATAAAATAAAATAAAAAATAAGTAAAATAAGTATCCGTGTTTATGTTCAATTATAAAGAATCATTGAAATAAAAGTGTTGTGCCGTGTTTGACGTTGAGAATTTTAAAGTGGTTTGCATCACCTCATCGGTCACCGTCATGAACTCTGTTACTATTTGACTCGCGCCAAGCACTCCCTAGATGCGTTAAAACATGTGACATCCATAATTTAACGTAAATTCATTTCATTCATACATTTCACCCACTCATTATTTCATAAGACTACAGATAAAATATACACTAAAGGCATGGCTCTATGAGCTAGATCTTTTGCCTTCTCTAAAATATAGGAAGAATTAAAAAAATACAATGGAGTGTTTGGCGCTTTTCGTGGTGTCAGTCAGATTTATTTTCACTAATTCAAAAATTGTTTCAGAGTGGATTTTGTGCAGTGAAAGTGGTGTTATTTTGATGCACAAGCATCCGTGTTGATGTGCAATTATGTAGAATCATTGAAAATGAGTCTCATGATGTGCTTGATGTTGTGGTGAAGATCACTATAAAAAGTGGTTTTATCCATTTCATCAAGCACCATCATTAACTCTGTTACCATTCAATTCGCGCCAAGCACTCCCTAGATGCGTTAAAATATGTGGCACCCATATTTTAACGTAAAATTCATTTCATTCATACATTTCACCCACTCATTATTTCATACGACTACAGATAAAATATACACTAAAGACTTGGCTGTATGGGCTAGACCCTTTGCCTTCCCTAAAATGTAGGGAGAATTTTAAAACTAAAAATACAATTTGACAATGACAACGACGACCAACATTTTTTTCTGACAGCCAGCCATAAAAAAATGGCGGAGGTTGGAATTGGTATGTGCGAAACACCCGGTTGTAAATCAATCGCACAATTACAATGTCCCACTTGCATAAAACTTGGCATTAAGGGTGTTTTCTTCTGCAATCAAGACTGTTTCAAGAAATCATGGAAAACTCACAAAGTTATTCATTCACTAGCGAGTATGTGAATGTGACAGTGTTTTAGGTTATTTGACGGTGTTAGGTTACCATGTAAAAATTGTTTTGTTTTAGAGGGTGAAAGTGCCGATGGATCCAACGTGGAGTATAATCCTTGGCCGTCATATACCTTTTCTGGGAAGTTAAGACCTTATCCGCCGGGCCCCAAGCGGACTGTGCCGCCACATATAGGTCGCCCCGATTATGCGGACCATCCTACAGGCTTTCCGGCTTCGGAGCATGCAGTTAAGGGATCAGGACATATCAAAGTCCTTGATGACGAGGAAATTGAGGGCATGCGAGTGGCTTGCCGTCTTGGACGAGAAGTTCTTGATGAAGCTGCTAGGTATTCTATATTTGTTGTTATGAATATTAACTGATGTTTAAGTTTCAATTATGTTTAAACAAATCTGTGGTAGGCATTTTTTCGTATAAATTTGTTTTGTGTGAAATCAAAATAAATGTATTCTTCTCAATACTTCCATACGGAAGGCCTGTGCCCCAGTAGTGGGAACATTAAGGAACTGGTGATGATGAATAAAAGTATTTATGATTATACCCAAGTACTTAAACAATAAGGTGGTACTTACAATTTAGTGAATGGTTCAAATTACCCTATTTTTTCTGTAATATTAATGTTTTATGAATTGTAATGCTCAATTTATTTATTTTATGCTTGCAGAGTGTGTGATGTAGGTGTGACCACTGATGAAATTGATCGTGTCGTTCATGAAGCATGTATTGAAAGGGAATGTTATCCAAGTCCATTGAACTATCACAATTTTCCAAACAGTTGTTGTACATCTGTCAATGAGGTGATATGCCATGGCATTCCAGATTTACGTCCGTTGCAGGTGAATTTCCTATAAATTTCTAACAATTATTTTTTTTGGTAATTGGCAAACCACAGCCTCTTTGTCATACAATAATACTACAAACAGATAAAAGAGGCCAGGAGCCATATCAAGCGATGTGTCTACTAGGACTAGTGTCACCACACCGGGTCCATAGTACTGCAGAGAACTCTGAAGCAGCACTTGGGACAAGTGATCTAAGTGTGGGTTTATTGGGCCTTGGATTGCCATGTCAATGCACCTTCACCACTCTGACTCTCTCTCTCTCTCTGCCTCTCCATATTTGTTAAAATTCAGTCTGAGTGGCCTTTAGACTCACATTCCAATGCTGAAAATACAAAAGTTGTAGACAAGCCAAGGCCTTTTAGTAAATAAAATATTTAGCTTATACCCATCTCAACAGCATACAAATCACAAAATTGTATCATAATAGTAGATCATATTTTTTATTACAGGATGGTGACATTTGCAATGTTGATGTAACAGTTTACCACAGAGGCTTTCATGGGGACCTCAATGAGTCCTTCTTTGTTGGCAATGTTTCAGAATCGACTCGCAAACTTGTCCAAGTCACTCATGAGTGCTTACAGAAAGCCATTGACATTGTCAAGCCAGGTGAAAAGTATAGAGAGATTGGAAATATTATACAAAAGCATGCCCAAGCTAATGGATTGAGTGTGGTACGATCTTACTGTGGTCATGGAATACATAGATTGTTCCATACTGCACCAAATGTACCACATTATGCAAGTTAGTATATTATAAAATTATATTATTTTAGAATTAATTCTTATAGAAGTACCTATTCTAGTCTGCTGTCACAACACAACTATGTTATGCTATATCTAAAGTGTCTGGATTTGATTATTAAAACTTATGAATTATATACTACAGAGAATAAAGCTGTGGGAGTGATGAAGCCAGGCCATTGTTTTACAATTGAACCAATGATCAATGAGGGGTCGTGGCGTGATGAGCAGTGGCCAGACCACTGGACTGCAGTGACTGCTGATGGATCTCGTTCTGCTCAGGTATTGATGAAAATCTTTTAAATATAGTTTATCTTTTTCCTTTTTATGATATAATTTCTGCCCATGACTTTGTGTGCCTGAACTTAATTTTTATGACATACAGGATTTTTTTGGACTTACGATGCTTGTTATTCAAATCCCGTCTATATAATAGCCTATAGCAGTCAATGATAATGTAGATTTTTAGTAGTGTGATAGAACAGATTACCTGTCCCAAACATACAAACTCACAAACACTTACCTTGTATGACACCCACGGGAGAGATTTGGGGTGGTGACAATTGTATTCTACTCTGCCGTCACCAAGCGACTTGACAAAAAATTACTCTACCAAATAAACTGAATGCCCAGCAAATGATTACCAAATTATCTTAAAACCAGTGATTTGATGTACAAATAGCATTATGCTTTCTAGATTATATATAGAAAGAAAATATTGGGAGAAATTTTATATAGAAAGAAAATATTGGGAGAAATTTTTTTGTGGTTGGATTGATTTGGTTTATTTGAGAAGTTGTCATTTTGAAACTACAGCTTATAATATATCGTGGGATATTAATAAAACAATTTAGTGTTATAAAAAATATACTAAATAGACGCCACTAACTAAAAAGAATAAGAAGTAGTTTGACAAAGAAAATAAATAGTAGTTCATTAGAGGATTATCTAATAATTATTTGTCCCGAATCGTGAATCAATTTTTGTTTTAATTTTTCTAACATTTCTTTCACACAATCCATCCATCGCTGCTTCGGACTTCCTCTCATTCTAGGTCCATGCACATCCATAATTAACATACCTCTAGTTACGTAACATTCATCCCTCGTCATTACATGCCTGTATAGCGCTAACCTGTTACTCCTTAAATTTTTCGATCACTGGCACTTTCGATTGCTTTCAGACTTCCTCTAACGTATTCATTTCTTATCCTGTCTTTTCTGGTCACCCCACACATCCATCTTAACATTCTCATTTCCGCTGCATGCATTTTTCTTTCATCCCTCGCTTTCGTTGCCCAACTTAGACCCCACTCCCGACCCGTGGTACATATCAATATCTTTACCAATAGTTCAACTCGAGTGAGTTGTTCTTTCCTTGGTCCAACTAGTTGTACTACTGGGAATTTAATGTATCTATGGAACAACTAGGTACATTTCACTTCATTACCATCTTTATTGCACCAATCGCTTGCACCCATTTTTTACAATCACAATCGTTGTAAGATTACTTAACGATAGTCATTTGTTTTGTAGACGTTCGTTTGTTTTGTAGACGTTCATTTGTTTTAAACTATCATCTTATCCCCATGGTCCAACCAGTTGGACATAATTCCGCCGTTGTACCACGGGTCATAATTATTAATATTAAAAAAAAAGAGTTGAACTATGGTTAACTTTACTTCCCCGTAGTACAACTAGTTGGACATCTCAGTTGTACCACGGGTCGGGAGTGCTTAGACCCTACTTAGAGTAGCATAAGGGCAGGGAGACAAAGAATTTTTTAGTTTAGTTTATTCTATTTTATGCATCATGAAGTTTTTAACATGACTTTATTTGATTTTCCAGTTTGAACAAACACTTCTCGTCACAGAGACTGGGTGTGACATCCTTACAAAACGCGCTTCGGGGCGACCGTGGTTCCTGGATCAGTTAGAAAAGTTGAATGGCAATGCATAGATTCACAACCCGACAATAACCACAGAGGTGATATGCTCACGTTTGCATAATAATATAAATCTATTGTGATAAACCAAAGAAAGGGTACTAAGGATTAATCCAGAGAGAGGTATAGGATTGAATAGTAATTGATAATATGGAGCACTCTAGCCATGCTTTTTGATTATAATTTTGAAAAAAGATTCGTAAGATATATAACCTCTCTTTTAATTTGGTAGTTGAGAACTTTAGTAGAGAACTGAACACTAATAAGTTCTGGAATAAGCAAGTACACATTATGAAACCTATACATGTACTTAAGTGTCAATTCAGAATATAAATGTCCAATTCTCTCTTAGGTTATGATTCCTTAAGTAGATGGAAATAGTTATGCAACATTTTGAGGCAAATATTGGCTAAGAATAAATTCTCTGGCTTTTGTAAGGTAGCAATATTCAGATGGTGGCATATATAATTTCATCTACTTTCTGTAAGTTATATTTTTCTCTGTGATTATTGAAATATTTATGAAATGGGTAAAAAACAAGATCATTACAATGTGATGTTTTGTTTTATTACTGTTCTATCATCACCACAGTTTACATGGCTATAAATTTTTGAGAGGTGCCAAGTCTAATATTTATATTCTCATATTATTGGTATAATATGCATAAAAGTATTTAATTGTTCATCAAAAAAACTGGAGAGTAATTATAATTTTTATCACAAAACTAGCCTTTGTCTCAAATGATTGTGTCTTTTACATGACTTGGTGCAATCACCTTCAGTGGATGAAAAACTAGAAAGTATTTATGAATAATTATTACTTTGTAATATTTTGTATTTTCTGTCTTATAACCTAGAGTTGTTGTTTATTTGTGTATACAATAATTATTATGTATATTGTTTGTTTTTACTGAATGGCAACCCTTAAATGATATATTTTTTCTTGAACAAACTATGCACTCGAATATACAATTTTTTTGTCAATATTCTTTCAAAGACTGCCTGTTTATTTAGTATCGCATATTTAAAATTGTACCTTAGTGATTTATATAAGGTTTAAAACCAATGAAATAATGCATGAATTGCCCTACAAAGGTTTTAAATCCAATTTTTGTACCAGTACGAAAAATTCGTCGCTCGGACCAATATGCATTGAGACATACACCTATCAAACATACTTATTTGAAGGCCTGGTCAGATCTCTGGCTATCAGGTTCGAATCATGTAAATATATATCATCTAGTAACCATAATAACACAAGTGTTTATGCTACTTACTTTGTGCTAGATGATAGGTGTGAGTGTACGAAATATTTATTTATAGGTGAATGTCTCATTGCTAAAAGTGTAAAATATTTGCAGTTATGATATTTTTTACCAAGTGTCAAAAATGTGTTCCAATATGGCGGGCTCTCTTAACTAAACCATTAAACATGATTAAAAATGTAATTCATTCACTATATTAGTTTACAATATTGTTCTATGGCATAGTCAACGCATGTCATATCATACAATACTGTAGAATATCTCAAATTGAAAAAGCTCATCAAACCAAACATCTCATTCCCAAATCTATAGTGGGTACATCACGGTAGTTTTTAGGCCACTATGACTTTCTGTTTTTTTTTTGTATAAAAAAAGTATACTCACCTTTCTAGCCTACGCAAATCTTCGGCTACGCAAATCTTCGATGTACGACGATTTTAGTCTCCCAAAGGCCTTATTAATAAACAGGTTTAACTTAATAATAAAATATCAGAACAGTTTATGATCCTTTTTCAAAATCTATACACAGGTTTGGCAGAATTTTTATCAAATTGTTATGACATCTTGCTACATATAAAAGAAGAAGAATAAACACGGTTCAAGTATAGACTAGTTACTCAGTGTTTTGTCTCTTTTCCTCGCATGCAAAATCACGTTTGTGAGACGAAGACAAAACGCGGAATAGGTATTCCATGTTTACTACCACTTTATTAATAAGGGGCCAATCGACTACCGCCATACAAAACGAATCGCGGGACGAATGTCGGTGATGCGACTTGTGTACGACCATCGATGAATATGTATGTATAGATATGGCGGTAGACTTAATCGTCGAATATCGAAAATTTGCGTAGCCTAGTGTACGAAGGGGCTAAGTCCATAAATCCATTATTAAAGTTTGTACCATCAGTGTTCCTGATGGACCACATTTCGAACTGATTGCCCATGTAATAAGGTTGAAAATTGTACAACCGTGAATATTCCTGATTGTAAAAGTTCGGAGCATGTTAATTAGCATTAATTTTTTTATAAACAGAACAGTTTTGTAATAACAGGAAATACAATGAGGGATACTTGTATAATAGTAATTTGTTTTATTTTACACAATAAAATAATTTTGGCATTTTAAATAACAGTAACATCGAGTCTAAATGCACTAAATATTATTATTATATTCTTTATTATCTAGGTACTAAATCCTTAAATATAAATAAGTACTATTTATTATATTTACATTAAAACACTGTCTTCTAACAACGACAAAGAAATGCACCAAAATTTAATAAAATTACAGAGTTTGCGCTAAAAACTGTGGAATGTTTTAAAATAAGTTAACATACTTTGCACTTTGATACGTTCAATAATTTATGGAAAACTACAGCCTGCGAATGCAAACTACTTTTACGTAAAGACAAACTGGAGATAATTTAGCAAGACGTCAAAAAGTTAAGAAACTGTGATAATAGGCATCACTCGTCGTAATCCTCGAAAAGTGGTATATAGTCGTCGCTTCTTGACCGCAGTTTTAACCCGAAGTCGGTCACTTGGTTGGCATCATGCCCATGGGTTTTGTAGGCCTTCTTGACCATGGCTGATGTCCAATTTTCAATGGTGTCTTGATTTTTCACTACTATCTCTTTGACATTCTTTATGCTGTTCAGTTTTGGCGATAGAAGTTCTTTCTGGAATATAAAATGAGGACAAATTAAAATATTTCTTAGACTGACACCTATTTTATCTAACACAAAGTCGTATCGTATGCTTATGCTACCATAAGCACTCGTGAGTTATAGATACTATGCGACTATTTTTTAATATACATAATAATTCTTCATAAATATGAAAAATTACCACACCAACATGTAAACAATCAGGATTCGAACACGGGACCTCTTGATCAAGAGCCAGCGATCTGAACATTCGACTACACAGGCCGTCATACCAAAAATTGATGTAAAATATTTATTACAATAGTTTATCAAATTCGGTTACCTGCAGTGGGTTCTCAACGTAACTTGCATAAATTCTCAGAACTGGTTCGCCCGTCTTGTCATCAAAAGTGAGTTTACTTTTAGGGGGGATTTTGGCTTTGACCATGGTTATCTTTGGTGGTACAGTGGTGATTGTTGGGGCGTCTTTCTTTTCTGTAACCGAAATGATTCTCAACGGCGGTCTCCTTGTCAATAGGGTCGCTTTTTCTTTGTTGAACTCCTGATCTTCACTTATGGTTGCCTGCACTATCTGCCCAGCGTACACAGCACCCTCCTTATTCACTTTGGGTTCTTTATTATTAGCCCTCAATAATGTGTAGGCAATATTAACGGAGTCTGCGGTCTTCGCGAAAGGCACGCCGAGCAAAGGTTTCAGTTCGACGGTTTGGTTTTCGGGATTCTCCGTCTGTTGTACAAAATATGCTTGCAAATCTGGGTGCACTGTAGATGTAGTGATGTTCTCTTGTGGTTTTTCGACTTGAGCCAAAGCAGCTGCCGCCCTTACGTCATTGATAGCAGAATAGAAGCCCTTAGCTACGGCGTTGCCAATGCTTTGTCCGATTTGGGCGTAGTAGATCGGTGTCACGTTCTGTTGTTGAGTCGTGCTTTCGATGATGTATTTGACTGTTGTGGTGCTCGGTTGTGGGTCTGGCGCTATCACCTCCACTGTGACGTTCTGGGGTTGGGATTCTGCGGTTTCTTCAATGTGATTGTCAGTTGCATTGCTTGCGTGGGTGGCACTGAACGATTGTGGGATTAGTGACATTACAGCACTCTCGTGCGTCTGCCTTTGGACTACATTCTTTGGTGGTTCGAACGATGCGGGCGTATGTCTTGTTATTTCCTCGTTTTGTAATAGAAATAACGGGTTCTGCTGTGGTGTGTGGATCTGTGGTTGGGGTTGGTGCTGGGGTTGGTATGATATCGTCTGGGCATCGGCAGCGTACGGGATGAACTCCACCGATGGGAACCTTTGCAAGAGTTGCGCTTGCAGTTTCTGCATGAACGATGGATCCGCTTGGTATAGCGCGTTCTGCGGAATGACTATCCCTTCCACGCCTGGGTTCAAGAGTTCTTGGTGATTTTGTAGGTTGTTGAATCCCTGAAAGCAAATTTACATTTTTAAGAAAACTCATTCACTTATTACAGTTTTTTTCAATGTTTTTGAATACGCGACCCCCTTTAAATGTGGAAAAGATCTACAAGAGTTAGTCCCCTATTTAATGTCCACTGAAACTATGTTTTGTATAGTAATATAGCACTTTGCCTGTTCTTTTTTTTGCTGGTGACACCGCGAGTAAGCGATCGCGGGGGGTTGCCACCCACAGACTGAAAAACACTGACCCCTATACTGGAATATTATTTTCTTACCTGCACTGTGAATTGTTGTGGCACTATTGGAGCCTGTGGCAGTGCTATGGAGAGACCGTAATCGGAAGCGAACTGCAAGGCCGCTCGGTTCTTCATCAGGTCTTGGATTTCTGGAGAGTTGGACAGTGCCTGCAAATAAGTGTCTACAGAAGCCTGGTGGTTTTATTTTCTTTTTCGTCAACGTAAGAAATCTGTGGTTCTTTTTTTTAATAACCAACATTTTAGTTACTTACTGGGTTTTTGGAGAAGCCCACGGGTATTTCGATTTTTGGCGACATTTGGAAGATCGGCTGGTCAATGAATTTTTCGGTCACTTCGTAGGTTTTACCCTGCAAAAATGGTTCAATAAAAATTGCAATTTACAATAAATTTTATAAAGATCCCCTGGAGGTTCACAGCTCATTAGAGCAACCCGGCACGCGCTCGACCCGCACCGCCTCGTCTCATATTCTTTATGTGGACTTGCGTCATTTTCAGTTTTTCTTTCTAACGTTTCTGCAATGTCCCCTGGTTGACCACACAATGTCCACTGGCTGACCACGCAATGTCCTCTGGTTGACCACGCAATGTCCTCTGGTTGACCACGCAATGGCCACTGGTTGACCACGCGGCGTCCACATGAACCAACTCCCAACGAGACTGCGGTTCGGGTGCCGGGTTGCTCCAATGTGCAGTAAAGTTTAAGGTTTTGTAAACCATGTAGAAAAAAAACTTACAGGCTCTGAAGTGGGTTTGATTAGACTGGAGTCGATTACCACGATCGGCTTCTCGGACAGGCTCAGGTTCGGTGCTGGTATCGTGTGGATGGCACCTGTTGGTCACACTGCGCTGAACCGACTACTATCCGTCCGCAGAAATAATATGGCATTTACTGCTTTGTGATAGGGTATAAAACATCTATAAGGCCTATCATACATTTTCTATTACGAGAGTTGTAAATAACACTGTTGCTAGTGTTGGTCAGGAAGTCCTAATTTACAGACGATTCATTTTGGCAGAGCGCGGAAGGCGACCAAAATGAGTCTTGAGGCCTTCTTTCAAATGTATTGAGATTTTTAATTATGGAACTGTAGTTCTCCAAATACTAGTCTGGGTCAATTTATGACGATTAAAAAATCATACTTACTGCCGCACTCAGAGACGTCAAATAACGTTAATGAGTACTTAACGTCAAAAAATTACAACTCAAACCTAGTCGCTATTCTTGCCGGGTCTATGGTCTAGATTTGAATGAAATTTTTTGACATTAAATACTCATTAAAGTTAATTGACGTCTCTAAGTGCGGCACCTTAGTCGTCGTACGACACACGAAAGGGATTATATCATATTTAGACATTTATTAGGTATTGTTCTACACCCTATTTCTTAGCTCCAGTAAAGCCATATGGTTTTCTGCAGGCGGACGTACTATTCACGTGCTGATTTGTGCACGAAAGGAAATGAAGTTGAAGAATGAATATTATGGGAAACACCAGAATAAGCTACATAAAAGTGCTGTTATACTCAAATTTACAATTACATAAATTACGAAGGGGTACGCAGAGGTGAATAAACACCCACGTTTCGCCTTTAAATTAGGTCCCATGTGGCGAGGTCTAAGAGGAACGCTGCTGCCCATTGGGTAGGTACTCATTGCTGTTCGGAACAGCAATACCAGCCTACCTAATGGGCCTGCTCCAACCCTAAGTCGCCTTATACGATGAGGGTGGTGGCAATTGTATTCCGCTCTGCCGTCACCATACGGCACTGTTTCATGAGTGCTGTTATAGTGGACTGGATATAGGACTGGCGACCAGAAATAGGGATAACACACATTGCAGTGTAGACCATACCGAAGCGTTAAGTGTAACATAGTATCGCGGCTAAAGAACGGAGAAAGAAGCGAAAGGGTGTAAAAGGTCGTGCCAGTGCACTCAGCCATTCAACCTGTACCACCATCGCTATGTATCGCCGGGGGCGCCGACGCTGCTCGCACGAATTCGTAGCCCGGCGTGGCGGAGGACATGGGCAGGCGGGCGGTGGTCTTCCAAGGGGCGGAGTACACGTGGCGCGTGGTGCCGGGGCCGTAGTGCTTCACTGCGTACCTGTGACAGATTGTTTTCGTTTCTGTGACAAAGCTGTGACGGTGGTGACCCCACGAACGCGTAGGGGGGTCAGTCCGCGAAACTGCCTAAACTGGGCACTCTTCGATTTTAATTTTAACATTATATAAATGTTAGAAAAATTAGTACAAAGATTTTGGTGGTTAGATTTAGCGGTCAGGCACCTGCCCGGATAGCAGCGGACGCGGGTTCGATTCCCGCCTCAAGATCATATTTTTTCGAAATTCTTTTTCTAACCACCAAAATCTCTGGGCACTCGTATATTGTATACAAGACCATGTTAACAATCTTCCTGCCCGGCGCAGTATGTTTCGCAGTATATACCAAATACAATATTTAAAATCGATATCGTCCCTTAGCTTACAACACCGCATAAGTCATTTTTAGCAACTTTACAGGAGACGTAAAAAACTGTCGGTGGTGAGAGGCCAACCGTCTTGGGCGCTCATACTACCTTTTGAATTACGACTTCTTATTGGCTAAAATGTATATAATGTGACCAATGGTTAGACGCGCAATGGGCAGCTCTATCGAAATGCATTAAAAAGCGAAAACCGCCAATTTTCGACTTGAGCGGTGTTGTAAGCTAAGGGATGATATTTATTTATTTTCTACATACATACATACATAAATCACGCCTATATCCCCGAAGGGGTAGGCAGAGGTGAACTAGCACCCACGTTTCGCCAGTTATGTTAGATCCCATGTAATAGGTGGCGAGCCTATTGCCATTTATCGGGCACAAAAGTCGCAGTACATTGCCATTGCTCGGTGGTACAAGAGGAACGCTGCTGCCCATTCCTCATCACTGATTTATCCTTAGTCGCCTTGTACGACACCCGCGGGAGAGATTTGGGGTGGTGACAATTGTATTCTACTCTGCCGTCACCACACGGCTTTATTTTCTCACATTCCATTTATCGTTATAGCCCCTATTCGAACGAGTAGAATAAAATAAATGTATTAAACTGGCGTATAGCATAGGAAACATCATGGCGACTGTCGTGTCAAATGTAAGAGAAACTGCCAAAACTTGTCTATGCCACTAGGTCTTCCTAGGCAATGGGTAACGCGACTAATCAGTATCTATACTGTTTCTCGAAAACGTGAAACGAGCGATTATAATTCGATCGTCGGTATTTGACATTTTAACGTATGGAAGAACCCAAAAACTGACGATTACATAATAATCGCTTGTTTTTCGTTTTAGTAAACTCTGGCCACTAAAAACAATAAAGCTTAGTAAAGCCTCATTCAAACAACAGCGGTGGCGGGACGGTGGCGGTGGCGAATCCGAACAAATGTTGACGGCGCTGGTTTGAATTATGTCCTTTCCGGCTAGCATGACCACCGAAACACGATATTATATAGCCATTTGTTGCGTTGAACTGTCAAAAATCATTGGATTTTAACACTTAAATAAGCTTGAATTGAATAAGCCTTTAAGGCTATATCATAAAGATAGACGCTTAACGTTTTGAACTGCCAAAAATCCAATGTTTTTTGTAATTTCAACGCGATGAATGGCTATATCATATCGTGTTTGGGTGGTCATGCTAGCCGGACTTGTGTACCTACCTTGTGTTCGCCACCGCCACCGCCGACCAGAGGCGTTACTCTGGAAGTTTATTTCGTTCGATCGAGTCTTTGCGTGAGAAAGACGGATAGATGTGAGTTAATCGTTCGGGGTTTAAGAGTAGACCTCCAGTGCCGTAAATAGTCTTTTCTACGCCGTGTGCGAGCTTCTATAACTGCGCCCTATTTAAGTGGTCCATTCGCCTCTTTAAGTCCTGCCTAGTCTGGTCATTCTTGCGCCCCCCAGAGTCTACGCCCTGCACCTAGGCAATGGTGGCACCGCCCTATTTACGGCACTGCCGCTGACCGCTGCAGTTCGAGTTGAGGTTTACACCCGTATTCACAAACAATATTTGTACAAGTAAAGAAGCAACACTGTGCGAAGTTAGACATTTCTCAATGCCTTTTTCTCACTCAAGGACCCAGTGCGGTAACGCACAGGGTCCCAAAAATCTATACATAGCCAATACTTGAGTGACAAAACGCATTGAGAAATGTCTTACTTCGCACAGTGTTGGTTCATTATCTGGGACATACCTCTGTGGCGCATTCCGGTAAACCACATACGGCACCCGGTGCGACGCGGCAGGCACTATCCTCTGGTGCATCCAGGGCCTGTGCAGCGTGACGCCCGGCCGGAACGCGGCGGGCGCCCTGATTCGGTTGAGCGTGGCCATCCGGCTGATGTAAGCGCCGTGGCACACCGAGCACAGTGTGAGGTAGATTAGCGGGAACTGAAAAACAAAAAAAATGAAAAAATTTCTATTTCTATTTTTCTACTATTTACTTATTATACCAAGCCATTTTCCCACAGGGGTAGGCAGAGATCACTTATTTCCATACTTGCTACGATCCTTACATAGGTGCCTAATACTGTTTCGATTCATCCAATCTTGTTAACGTCTTCATACATGCCCGTCGGTTTCGGGTTAGACTTTCGATTTGATTAGGAAAGATCAACCTAGGCCTTCTCCTTCCATTTCTCCATTCGCTTCCGCCATAGTATATCGTTTTTTCATTCTAATTTCATTCATTCTTTCTACGTGCGAGCATCCCTTTCTCAATCCTTGTCATTATTTCTTCTTTCAGACCACACCTTTCTCTTTCTCTATCATATTTAAGACGATTAACTTACAAATATAGCCAGGTGCGCACGGTGACATTTGAGAGGAGGTGACTAATGTTGGAGGAGCTCTATAGCGCAGTGTCTTACACCCGTATTCACAAGCAATACTTGTATAAGTAAAGAAGCAACACTGTGCGAAATAAGACATTTCTCAATGCGTTTTGTCACTCAAGTATTGTATATGAATAGGTTTAGGGACCCTGTGCGTTAACGCACCTCATAGTAATGTTTGTGAATACTGGTGTTAGCGCGCTCTGCCCCCGATTGGCCTGTCAAGGGATGGGTGACCAAAATATTATTATCTTAAGTTCTTTCGTGCTTTGGAAGCCACGTTAAGCAGTAGGTTCTGGCTGTATCTGCATTCGTTAGCACTGGGCCCGCGTTGTGCGTTATGGCCCATTCTCCCTATAGTAATGGGAAACTGTTTTCGTTAAAATGTAGGGTACCTACCTACTAACGCTTGGTATTTCAACAATATACCACAAAACTTACTCCGAATCAATTCCTATTAATTACTGAAGGGCGTGGAGATATAATAAAAGATTTTGTTGTTTATTTCTGTTTGATTTTATTACTTTTACTTCTTACACTTTGGATAACAAAAATAAAACCTAAGCAAAATTAACATACTCGACCAAAAACCACCGGAAGACAAGTAAGTGAGAATAGACAGCGAGCTGTCAAAACAAAAATAAAAACACGTTCCGTTTTACAATTTGACATTGCTTCTAACACCCCCCCTCAATGCCAAATTTCTGATACAATTTTTAAACCCAACATATCTCTAAACTTAATGAACTTAATTTTGCCCAGCGGCTTAGTTAACATATCAGCACACTGATCATTTGTACTTATATAATCAACAACAATATTATTTTTAATTATAGTATCTCTCACAAAGTGAATTTTAATATCAACATGTTTAATCTTATGATGGAACTGAACATTCTTACACAATTTTATAGCAGACTGATTATCTTCTAACATTACAACTGATACTTGTTCATTTTCCAAACTCTCTACTAAATTTTTAATCCAACATACTTCACTAATAGCTGAACTTAGAGCAACATATTCTGATTCGGTGGAAGATAACGCAACAGTTGATTGTTTATTTGACTTCCAAGCAACACTACAGCCAAAAACTTTAAAAATATAACCACTTGTAGACTTCCTGTCTAATTTATCACCCGCCCAATCAGAATCTACATAACCTAAAATTTCACAAATATCATTTTTACTATATATTAAACTTAAATTTAAAGTACCTTTAATGTACCTTAGTACTCTTTTGAGTGCCACCCATAATGCTTCACCAGCACATGATTGATAACGGCTCAGAATACTAATTGCTAAACAAAGATCAGGCCTTGAGCAACACATTGCATACATTATTGATCCAATGACCATTCTACACCTAGTTTCAATTTCAGCTGATTCAGATTTTTCTCTTAATAATGAACTATGATCAAAATTTTCTTCCATGGGGGTTTCAACACTCTTACAATCATGCATATTCCATTTTAACAAAACATTTTCAAGATATTTAGTTTGATTAATAGTTATAATATTTTTGTTTAAATTTTGAACAATATGCATGCCTAAATAGTTACTTATTAGACCTAAATCTTTCATTTTAAAATGTACACTTAAATAATCTTTCACCCTTTTTATATCACTTATATCTGTCGAACTTAAAATCAGGTCATCTATATAAATCAATATATATGTCTTGCAATTATTATCAGATTTTACATATAAACAGTACTCAAACTCTGACCTTACAAAATTTAATTTAGTTATTACATTATGAAATTTCTTATTCCAATTTTTAGGAGAGTCTTTTAGCCCATACAATGCTTTGTTTAACTTAAGTACTTTATGGTTACTGTCAACATTGTATTTCTCACAACCTTTTGGCAAAGTAATATAAACATCATTCTCTATCTCTCCATACAAAAAGGCACTACATACATCTAACTGATGAATTTGCAAACAATGTTTATTACAAAAAGACAAAAAAATTCTAACAGATTGAAATCTAGCAACAGGACTATATATTTCTGTTAAACATAAATCTGACTGCTGAAAGCCTCGTGCTACTAACCTAGCTTTATATGAAATAATATCTCCTTTCTCATTCTTTTTCCTTCTAAAGATCCATTTACAATCTATAACATTTATCTTAGTATTAGGCTTATCTACACTTACCCATGTATCATTTTCAAGTAATGAATTAATTTCCCTTTCCATCGCCTCTTTCCAGTTTGAGCTCTCAATACTTGATGTAGCGTCATCATAACAGGTTGGTACATCTTCGCCTTCTGAAATAAAACATAAATAGTAATCGTCAAAACGTGAAGGGGGCTTCGCCACCCTTTTTGGTCGAAGATTCTCTACAACTATTTCTTGCTCTTCAGTCTCTCCTTCAGAATCTGATTGCTCCTCAATACTTGACAGGTTTTCTGTCACATCCTCCTCTTTATTTTCATCTAGGTTACATATTGCAGTCTTCTCAACAGTATGCTCTTCAGGTAAGTTAGCTTCTACTATTTCTTCTCGTTTAGGTAGCCAAACAAGATCACGGTGCAACTCCACTGTATCTTTCTCCGGTAAGTATATCCTGTACCCTTTTGTTTCTTCTCCATATCCTAAAAACATACCAAAAGCATTTTTGGAATCCCATTTCAGTCTACTTTGCTTAGGCACATGCACTGACACTCTAGATCCAAACTCTTTGAATACACCAACATCTACTGATTTCTTATAGAAAGCTTCAAACGGGGTCACTCCTTGTTGTGGGCTACTTCCAGTTCTATTTAGTGTGTATGCCGCATTATTTATAGCCTCAGCCCAGAACTTCTTATGTGCACCTTCAATCATTGTTCTTGCTGCCTCAACTAGAGTCCTCATTTCCCTCTCTGCGCGACCATTTTGTTGAGGTGTGTATACTACACTCTTTTGATGAATTATTCCATGTGAAGTAAAGAAATCTTTTAAATCATTATTTATAAATTCTAAACCATTATCTGATCTCAATATCTTTAACTTACTGCCAGTTTCTCTTTCTGCTTTACTTATAAAGTTTTTTATATGTTTGGATACTTCGGACTTGTGCTTTAAAAAATATACAAATCTATATGCAGAGTAATCGTCTTTCAAAAGTAAAAAATATCTTGCACCTCCTAATGAAACTTGTTCCATAGGCCCACACACATCAGCATGGACCAATTCTAACCTCTCTTTAGCACGTGATTCACTACGATAATAAGGCATTTTACTTTGTTTACCTGCCAGACATTTTTCGCATACAAAATTTTGACTGTCATCTGTAAAACTTATATTTCTCGCATTTAAAAATTTCTTACAGTATGCAATATTTTGATGAGCCAACTTATTATGCCATTCAGATAATTTTTCGATTCTTTTTCCCACACAACAATTTGAAATAGACTGGTTTTGACAAATCTTAAATTTTTCTTTATTTAATGAAAATAACATCTTGAATAATTTATGCTCACGTTTTGCTAATGCTCTTATTTCTCCTCTATCATCAATGAATTCACAAGTGTCACTATTTGTTTTAGTATATAACATACCTTTATCCAGTACATAACCAACTGAGAAAAGGTTATACTTCAATTCTGGAATAAATAAGACATTACTTAGCTCTGTTTCTATGAATCCCTGTCCATTCCAAGCAAAAACAACCACAGTTCCAATTCCTTTTACATTCAATACACTTCCATTTCCTATCTTAACTTTTATGTTTTGTTCCCTTTCTTCTAATGTCCTAAACAGCTGTTTGTTTCCACACATGTGTTCAGAGGCCCCAGTGTCCATAATCCAACAAGCTTCTTCGCAGGTCACACTACTCCAACACATAAAGGCATTTTTGTTACATTCCTTTTGACTTACATCTTTATTCTTCTTTGATTTTAATATTCTACAATCTGTTGCTATATGCCCTTTCTTTTTACAGTAATAACATGACCTTTGCTCTCTCTTTTCATATTTAGTACAAAACTTTGATATATGCCCTTCTTTTCCGCAGCTGTAACACTTTATCGGTACATTACTTTTCCCTGTCAATGCCACTGTTTCACTACTTTGACTCGGACACAGCCTCTCTTCCTCAATCAAAAGCCTTGACATTAATTCTTCAATAGTTTGTTTATCATCACTGGTTGACTCCCATGCCGAACAAAAGTGTTTATACTGATCAGGCAAACTCATTAGAATTTTTGTTGTAAACATTTTATCTGATATATTTTCTCCAGCTTGTTTTAACTTTGTTCTTATATCTTCAACTTTCGACAAAAAACTGGATATTGTATCTTCATTTTTATACGTACATGAGAAAAATTGCTGCTGTAGCAAGTGAATACTCACTGTAGATTCACGCTCATAAACGACTTTTAGTTTTTGCCACATGTCTTTTGCACTACTACATGATAATATGTGGCTAAGGGGGCCCGCGTCCATTCTCATCACAATTAACTCTTGCGCCAAAGCATCATCCTGTGTGTGCTTCTTAATATCTAGGTCTTCGGTACTTGCCTGTGACTCCTTGCCTTCTACAACATAGTGTAGCTTTTTAGCTTTTAGTAACACCTCTGTCTGAAAACGCCAAACTGCCCAATTTATGTTTCCCTTTAACTTAATACAGTTATCCATCTTTGGTTCCTCAATCAGCGGTTTCCAAAAGTATTGTTTCGTTCGTCGTGACCGAAAACAATAGCTAGGAACGTGGGTTCCTGCCGCCTGCCAATCAAATTCAACAAAATCTTTACAATCAGATGCCTGGGCCCATAACCTGAAGGGCGTGGAGATATAATAAAAGATTTTGTTGTTTATTTCTGTTTGATTTTATTACTTTTACTTCTTACACTTTGGATAACAAAAATAAAACCTAAGCAAAATTAACATACTCGACCAAAAACCACCGGAAGACAAGTAAGTGAGAATAGACAGCGAGCTGTCAAAACAAAAATAAAAACACGTTCCGTTTTACAATTTGACATTGCTTCTAACAATTACTTACACTGTAAAAACACGCGTCTCACCCGTACTAGACCAGCCATAAACGCTGGTGTCGCAGGAATACCGGTCTGTGTGAAAATAGTTCTTGGTAAACGTTCCCATGCGACACTAGTCACATTACATACCTCATTACGCCGCCTAGGCTGCAAATACCTGGACATTAGACGCATTTCTAGTGGAAAACTAGCCAAAAGCTCGTAGGTAGGTAGGTAGGTATCATCATCATAGCAGCCTTTTAATGTCCCCTCTGCTGGGGTACAGGCTTTCCCGGGCACAGGATGGAAGAACATAGGGAGATTGGGCCATAACCCACCACGCTGGTGCATCACCCAGTGCGGACTGGTGGACATTAACGACTGCAGTTATAGCCTGGTCCAACGGCCTAACGTGCCTTCCGAAGCTCGGAGGAACTCGACATAATTACTCTTGGTCGCATGCGTGCTTGAAGCCACAGATTGACCGTCTTGGAACCCCTTAAGAAATCGCACTAGCAGTGCTGACAGGTTGAAATTATTGACGGTTAGAGCCATCAGTAACATGGTTGTACCTACTCATTTTAAATTAGGAGAGTATATCAGTCATATTACTTTAAGATTAGTATTAATTTTCCTTGGAAAAGCAGATCACAGTCAACTGGCGGCTGTTTCTGTGTTGCGGTGTTATACACAGTACCTACTCACCTAATTATTGTTTTCAAGGCTGAGAAAGCGCATGTCGCTAACACACGCACGCAAGTAGGGAAAAACGCGTAAGATCTAATGAAAAAACTGTCATAATACCAGCCTTATAATGTCCCCCATACTAGGGTTAGAAAAAAAAGAACATTGGGTGAATGCTCCATAACCCACCCACCAGAGACCGACGGCTTAACTGCTTTCCAAAGCACGGAGAATTTTGAGGTAATGTGTTTTTGGTCCATCTAATAGCGAACATTGCTTAGTTTAGCATAACAGGCCGAGCGCGCTCAGCCACAGCGATATCCCACAGATCTATACCCGAATAAGGAGATTTTTACATACATACATACATAAATCACGCCTTTATCCCCGAAGGGGCAGGCAGAGGTGAACTCGCACCGTGAGGAAAGCTGCTGCCCATTACTGATTACTATCTTTACCCTTAGTCTGCTTGTACGACACCCACGGGAGAGAATGGGGGTGGTGACAATGACATTCTGCTCTGCCGTCACCACACGGCGGAGATTTTTAAAGTTCTGTTATCCCCATTATGGAACCAAATTATGGAGACAACGGGCATAGTTACACGATAATGTTACGTAAACTTCAGTAAAGATAATAATCAAATATCAGTATTCATGTTTCATTGACGACGATCAGGCAAGTAGTAATACCCGAAGCTACTAAAGAGTGTGTGTAGTGAAAGAAATTGTCACGGACCGCCGCGGGCGAAACCGACTCGTCTCTATAATCTTGGGTTCTATTTGTCTCAAGAATGTGCTATGAATACCTATAATATTAAATGTTACGTTAGGTTGCACTGAATGCAAATCTTTTTATACAACATAAATCAAATAAAATAGTAAATAAATCAGAATTTACCTAAACAGCTATTTGGTAATTTAATTATTTTAAAAAATCCGGCTCGAAGGGTCATTTTTTTAATCGATAAATTTAGTTCTAAAAATATACAGTATACTTTAATATATTCGCAATAATACATAAATAAATACACAATGTCTTCGTTCAATACATTAGATAGGTAAGTATACTCTACGAAGAAGACGAAGAGTAATTGATGAAGCATTTTATTGACGCTCACAAATCCACTTTGCAATTTTCTAATTGCGTCTCCGACCATTGACTTTCGTTCGACACGAACCTATCCATTGATTATAAAATCATTAGCATTAATTGCGGCAAAAATCACGTCAGGTTGGAATCCGGCAGACGGTTGGTCTTCACGTGGACTCATGACATGCGATAGTTGAACGTATTGTGAAGTGTGATTCTTTGCACATCTGGTCGTATATCTTCAGCTCTTAGCTGGTTATAGAAAGTATAATCTCTGACTTTTCACGCAACCAAATGAACCTAAACACACCCTTCTTGAATTTGGGTAGCGTCAATTAATTATAGAAGAATGATACATACATACATACATACATAAATCACGCCTATATCCCCGAAGGGGTAGGCAGAGGTGAACTAGCACCCACGTTTCGCCAATTATGTCAGGTCCCATGTAATAGGTGGCGAGCCTATTGCCATTTATCGGGCACAAAAGTTGCAGTATATTGCTGGGTGGTAGGTATAACAGGAACGCTGCTGCCCATTCCTCATCACTGTTTTATCCTTAGTCGCCTTGTACGACACCCACGGGAGAGATTTGGGGTGGTGACAATTGTATTCTACTCTGCCGTCACCACACGGCTACTAGAAGAATGATGATATAGAAAATGTGAGTACCAAACTAAGAAATGTACAACTGTCTTTTCCCTGCCCTGTTCCCAGTCTATCTGGGGTCGTAGTTTGTGTCTTATTCCATTAATATGGGTCAGACGTCATCAAGCCATCCCTTTTATTTAATATTATCTATCACACCGGAAAGGTGCTAGTGATGAAAGAATGCATAGAACAGAGTCGGAAAGGACCATGTCGGTCGAGAGACCGATGAACGGAGAAAATGATTGGGATGACAACATTACAATGTTGTAAAACCTAAGCCAAAACTTTGAGCAATATTATGGATGTCCGATCATCCGGTGTGATGATATGAATCAATTGGGATTGGATGGTCAGATGACGCCAGACCGATATTATTGGAATAGGAAACATACTGCGCAGCGGCGACCCCAGATGAACTGGGAATAAGGCAGCAAGAAACAGGTAGGGCATTAAGAGAAAACCCTTATGTGCTATTAATAAATAGGTATTGGAATTATTAATATCAGTTTATTGAAGAACTTTGAGCAATTACAAAGTTTTTTTTTAAGAAGAAGTTTTGAGCAGATTCGTTGTATGACCAATTCCTTGCAGAATCAACTCCCAGCGGAGTCAATTCTCAAGTCTTTTTCATTGACTTTGTAAGTCAATGAAAAACACCGACATAATTCGACCAGCTAATTTATTCCCGCGATAAATAAAGCAGAACATTAACGGTGCTCCCCAGTGTAATTGCTCGGCCGCTAGAGAAATTGCCGTGAATGCAGACTGCATGTTCCCACTAAGTAAACCTTCTGTTATGTTGGTGGGTTCGAAGGAGCTTTGTTTATACCTAACACATTCATTAAACTTCACAACAAACAGGGACTTAATTAATGTCACATTAGAATAAAGATTTTGGTGGTTAGAAAAAGTTCGAAAAGTTATGGTATTGATGCGGGAATCGAACCCGCGTCAACCATCACACTGTCTTGGTTGGCCGAGCGGTTAGGCACCTTTTTTTAAGCACAAAAATCTTTTACTTTTCTTACATTTATACAATGTTGAAATTAAAATCGAATAGTCCCATTAGAAACTATTACACACAAGAGTTATGGGTTATGCGTTTTTGACGACACTCACATTTTGCCAAGTATATTAGGTCGTATGTAATAGGGGGCCATTAATCGGGCATGGAAATCGCAGTTCATTACTAGATGGCTCATGAGGAACGCTGCTGCCCATTACTCATTGCTCTCTTTTCCTTTAGCCGCCTTGTAGGTACGTCACCCGCGGGAGGGATGGGGGTGGTGACAAATGTATTCTGCTCTGCCGTCACCACACGGCTATTCCTATTATGGTTTAATTTACAGCATTGGAATGTTGTCATCCTAATCACTTTCTCCGTTCATCAGTCACATCGGTATAGTTTTAACCACAGAACAGTAAAAAAGGTTTTTCATCCCACCATCTCGGAAAAAGCGTTTTTGCTCTTCGATATCTGAGTGCAAAAGCCGTTTTTATCCTCTAGAGGTTAAAGTAAATTTGAATTTAGAACATCGTGTGCAATGAGTTTGTGAATTCAAAACATCATTATACCTATTTATTTCTACCTCCATGGTGCCGAAATTAACATGCAACCTATTTTAATTTGATAAAAACTCAGACTCGGAACCTTCTTGGTGTACTTTTTTTGTAATTTGCTTTGCGCGCGCCATTTTCTTTTCACGTCATAAATTTTTAAAACCTTGGAGTTCCGTGACGGTCAATCAGCTTGGCGTCAATCTTCCTTTAAACATTTTGATCGTCTACAATGCTTGCTTGATGCTTGAGTCAAGCATTTAAAAGCTTTTTAGGTTTGTTTGATTTGTTTACGCTAGCAAACGGAACAAAAACATACAGAAAATCAACGTGCTTGACTCAAGCTGATTGACCGTCTCGGAACTTCATTAGGGACGGTAATTTTTATTAGGGACTTACAGGTGTGTCTGGATGAATGTTGCGGGTGTGGCTGGGTGGATGGGTGGCTGTTGGAGGTGTGTCTGGGTGAATGGGTGTTTTGAGGGTGTGTCTAGGTGAATGGGTGTTTTGTTGGTGTGTCTGGGTGAATGGGTTTTTGTTGGTGTGTCTGAATGGATGGGTGAGTATTGTGGGTGTTTCTGGGTGACTGGGTTTTTTTTGGGAGTGATTAGGTGTTTTGTGGGTGTTTCTGGGTGATTGAGTGTTTTTTTGGGTGTGATTGGGTGTTTTGTAGGTGTTTCTGGGTGAATGGGTGTTTTGTGGGTGTTTCTGGGTTAACCGGTGTTTTGTGGGTGTTTCTGGGTGAATGGGTGTTTTGTGGGTGTTTCTGGGTGAATGGGTGTTTTGTGGGTTTTTCCTGGGTGAATGGGTGTTTTGTGGGTGTTTATGGGTGAATGAGTGTTTTGTGTGTGTTTCTGGGTGAATGGGTGTTTTTTGGGTGTTTCTGGGTAAATGGGTGTTTTGTGGGTGTTTCGGGGTGGGTGTTGAGAGAGTGTTTGGGTTAATGGGAGGGTGTTGTGGAAGTTTCTGGGCGAAAACAGAAACTGTTGTGATTGTATTTTTTTTTGTATTTTGCAATTTCCTCGTTGGGGGGGATGAAAAGTTACGTGTTGCACTCGAGTGCAAAGATTTTTCACCTTGTGCTCTTTTGATTCCCTCGCTATCGCTCAGGATTCTAATTTTTGAATCACTCGCTACGCTCGTGATTCAATTTTAGAATCCTTCGCTAGCTCGGTCATCAAAATTGAGCACGCGGTTAAAAAACAACTTTGCACTCACGTATAACAAATAACTATTAACTATTCCCATTAAAAGTAAGCAATATCATAGACAAAAAGATAGTGTTCAATAAATATCGCGAGCGGCCAATGTCGCCGGCTGCACTGTGATTACCTCCATCGTACTATGTGAAATCTAGATTGACCGGTCGTAGCGGTTCTCTCTTTGCCAGGTTTAGACATGCGATAGGCACACCAGTGGAAAAAGTCTAGCTACCATGGCCTTCTACGATACCTAAATAGCGATGATGAGAGAATTTTCACTTTCTGAACGTTCTCTGATTTGACGAAGTACATCTTATAAGTCAGTGCATCTAATAAATACTCGTAGTAGGTGAGTAATAAGTATTTCGGCGTTCGATCTGATTCGAGTTTTATAAATTCACTAGTGGTCGCCCGCGGCTTCGCTCGCGTTAATGTCGGTTATTTCATAGCTTTCCTCGACAGATCTAACTATCCACCACAAAAATATTTTTCCAGTTTCAGTTTTTCTTGAGATTAGCTCGTTTAACCAACCAACCAAACAAACAAACAAACTCTTCAGCTTTATAATATTAAAGTAAAAAGTATAGATTCATATTGTGAAGGATTACAATAGATTAAATGGACTGAACGGAGTATCTATGAAATAATAATAGGACGTAGCATGGTTGTGACGTAAGCGAATTTATTAATCAACTATGACGTATGACGCTTAGGCTTACATCAAAAGACGAAAGTGTCTAAAAAATTTAAAGAAAAGAGATGTAAAAGATGCCCAGAGAGCGATTAACGGAGAGGGTGATTGGGATGACGACATCCCAATCCATGCTACTCAAGGTTTTGGCTTAGGTTTTACAGCCGGCTGCATGCCAGGCAGCAACCCTTTTTGGGTACATACTACTTATTTGGCACTGTACCTATTTATTAAATTATTACATAAGACTGGTATATAAGAACTCTGGTCATACGATCATATTATTTCGTCCAATTTCTGAACAAATTGCTATCAATCACATAAAATTACGAGTACACCTTTAACTGGAGAAAATAAAAAGGAGTTAAACAGAAAAGGTGGCAGCCACGAAAAGTTGTAGGTAAGTTGTGTAGAATTACTTTATATTTTATGTGTTGCATAACTGCAGACCTGAAGACAATTGTCCCCCATACTCTCGTGGGTGTTGTACAAGGCGACTAAGGACTATGTCCCATTCCTCAACATAGCCCTTAGTATACACACATAGCAGCATAATTATCAATCTGTTGTACCAGCCCTTATATAGACATCCCAGGGCTAAAAGTTAAAGAAAATGGTCTGGTGTAAATCAACAACACATCAAGCTGTCAAATTTTCTCAATCAACTTTGTGCTTTACTGTCAACAACCAATAAGTTATGTTTGACAATAAATTGAAGAAATTTTACAGTTTTTTCTAGTCTGAAGTGGCGTTGACAGTACATCAATTAGGAATTTTGGGGCACTCTAATGGTGGAGGGCGAACCGCCAACAACTATTTGCTTCATCATAGAGGGTTGGTGTCAGGCAGGAGACCAGCTGTAAAACTCTCTTTATTTATCGATCCCTCAACATAGTCCAATCCAACACTTTTCATTCTTTTCCTTCATATATTCATCCCTAGCACTAAAATTATTCTGGTGTGTCGAATGATATGAATTAAAAGAGAGTTTGATATGGACTAAGCATGATGGCGTGATTGAAATGCAGAAGCATGTAGGTACCTACTATAATGCGACTCCAGATAATCATACAAGATATAAAGTCACACATCCGTAGGTACGTAAAAAAGTCTAGTTATTAATTAATAGTTCTTTGATAAGGAAATAAAAAGAACGGTTTAGAAAAAAAAATGGACTTGAATATGAAGATGATGATATTCAATAATAACTAGGTATATGAATAGATATCTATTAAAATTATGTTAAATTAGTTGAAGACTATTAAGCTAAGCAGAGCATTGGCTCCTGGCACAAGTGTTTTCTGGAAGGCGGCTCCGTCAACTAATGCATAATAATATATAAAATATTCAAAAGTGGCATTTCTAACTGAATAACAGCCGCCTATAGCTTAGCAAGGTAATTGGAAAACTTGAATAAAATCACTTTACAGGTGAGTTGTAATTGTTGGAAAGTCACACGGACGAATGAGGCGAGCGGTATTGTTTAGCCGATACGGTGCAATTAATTGTGTTTACTTGTTCAGCAAGAATCGAATGGAGTCACCTAAGAATGATGAACATCTCTTTTCTACACATTCATTCGTCACCAGCACCTTTCAGGTGTGATGGATGATATGAATTAACAGGGACTGGATGGCTTGATGACGTCTGACCGATATAAATGGAAGAGGAATACTGTGTCGACCCCAGATAAACGGGGAGTAAGGCAGGAATAAGAAAAAACAGGTACAATCTTGTCAGGGCAAGTATTACCAGTTGACCTTTCGCAATTTTACTAGTACACATATAGGTGTCTTTTTTGAGTCTGTCAGTGTTATGATGCATGTCGCACGAGCTCTACAAGTCATTTTTGACATTTTTATTTGTTTATTCTGATTGATCTACTTTTGCTTTTTTTACTAGTAGGTAAAAGGGAAAACTGCACTCGAAACAGCCGACACCACCCGGCTCTTGACTGGGTTTACATAACTCTACATTATACATGAAAGTTTATATTAAATATTTGAATCAATTTACAATTGTGTCGATATCTACCTACTTACTAGTAAAAGGGTTTTTTTAAAAAAAAACCTTGCAAGTAACACTTAAAGTCTCAGGGGAACGCAGGACTCAAACCGCCGAGTTTTTACGAGTCAAGATGACTTTTGGTAAGACATAAACAAAAAGCTTATTTTTATGGTGATGTTGGGGTTTTAGAATTGACCCCTTACATATAGGTTGTTTTCGTCGATAATTTATTCATAGATACAGACATATTGAATAATTTTTTTAATAGGCGTAGGTACCTAATTTTTTTTAAATATTCAGAAAAGATTGCGAGTAAAAATAAAGTACTACGTTCTACTGACGGTTCGTTTGCCCTACACTACAGTCAACTGTCCCCGGTCTCCCCTACGCGTTACATTGGTAAAGAGAAAAGCAAACAAGAAACTTGACTTGTTTTGTCTTTGTTGCTCCACTAAGTAGAAATGCTACAGTATACTAAAAATGTTTATTTACTAAGATGCCTCAAAAACGTGATTGATTCCCGATCATATTTCATATTCACTTATTTTGACACATTGTCAAGTTTTGATTTTAATGGTGCTTTGTTAGTGCCATTGAATTTCTTCTGTCCTGATGTTGAAATTTTGCCTGTTGAAATATATTATCACCAGCCTCTTAATTTCCCCATTGCTGGGGCAAAGGGCCCTGTAGATGAAATAATACGCCGATCCAATAGCTTGTTGGGTATAAACAGAAGATGTGACCGGCTTAACTATCCTTCCTATCCTTAACTATTCTATCCGAATTAGGAAGGAACTAGACCTTTTACAACCTCAATATATTTGACTAAAAGTGCAGATTCAATTGTGAAATTGTGTTGTTTCTTTCATTACGAACATAATAATAGCTTGAAAGTATGGCGTTTTCTTTGCAATTGAATGTGAACGATAATAATACACATTGTCAGGAATGCTACATGATACAAATAATTGCGAAAAAATAATGTAACAAATATAGTTTCAGTGAGAATTGTAAACATACAAAAGTATTGCCAAAGCATTCTCATTTCACATTGCATTCAATTTTCAATTTCAATTAAATTTATTTGTACTAAGAAATACATATTTAAAAAAAACAAACCTTAATCATTGTTTTCGAACACCACACACAGTCCTCAAAAACGGGGCACCAAAAAAACTGTTGCACTGACGCTACCACACTTTGTCATTTCCGCGCCAAGCCAGCGGTTATTTCTTGCCGAAATTGGGATTTGAAAGTAAGAGTTCCCTATGCGAAACGTCAGCATGTATCTTAGGACAGTGGTCAAGCAGCAATGAGACGCGAAATAGGTCATTACGCGGCTATATACGAGCCCCCTCTAGTACGCACGTGCTAGAACGGTTTTTACCGCGATCAGTGGCTCGAAAAACGTAATAGCTTTTATCTTATAACGTTCTGAGTGGCCGCAATAGAGCAGCTATAATAATGTTAAGCTTGTAACCGCGAAAGAAAGGTCTTATTATTACTATGAACCTAAAAAGGGAAAAGTGGTCAGCAACACAAGATTGCTTGAGCATGGAAAATAGCAGCCAATCGGCTGCATAATATTGTTTGATTGAATATGGTTTTTGTTAAATAATTATATTTTTGATTTTCGTTTGGCCATCGTAATTTAATTTTTAGCCATACTTATTATAACATTGTATCTAAATACCGTGTGGTGACGGCAGAGTAGAATACAATTCTGAAAGTCACAAGGTACAAGGCGACTAAGGGTAAATCAGTGATGAGGAATGGGCAGCAGCGTTCCTCTTATACCTACTACCTAGCAAAGTACTGCGGACATGGGACCTAGCATAATTGGCGAAGCGTGGGTGTTAGTTCACCTCTGCCTACCCCTTCCGGGGATATAGGCGTGAATTATGTATGTATGTATCTATAATACATTGTATTACATTTTACTATCCCAAGAATTCGCCCGTTAAGTTTTTACATTAGTGCGAGCGGTCTAACGCTTTTTCTATTGAAAATAAGTATTTTTTTATGAATAGGTACGTTGGGACTTTTGATAGGATTTAGATGACGCAGTGGCTAAGCTTATGACGTCTGACCGTTATGAGTGGAAGAGCCCGGCCCCAGATAAACTGGGAACAGGGCAAGAAAATTACCATCAAGACATCCACTCCCTTTTGATTCATATCATCCATCACACCGGAAAGGTGCTGTTATGAATGAACGAAAACAGACGGAAAGTATCATGTCGAGAGATCGATGAACGGAGAGAGTGTTTGGGATAACTAATTTCAATCCACACTTCTCAAGTTTTAGCTTAGATTTTACAGCCGGCCGCCTGCCTGACACCGACCCTCTTTGGGTATGCTGTTGTTGGTGGTTTGCCCTCCACCATTCGGGTGTCTCAAGGTGCATATTGGTCTACACCGGGCAATTTCCCTTTGTCGACTTTACGACACCCATGGGATGAGTCGAGGCTGGCACATTCTACGTTATTTTTTCGCTCCCAGGCCAGCTGCAATAAATTAAAGACGACACTTCGTAAATTATTCTCTTGTCTTCTATCAATTACGTAAACTCGCGGTATCCCGAGTCAATTTATATTTATCGATTTGGTAAAGACGACAATCTGTTTATGAGGAATCGTAGCAACTTACGATACTAGCAGTAGCGCGCAACTTTGCTCGTGTCTATCATTAGAACAATTATTTAATATGATTCGAAATTCTTAATGAAACAATCAGAGAAGATATAGATACACCAGAGAATAATAATTTTTCGAAATGTTTGTGATGTTTTTCTTTGTCAAAATCCTTCCAGTAAGAGCTACTTACTTACTACATTTGTGGTAAATATCAAAATGTGACATATTTTCTAGACAAACAATTAGTAAGTTTGAAAATTGAATATAACTACAAACCAGGCTTTCCTGGGGCCATGAGTGTATGCAAAATTCAATGTTCTGTGTTTATTATTTCGGTATTGCTTTCTTTCTATTTTTAAAAATAATTATAAAAAGATATTATAATACACTGGTGGGTGGGTGCTAGTTCACCTCTGCCTACCCCTTCGGGGATATAGGCGTGATTTATGTATGTATGTATAATACTCTTTGTAGTTAGTTTTTGAGTCTTTAACTTTCAAATAAACCTTCACCTGGAACCCTCTGTGGTTGAGGGTTTCAGTTGAAGCTCGATTCCATCTTCAGCCATTGTCGTCACTTACCATCAGGTGAGATGAAGGGCAAGAGCTTCCCTGTCAGACATTTAAAACAAATAGAAAGACGACACCGCAAGGTGTTGTAGTAAATTGTAGACTTTATTTAAAAAATCACCTTTGTCAAAAATCTCATGATATGAGTTAGTTAGGTACGCCATCTTGTAGAGGAATTCGTAAGCTTTATGATCCTATTTCTTATTTCGTAAAAAACAAGTTCAGTCACGAGATATTTACTTTTATTTGTTGTATTACTTCTTCTAAAACAACCTGATGTGAAGAAGTTTTTTTACTCTGGTGTAAAACTAACAAATTTGACTAACTGCCGCACTCAGAGACGTTAATTAACTTTAATGAGTACTTAATATAAAAAAAAATCATTGAAATCAAGACCATAGTACCACCCGGAAAGAATAGCGACGAGTTTTGAATTCTCAGTTTTTGACATTATGTACCTACTCATTAACGTTATTTGAGATCTCTGAGTGCGGCAGTTAGGTGGTTTTCAAAATAATGTCTTCAATTGTTTTGTCACAAACAGAAATAATAATTCTTCTTACACATGTAGATATTCAATAGTGAGAGCGAATGGTAGAGTCAGCGACTCTTGCGCACGCGATTCACAACATATCGCCTTGGCAGACGCAAATATTGCGTTTAGAGGTTTTTCTAACGATGTAATTTAATACCGGCACATGTAATAGATCTAACGATTTTACGTTATTTGTGACATAAAACACTCTAGTTGAGTAGAGTATTTAATTAAAAACAGCATGCCATTTCTTAATCATTAATTATGAGATGATATAATAAAATATGAGTTTGTTTTTTGCTCTTTCCTATGAAAAATGTTTATGCGGATCTAACTATTCTATAAGATTAAACAAATCATACATTTAAGTAAGATAAAATTGATACATACCGAGAAAAATAGTATAGAGTATCATACAAAACAATTTTGGTTGTTAAACTCTTGTAATGTCGGGTTTTCTCTAGAGTAGCTACTGACTTTTCTATAAACCACTAGGGTTTAGTTGAAAAACCAATTGTATAATTACACTTCAAAATATTACGACAACGAAAACACTTACCAGTGGATATTAATATAAAATTATACCGTGTGCAATCAAACGAAACAATCAGTTTTTCATTCGCCAACCCAATAAATACATAGCGTAATTTATGACTATAGATTGCCGTTCCACAGTGTGAAATTTCTACAATTTTCCTAGAAAAGCCGCAATGTATGTTTAACCGTCGAAGGTAGTTATTTTCGCTTGCCAGTGGAGACCACTGATCGTGTATCTGAACTAAATGCTACGCCTGTGCTCAAGCTCTCAGCAAACATTGCACGCTATATCTCGCTTTAGTAGCGAATTCTTAAGGTTTAAGATCCTATGCTCAATTACCTAGACGTAAAATTTTTCTGCCTGGAGGAGCTCGATGACGTAATGTCCACTGCGTGGGGAACGCTAAACTAAATTCACAATGCTATCATCGGATGGGTGACCAAAAATTTATTAATTCAAGTTCTTCTATACGTGATACGGATGGACCTAGAATGAGAGGGAGACCGAAGAAGCGATGGATTGCATTGTGTAAAAGATATTTTTTCTTAATGCTAGACAGGGAAGCTCTTGACGTTGATATCACCTGATGGTGAATGACGATAAGGGCCGAAGATGGAATCGAGCTTAGAATCGAGAAGAGAATGAAGTTGTGCCACCCCACTTAGAGTGGGATAAAGGCAGGGAGAAGAAGAAGTTCTTCTGAGCTTCGTTAGGCCCAAAAGATGGTGATTGCTGCCCTCCGAACGCACGCACCATTAGGCAACGTCGATATCATAACCAATCAATCGCTTGTACCGATTATCGGGTTACCTAACAAATGGGCTCAAATCCGCCCCTTTTATGTCCTCTCTTACCTCATCAACAGGTTTCGGATCAGAAAAGCCTGGACAGCATTCCCGTTGACCACTCGCCACGTTTCCTGGTCAATAAGTGTCGATATGGCTTAAATTATATCTCCTACGGCTCCAGCCCCTTAGTTACCGACCCTGGGCATCAATTAGACGGACCCGAAGGCCTCAATCATCGACTGGAAAGCGCATGCAGTGAGCCGCTACGAGGAAGCTGCGCTAATGGCGCTCACGATTACTGCTTATGTAAATCTATGGCGTTTTGTCTATGGAACTGCGTTTCCGTTTCCGCTGCGCTGTCGATTCGTTCGCAGTATTCGAGCTGAGGTGTTCAACCGTAGAAATCGATGATATCGATCTATGGTAACGTCGGTAGATATTAAATAGATGTTGCTTACACTCACACCTATCATTTATTGTCTAATAAGGGTTAGTGTCAGGAAGGCGGCTCCAAGCCTTCTTTTTTTATCCAGGGTGCAAATGCTGGTTAAGCATCCCATCGCTCGCAGCGGCGAGAACCACGAGGGGTATGTGGGGTTCGGGGTAGAGGTGTTCCCCCTATACACACCCACAAAATATCCCCTAGGGTGACTCTCCTCAACGCGTTGATGGGGGCCTAGGACATGACGTGAGTTCCATACTGCCGCGCTTATGAAAAACGCACTATCTACCTTTTTACAACTTCTGAGAAAAACGCGTTTAAAGTTTTTTTTTCTTAGTATGCTTGTATGGCCGGAGCCAAGCTATGTATTACTGTAAAAATTTAACTAGTCCGTATATTGAAATGGGAAAGTTATAGAGCTTCTTTTCCTGATTTCAAATATGTATATAACTCAATTCTGCTGAAAATAGTACATAATGCGTATTTCGTAAGCGCGCCAGCATAGCTCCCCCATCGCGTTGCCCACAAATTGCGGGCTCTCCTCAACCTAAGGCCGCAGCACCCGGGTAGCGGGGCACGGTGGCTCACACCAGACGTTCCTCCGTCGGGCTGGCCAGCTCTAATCTAACCTAAGCCAAAACCTTAAGCAGTATGGATTGGCATGTTGCTATCCCAATCACTCTACAAGTTCACCAGTCTCTCGACATGGTCCTTTCCGTCTCTTTTCTGTATATCCATTCATCATTAGCACCTTTACTTTGTGATGGATGAGAGGATTCAAAAGGGGTGGTTTAATGACGTCTGAGTAATGGAAGAGGTAACATACTGCGCAGACCCCAGAAAAACTGAGAATAGAGCAGGAAGGAAGTAGGTAACACTTGTGTTATCAATACTAGATGACGGAACATTTATAACAGACACATACAAACATAAATCACGCCCATTGATCCGCGAAGGATTTTCGTGTTTATTGATAACAATGCCAATCACCTAATACGCGAGTCTAATCCGTAAAAGTTGATTCCCTCACCAGGAACACATTTTTTTGAAAATTTTCTGACCATTTTCACTGTATCAATTGTTTGTATATTTATTTTCGAACTAAATATAAATATTAGTTGAAACTTCTTATATTCTATATAATAGGTTGGGGAAAAGTTTTTTACGCATTTTTTAAGAAAATTCAAAACATTTTTTAATATAGTTAATTTACATTTAACTAAAGTATGTAGGTACCATTTTGTTCGATAACTTTTTGCCATCTTGTAGGTATATGAAAAACCACACCCCTTCTGTTGATTAATTCCGGCCGCTTTCTCTCAACTTCTTGCTTTAATCTCATCAGTTGTTCGCAGTAGAGTTCAGAATCGATGGTCCTGCCTGGTGGTAACAGCTCATAATGAATAATGCTCTTCCAATCCCACCACACACACAGCATCACCTTGTTGCGAATTAACCCGGGTTTCGTCACAGTCTGTGAAGCCTGACCGGCCTTTGACCACGACCTTTTTCGCACGTTCTTGTCGTACGTGATCCACTTTTCATCACCAGTTATCAGCTTCTTCAAAAATGGTTCGGTTTCATTACGTCGTAATAAAGAATCACAAATGAGTACACGGTTCATTAGGTTTCTTTCAGTGAGCTCATGAGGTACCCAAATGTCGAGCTTTTTTGTGTACCCAGTTTTTTTCAAATGCGCCAAAACTGTTTTGTGGTCAATTCCCAGTTCTTCAGTTACGTCGTAACTACTGACATGCCGATCTTGCTCCACTTTTTCAAAAATGGCATCCATTTTATCTGTAATAGGGCGACCAGAGCGACGTGCATCTTTGACATCAAAATTTCCGGATTGAAAACGCTTAAACAAAATTTGTGCTACTCTCACAGACACTGCACTAGGTCCATAAACATCGCAAATTTTTTTCGCGGCTTGCGTTGCATTTTTACCTTTTTTGTAGTAAAATTTTAAAATGTATCGAATTTCTTCATTAGATTCACTCATCTTGGCGGTACGAAAAACAAATGAAAATCACACATTTTACTAATTCGAATTTGGAATTATGTTCTTTAAAATTTAAACTTTCAATGATACCAAAACCAGCCAGATACAAATAGTATAGCCAAAGAGATTTTATTACAAGTTTATACATACTATAAATGCGAAAAGACTTTTTCCCCAACTAATATATAGTCTTGTGACCCTCCACACACACATAAATCACGCCTATATTCCCGAAGGGGCAGGCATAGGTGAATTAGCACTCACGTTTCGCCAATTATGTAAGTTCCCATGTAATAGGTGGCGAGCCTATTGCCATTTGTCGGGCACAAAAGTCGCAGTAGGTACATTGCTAGGTGGTATAAGATGAACGCTGCTGCGCATTCCTCATCACTGTTTTATCCTTAGTCGCCTTGTACGACACCCACGGGAGAGATTTGGGGTGGTGACAATTGTATTCCACCCTGCCGTCACCACACAGCTCATACAGATAACAGAACGCAATCGGTTGCTTTCATGCAAGTTGAGCAGATATTTTCTTAAAGGCGCTGATTAAATTTCACTTCAGTCGTTTGATAAATGACAACGATGAATCCGGATCGCCTGAATTTATTTTTTTCATTTGCTTCGTTTTTTGGTTCATTAAAGAGTAAATGAAGAAAAGGTTTCCTATTTTAACAAATATTTACTGTAGCAACTATTTGGTTCTAAATAGCTTTGCAGTTAAACGGAAACAGGCGCTCAATATCATTAGATTTTTTATTTCTGTCTCTATTTTAATGTACAGTCAACAGAACTTAATTTTTTACACTTTCTAAACTTCAATAAATTTTAGCATAACCAAGTGTTAAACGCATTGGGACATGGGACAATTTGACAGTTTGTGGAAGGCTGACGTGTGATGTTGGGCGTATCGCTACTTAAAGCTACTGGTTAGAGTGGTGGTTGGTTAGAGGTTACTACATAAATGACGTCTATATCCCCAAAGGGGTAGGCAGAGGTGAATTAACACCCACGTTTCGCCAACTAGGTTAGGTTCCATGTAATAGGTGGCGAGCCTATTGCCATTTATCGGGCACGGAAATCGCAGTACATTGCTAGGTGGCATAAGAGGAACGTTGCTGCCCATTACTCATTGCTGTCACCGCTTAGTCGCCCTGTACGACACCCACGTGAGAGATGGGGGGTGGTGACAATTATTGTATTCTGCTCTGGAGCCACCACAAGACGATATTTCTAATTTCTATTAGGTTCGATGAAATCTCATCTAACCTATTAGTAAATCGATGTTTCGATGGTTGTCATCTTAAGAATATATAAATACAACTAAACATTACCTGTATTTGGATATTTTTTATATTCAATATCAATAAAATTTACTATCAAGTCGTTGACGAATTAAAATCATGCTATGGAATAATATAAATAAATGAAAACACATCAATAAAGTATATTGTTTTATTAGAACTACTACTTTAACCACATCACTACCCTCATAATTTATTTACAAACAATTTTTCTAGAATTCAGAGGAAGATTATAAATAATTGAGCATTATTTTATTTACAACTACAGTTCTAATAGACGTTGCTATATTACAAATCTTACAAGACCCTAATATATATTATGAAAATCACAATTAACAAGCATTTATAATAAATTTTCTATCCCGAGAATAGGTAGATAAAAATACCGATACAAAAGTATTATGTATTAAGTATAATACTTAAATTGCTACAATGCATGGCATGGGAGAGTGAGAAGTTTCCATCTCTTAACCATAACTAAAATTTTGTTCGTTGTTGTTCGTTCGTTGAATCATCCATCTAAAAAATTATAAATCTCGGAAAAAAATTACAGCTAGCTTAGTTTAATAATTTAAATCACTAAGCTATCTTCATTCTTACCCAAAGAGGGTTGCGATCAGGCAAGCGGCCGGCAGTAAAACCTAAGCCAAAACCTTGAGCAGTGTGCATTAAAATTCTCTCTGTTCATCGGTCCCTCGACATGGTCCCTTTCGTCTCTTTCCTTTAATGATTCATTTATCACTAGCACCTTTTCGGTGTAATGGATGATATGAATCAAAAGGGAGTGGATTTCATGATGACTTTTAACCGATATTAATGGAAGAGGAAACATACTGCACCGACCCCAAATAAACTGGACTGTATCTATTTATTTATAGTGATTATGAATTGCATCATTATTTACATTTTGGTAAAAAAATATTTAATTAAGATAATATTGATTATTAATTGGAGCTGGGTAATGGCTGTAACCATTGTTCGCACTGGTGCGGTTTTAGATTATTTACGTTTATTACCACACAAGGACCATGGTGACATAATTTTCAGCGAAACAAATTTACAATCAGTGGCATAAATTAGTTATATGAGACATACATGCTTATATAAGAGGACTAAAAGCTTAGATCCACCGAACGGTGTTATGGATCCTGTAGGTACACGCTTCTGAACTATTATACATAGTAGATACTCATGCGTCCATGCATGCATACGTGTGCAAAACATACATCGCAGATAGATGCATGATTTGACGCGCACAAATGCCTATTATGTTTCTAGGATACTGTCAAATTTACATTCGTTCATTCCTAATTAAGCCTACTTACTGTCTACATTAAATATCACGGAATTTTTCCAATTCTTAGTTTAACCGTAGTAATGCTGTAAGTCTTCTGCGCCTAGCACTGTTCCATGTACAGCATGCACTGGCGTCTCTGCAAGATAAACAACATTAATTAGTTACGTAATTTAATTATCAACACAATTAAGCTGTCTGACGTCACGGCGTATTCCTGTATTTTCCTTCACATAGGTAAATACCTTTAATAAATCCACATGTGCGAGATGACACATTAATATTGTTTCAATTTTATTTGTGGTTTTTTAATATAGTTAATTTACATTTAACTAAAGTATGTAGGTACCATTTTGTTCGATAACTTTTTGCCATCTTGTAGGTATATGAAAAACCACACCCCTTCTGTTGATTAATTCCGGCCGCTTTCTCTCAACTTCTTGCTTTAATCTCATCAGTTGTTCGCAGTAGAGTTCAGAATCGATGGTCCTGCCTGGTGGTAACAGCTCATAATGAATAATGCTCTTCCAATCCCACCACACACACAGCATCACCTTGTTGCGAATTAACCCGGGTTTCGTCACAGTCTGTGAAGCCTGACCGGCCTTTGACCACGACCTTTTTCGCACGTTCTTGTCGTACGTGATCCACTTTTCATCACCAGTTATCAGCTTCTTCAAAAATGGTTCGGTTTCATTACGTCGTAATAAAGAATCACAAATGAGTACACGGTTCATTAGGTTTCTTTCAGTGAGCTCATGAGGTACCCAAATGTCGAGCTTTTTTGTGTACCCAGTTTTTTTCAAATGCGCCAAAACTGTTTTGTGGTCAATTCCCAGTTCTTCAGTTACGTCGTAACTACTGACATGCCGATCTTGCTCCACTTTTTCAAAAATGGCATCCATTTTATCTGTAATAGGGCGACCAGAGCGACGTGCATCTTTGACATCAAAATTTCCGGATTGAAAACGCTTAAACAAAATTTGTGCTACTCTCACAGACACTGCACTAGGTCCATAAACATCGCAAATTTTTTTCGCGGCTTGCGTTGCATTTTTACCTTTTTTGTAGTAAAATTTTAAAATGTATCGAATTTCTTCATTAGATTCACTCATCTTGGCGGTACGAAAAACAAATGAAAATCACACATTTTACTAATTCGAATTTGGAATTATGTTCTTTAAAATTTAAACTTTCAATGATACCAAAACCAGCCAGATACAAATAGTATAGCCAAAGAGATTTTATTACAAGTTTATACATACTATAAATGCGAAAAGACTTTTTCCCCAACTAATATATAGTCTTGTGACCCTCCACACACACATAAATCACGCCTATATTCCCGAAGGGGCAGGCATAGGTGAATTAGCACTCACGTTTCGCCAATTATGTAAGTTCCCATGTAATAGGTGGCGAGCCTATTGCCATTTGTCGGGCACAAAAGTCGCAGTAGGTACATTGCTAGGTGGTATAAGATGAACGCTGCTGCGCATTCCTCATCACTGTTTTATCCTTAGTCGCCTTGTACGACACCCACGGGAGAGATTTGGGGTGGTGACAATTGTATTCCACCCTGCCGTCACCACACAGCTCATACAGATAACAGAACGCAATCGGTTGCTTTCATGCAAGTTGAGCAGATATTTTCTTAAAGGCGCTGATTAAATTTCACTTCAGTCGTTTGATAAATGACAACGATGAATCCGGATCGCCTGAATTTATTTTTTTCATTTGCTTCGTTTTTTGGTTCATTAAAGAGTAAATGAAGAAAAGGTTTCCTATTTTAACAAATATTTACTGTAGCAACTATTTGGTTCTAAATAGCTTTGCAGTTAAACGGAAACAGGCGCTCAATATCATTAGATTTTTTATTTCTGTCTCTATTTTAATGTACAGTCAACAGAACTTAATTTTTTACACTTTCTAAACTTCAATAAATTTTAGCATAACCAAGTGTTAAACGCATTGGGACATGGGACAATTTGACAGTTTGTGGAAGGCTGACGTGTGATGTTGGGCGTATCGCTACTTAAAGCTACTGGTTAGAGTGGTGGTTGGTTAGAGGTTACTACATAAATGACGTCTATATCCCCAAAGGGGTAGGCAGAGGTGAATTAACACCCACGTTTCGCCAACTAGGTTAGGTTCCATGTAATAGGTGGCGAGCCTATTGCCATTTATCGGGCACGGAAATCGCAGTACATTGCTAGGTGGCATAAGAGGAACGTTGCTGCCCATTACTCATTGCTGTCACCGCTTAGTCGCCCTGTACGACACCCACGTGAGAGATGGGGGGTGGTGACAATTATTGTATTCTGCTCTGGAGCCACCACAAGACGATATTTCTAATTTCTATTAGGTTCGATGAAATCTCATCTAACCTATTAGTAAATCGATGTTTCGATGGTTGTCATCTTAAGAATATATAAATACAACTAAACATTACCTGTATTTGGATATTTTTTATATTCAATATCAATAAAATTTACTATCAAGTCGTTGACGAATTAAAATCATGCTATGGAATAATATAAATAAATGAAAACACATCAATAAAGTATATTGTTTTATTAGAACTACTACTTTAACCACATCACTACCCTCATAATTTATTTACAAACAATTTTTCTAGAATTCAGAGGAAGATTATAAATAATTGAGCATTATTTTATTTACAACTACAGTTCTAATAGACGTTGCTATATTACAAATCTTACAAGACCCTAATATATATTATGAAAATCACAATTAACAAGCATTTATAATAAATTTTCTATCCCGAGAATAGGTAGATAAAAATACCGATACAAAAGTATTATGTATTAAGTATAATACTTAAATTGCTACAATGCATGGCATGGGAGAGTGAGAAGTTTCCATCTCTTAACCATAACTAAAATTTTGTTCGTTGTTGTTCGTTCGTTGAATCATCCATCTAAAAAATTATAAATCTCGGAAAAAAATTACAGCTAGCTTAGTTTAATAATTTAAATCACTAAGCTATCTTCATTCTTACCCAAAGAGGGTTGCGATCAGGCAAGCGGCCGGCAGTAAAACCTAAGCCAAAACCTTGAGCAGTGTGCATTAAAATTCTCTCTGTTCATCGGTCCCTCGACATGGTCCCTTTCGTCTCTTTCCTTTAATGATTCATTTATCACTAGCACCTTTTCGGTGTAATGGATGATATGAATCAAAAGGGAGTGGATTTCATGATGACTTTTAACCGATATTAATGGAAGAGGAAACATACTGCACCGACCCCAAATAAACTGGACTGTATCTATTTATTTATAGTGATTATGAATTGCATCATTATTTACATTTTGGTAAAAAAATATTTAATTAAGATAATATTGATTATTAATTGGAGCTGGGTAATGGCTGTAACCATTGTTCGCACTGGTGCGGTTTTAGATTATTTACGTTTATTACCACACAAGGACCATGGTGACATAATTTTCAGCGAAACAAATTTACAATCAGTGGCATAAATTAGTTATATGAGACATACATGCTTATATAAGAGGACTAAAAGCTTAGATCCACCGAACGGTGTTATGGATCCTGTAGGTACACGCTTCTGAACTATTATACATAGTAGATACTCATGCGTCCATGCATGCATACGTGTGCAAAACATACATCGCAGATAGATGCATGATTTGACGCGCACAAATGCCTATTATGTTTCTAGGATACTGTCAAATTTACATTCGTTCATTCCTAATTAAGCCTACTTACTGTCTACATTAAATATCACGGAATTTTTCCAATTCTTAGTTTAACCGTAGTAATGCTGTAAGTCTTCTGCGCCTAGCACTGTTCCATGTACAGCATGCACTGGCGTCTCTGCAAGATAAACAACATTAATTAGTTACGTAATTTAATTATCAACACAATTAAGCTGTCTGACGTCACGGCGTATTCCTGTATTTTCCTTCACATAGGTAAATACCTTTAATAAATCCACATGTGCGAGATGACACATTAATATTGTTTCAATTTTATTTGTGGTAACTAAGTAAGTATATACTTCAGTATGTAAATTGCAATTTATGGAATACTGAATAATATCACGGAAAATCCTCTGCCGATAAAGCACTCGGCTTATAATAATAGGTGTGTAAAATCCTGTGCTGATAAAGCACTGGTCCCATATTTTTCTACTTAATTATGTAATACACGCGTGTGTATTGTTGTAGATAAGAAGTGCAGTTTAGTTTTTTAATCAGCTCTCTGTGGATAATTCAACTCATATTAAGACACAAGTCTGCACAGTTATTTTGGTTCTACACAATTTTTTACTTCAAATTTTTATTGTTTCATTTACCAAACAATTTACGTGTACTTAGTGGCATCTTAATGTTTTATTATTGCCAAAAGACGTGTGTGTAAAAAACATGAAGTAGGTAATTCAACTGAAAGAATAAACAGCATTAAGGCAGATAGAAGAATATGCATCATTAGTGTTAAGGTAACAATAGGTATAGGTTTTGTAACACACCAACTTTTTAATAAGAAATACTGAAATGTAACCTAAAATAATTCCATTTTATGGACAGTCTATGTTATGAAATTTTTTGTAATATTTAGTGTAAGATGCACTTAGGGCTAAAATAGATAATAATTAGTAATAGGAGTATTAAGTTTAAGTAACATAATAACTACGATACTACTTACTACTTTCTATTTGACAAATATTTACAAATAGGTATCTACACAATATTTACAATTACAAGCTATGTTACAAGTTACTATACTAAACCAACTTGGATAGGTTACATTTTTAAATACTCAATAGATAGTTTTAAAAAGTAGTGTCAGGTAGGTAGAAGATTTATATACAAGCACAGAAGAAGTAGTTATTGTTAGTCAAGTCCAGAATCAAAGAAGTCAATTTAGTGTTGTTATATCGGGCGCATCCAAGATCCAATGTCAGTCTTTGGTATCTTAATCTCTCCCAAACCAAAACAGTTAAGGAAGAAATTAAGACCGGATCTTCCAGGTTCAGTTCACTGGTCAGTCAAGGTCAGTTACCACCTACCTCAGTCAGTCAATAGTCAGTACTGTTCAAACTTGAACTATCTTGTTGCCGCGGAGTATGTATTTTGCGTCTGTTCTCGTACTCGATTCACGCGACGCCGGGGCCGTCGTCGTCTTTGGTTTGGGAGTTGTGGAGGTGGTTGTGGGAGGTTGCGTTGTGGAGGGATCGGGGAGCAAGTCAGCTGGCAGAACCCCTATTTCGTTGTCACTCACAACGGGGGTAGGGAAGAGAGGAATTTGTCCCTTCCTCAACAGCTGCTGATATTTATCTAGTCCAGTGAAGACTGGCAGCTCCTCTGAGGACCTCTGAACATTCCCATTCATGTACGTCGCCAGCTTTTCAAGGTTGCGATTGATTTTTTCAATTTTATCTGAAGTCAGACCCGTTTTTGTCTTGTACGCGTAGGGGACGTTGGACTGTTTGGACATTGCGTAGAATGGCGGGTTTGGGTTCCTTGGGTCGTATTCAGGATACGCCTCAGCTAGCGCTGGTTCGCCGTAAGAGTTGACGGCTTCCCATGCCATGGGTTTGAATGGGGGAACGGGTTGTGGGGGTGGGGGCGGTTGGTAAGCGGTGACATGGTCCTCATTGTATACAGGAGTTGGGGTGAAGACGTTTTTGATTGCGCTGAAAACGGTGTGTATGATAGACGACGGCGGCTCCAACGCCGTGTGGCCAACTCCGGTGGTGTCATGGTTCTCGCTCGGTGCTGTGTCGCCCAGCGGGGTCAGTATCACTACTCCGGCGTGCACTCCATTCAGTTTACCCCGGCCTGCCTCAAAAAGTATTCCAATCAGTCCCTTAGCCTGATCAGTGTCTTCGACAGCGGGGAAAGAGAACGCGTTCATTGTGTCACTATAATCATGTTTAGTATTACTGTTATGTTAAAATACCTCGAAATTACATCGACTACTTACTATTATTATTTTATTATGTTAATTCAACTCTAATTATATGATCTAATGGTAGTCACTACCGAATCATTTACAATGTTGAAATGAATACCTATTCTTCGAAAGTACACGGGAAATTCTTCGGTTAGCAGCTGTCCTAGAAACGAAGTTCATTATAAATATAAATAAATATGGTATTACTGAAATAGTAAGTTCGTCGTATCAGCACCTGGAAATGGAATCAAAAACGTCGTTCATTTGTTGAGATAGTAAATCTTCTTGCGATATAATGGCTTTTACGTCGGTGATGATTCACCTCTGCCTTCTCCTTCGGAGATAAATAGCCGTGATTTATGAATGAACTTTTAATAATAATTTTGTAAAGGCCCTTGAAGACGCATGTGTTGCTAAATCAGATTTGTAAGTTACTTGAGCATACCTATCTGTACTATCGAAATTACATAAACTTAAGTAGTATTTTAAATAGGAACAAAATGTAAAAACTAAGTTTACATAAAGGATTGAATAACACGTAATTACCTGTAACATACCTACACCTGTATAACTGACAGTATAATTATAGTAAAAAACGGCCCATAATAATATGTAAAAAGTTACAGCTACACGAGTTGTATTTCATGTTCATACTAGCAATGCCATGTTAGGTAATAATCTTAAAAGAAAATACCTCTAAAAGAATAAACTAATTGTACCCTTATCAAAACTACAAACAGTCACTTCCAGATTCATAACCACCTTCGCCTACCCCTACGGTGCCAAAAAACCATGATTTATTTATTTATTTAAAGGTCGCTCTAGCAAATCTTACATACATACATAAATCACGCCTATAACCCCGCAGGGGTAGGCAGAGGTGAACTAGCACCCACGTTTCGCCAACTATGTCAAGTCCCATGTAATAAGTGGCGAGCCTATTGCCATTTATCGGCCACAAAAGTCGCAATATATTGCTAGGTGGTATAAGAGGAACACTGCTGCCCATTCTTCATCACTCATTTATTCTTAGTCTCCTTTTAAGACACCCACGGGAGAGATTTGGGGTGGTGACAATTGCTTTCTACACTGCCGTCACCACACGGCAAAACTTTGTAGCCAATAATCGTCTTGCCGGTACGTAGGGTGCAAACCGAACTATCTAGCCATTTGTGGAGTCATTTTTAGCGACTCAGATGTTCCGCATCAGATGTCACGGATTGTACCGAATCCGTAACACTTCCCACCCAATATAAAATTGGTCGAACTCCTTTCACGACTCTTTCCGAATGTTGGTCAAGCATTGCGTAACGAGCAAACTTCCTCGAATAATAACGTATAATCAATTGGTATTGCTAAGACGTGATGGTGGAGTGTACTGATTAATATTTATTAGTTTAATGACATACAGTTATGACCTTTACAAAACTTCTTATAAATATGAAGGGGAAGATGCCTCAAAATGGGCACTGTCGAGTACAAAATTAATTTTCAAAACGTATTATGATCCCGTCAGTCTTATTGACTGCTTCATTGAGAGGACATATGAAAATTCCCATCTTTCTTCTTGGACGTATGGAAACTATTTTATATACCCTTTAGCTCAAGATTACCTCTAAAATTAGAAAAGACAAATTATGAAGAAATGTGTTTTAAAAATGTTTGTACTTTAACTTGTAATATTTTAATGGATCGATATTCAATACGACTCGAAGGACCATCTACAAAGCCTTGAAAATATAACAAAAATTGTCAGATTAATGCATTTTGGGCTCTGAAATATCCACTGTCATTCTTTAAAAGGTGCTCAAAATAATGTGTATCATAAGAATTGCCCAATAAAAAAGTATTCATCTCAAAAGTACAAGGCGCATGCGCAACTTCGAATACAATACAATTTTCTGTTGTATTACTGTGTGAATTTATTTACATACGTGATTCAAAGACAGCTTTTGGGTTACACGCCTGTTATTTTCTAAGAAGAGACACGTATACGTAACCTTTTTGTTCGAACGAAACGGAATGTGCGTTTTTCCGTCATAAGAATTTCGATGACCAGCTTGGTCGAATGGTTAGATCGCTGGCTATCGGCCAAGAGGCCCTGAGTTCAAATCCCGGTGGGTAAAAATGTTAAGAAGTTAATTCGAAAAAAAAAGGTTGAAATTGGCTTAGCAGGTCGTAGAAGATTTGACTAAGGGGTTTACAAAGAGTCATTTATATGTGCCAAAATGTTTAACGTTAGGAGAAAGTTTAAATGCATTTTCGTATCATTTCAAATGTTGGAAAATCAACCGCAGTTCATAAAATACGTTGCAAATGTAACAGATAAGAGAGGTGATAAGAAAAAGAGAAATATTTTATGAGTAACCCAGGATGATGATTGGATGATTTCAGGTCAGAATATCTAATTATGGAATTTCCAACGATAGTTTCGAATATTTTAACAAAATGATTCAAAGCGAAAACCCCAGTAGCTCCATAATGATAATATCACTGAAAAACTAAACTACATAAAACATTAATTTTGCTTTAGATTCTCACAAATATTAAAAATTCTTATTGATTTAATAAATAAAAACTCTAGTCTATCGTTATGAACGCAAGTCTGCGGTTTGATTCAAACAATAGACTAGAAATAATAGAAAGAAATTATATAAATAGGATACTTACAATTCAAATCTACCGACATGACATTTCGGTTATTTACCTTAACAGAATAATTTGATTAATTTTTTTCAAGTATTTAACTGGAAGTCCCGCGTAGAATCTTTCTACGTAACACAGACATTAGAATGCGTTACCTATTAGTTACTCAACCTGTGTCAGACACTACTGACCACATAATTATTTTAAGTGCTAATTAAAATTCCGAGTACAAATCAGTGTCTACTGTAATTACTAAGTATTTAGGTGGACTTCAGCTGAATGTATATTTTCTTTAATTTAGGCGCTTTCAATACAACGAATCGGTGTATGTGCGGTTAAAATAAAATTGCAATCTAGAATTATCAAAACTGGGAAAAATAACTTAAATGAGTAGTTTAATTTAGAAAGACTGGTTTACATGAGGACATTAATGAGATTAAAAGAAAATTATGCAAGGATTGTAACAACCGGAGAGAAGTGCCTACCCCTTTGAGAAAGGTGTGACATACGTAGTATGTCCAATAATGGATGAGACCAGACAAGTCAACAAAATAGAAGGAGACAGGCAGATATTGAAATAACTCCGACACTAAAAAAAGTTGACTATTAGGAATCAAAGTCTGTCCGAAAGTGCAGAAAAGCTGACCTCACTCAAACGCACGCCTTTTAGAAGGAATACATTACATTCCAGTAATTTCACACTAACAATACGGAAATATTGTGCCACTTGAAATTATATCGGATTACATGGTGGCAATTAACGTAACGTTGCAACCTGCACTCCAGTGGCTAAACGCCTGTATCCAGTTTCCTTCGCAGACTCACACAAGCTTGTACATCTTAAGGAGATAGCAGAGCGACTGGAGGAACCGGTTTGGCTGATATAATATACTTTCACTAAAGGAACCATAAGCTCAAAGGGTATATGAGCGCATTGTTGGACGCCTTCCGTGTCGCTTACATCATTTTATTACATCCCTTTAAGTTGCAATCGTCAGCTTTAAACATTAATCTTGTGCTTAAAAATTGGGCTTAGAATTTAGTCCTTTTTTGTCCTTTATTGTCCTGTTCAATGCAATTAAAAAAATCTAATCATTTATTTTACGGACTTTTATATTAACTGAATATTTGCATTTAAAACATTCCTTTGTTCAGAACACAAATCAGAATTGAGCTATAGAATTATCTTTCTCTTCAGACCAGCAATAAATCATCAGTATTGTCTGCAAAACCATTCAAAAGCTTGTAATACTAAAAACTAGCAATACTTACTTTGAGTTATGTTATTTATTAAAATTGTCTTCGAAAGCCTAAAAAATACTTATCTTTAGAAATGCCTGTAAGACATTTTCACACCTTTGTGTCAATTCAAACAATATAGCAAGGGATATTGCGTAAGACTGTGAACTAACAAATTTTAAATTTTTATGCTAACAGATACATTAGTTTCCGTCTACCAGGGAAAGTGAACGAGTATGCAAATGAATTTGAAGGCTGTCGAGGCAGAAAAATGTAGGTCATGCTTTTAGGAGAAACTAATAGAAGATGAGCGAATAACAAGTTCATAAAATTTCTAAGTTATCAACTTACTACCTTAAAAATACGAGATCGAAATAGGTTCGCACTATAAGACAATGTTTACTCTACACTTTACACTACAAATACAACAAAGCTTATAGCAAGAAATAAAGGAAATCGTCAAAGTAGACAATAAAATTTAAATAGAAGACTGAGAAGATCCAACTATTCAAATGGTAGATAGTTGGTGGAAACAATTAAAAGAAGGCCCATACTAAAGGGAAACAGAGACACATAGAAAGATAAGTTATTATCGGAAGAGTCGAGAGTATCGATAGAGTAGTATCGATATTGATACTGGCGAAGCTTCTTACCAAATCTCGTTCACTAGATCATAATAACGTTCCATTAACTCGAACGAAGGGAGTGGGGGTGGTGGCGGGTCTGTAACTACGTCATTCACCACAGAGGACATCACTATAAGTTCTGAAAAATAAAACAATCACTTTAAAAGCATTCTGTAAGACTTCGAAGCTATTACTTTATTTGAAGTTTTATTTATTAGATTCAGAAAACGCACGGACAAAGTCACTTATACAATTGGGAAAATCTAGCAATATAATTGAAAAAATAAACAATTATTATACACATCAGTATACAATTATCCGATGTCAATGTAATCTGTATCCTAAATACATACAACATAGTTGAGTTCTCTGTCTGACTACTTCCTAGATTGAAAACAATGGCATGCCTTGTCGATTAGACGATATATTTTTCAAAGATTTTGGTGGTTAGAAAAAGAATTTCGAAAAATTATGATCTTGAGGCGGGAATTGAACCCGCGTCCGCTGCTATCCGGGCAGGTGCCTGACCGCTCGGCCATCCAAGATACTAATTAACTTGCCGAAATTCTTCTAACCTTTACACTTCACGTTGTAAGCCAACGGGTACCCTCGCAATGTAGAAATAAATTTCAAACATTCCAAAGCAGATATTTTTACAAATACCGTGCGTTCGGTTAAGCTTGGGTTTGCTTTATAAACTATTCGATTTTAATTTTAACATTATATAAATGTTAGAAAAATTAGTACAAAGATTTTGGTGGTTAGAAATTTTTCTTGGTGGTTAGAAATCTTTGTACTAATTTTTCAAACATTTATATAATGCACGCAGAAAGCATAATTTGTTTCGGCTCATGGCATAAACATTAAAAGAAACGTGTTATCAGTATCACAACAATCCGCAAAGTAAGCCACCTTCAGATATTGCGCAACAGTCACACAGAAGTTATGTTCCGAGCTGCGATACATTTTATCTTCAGTTCCGGAGTCTTGGGAACTTTGACCGCAATTGCGCAATTAAACTTTTGCAATTGTCGAGCCTGAAACAAGTTGTCAAGCTGTGTTGCATACGAATAACAAGCCTTTGTTTCCGAGAGCTAATCGCTTTTTAGACAACGATGATTTAACTAAAAACGCAAAGTTGTGGTTATTTCGGAATTCGGTGGCTATGACACCAGAATTAATTTTCCTCAACTGCTGGTGCTAGTTGCATTTTGAAAACCTTAACACTTAATAATTAATTAGTCAAGTATATATTGTGAAATATTTTATTAAGTGTGGCCATTCAACTCGACTGTAATACTACATTTTGAAATCATTAGGGTCGATTCTGACAACGGTTCTCTAAGCCTAAGATTAATTTGACAACAGTGTTTATCTTTCATTCACAATACAGAATAAAGAGTAGAGACTGATATTAAATTTATATTTAAGTTAAGAGACATGTCAGAATTGACCCTAATATCAATATTTTGAAATCCGAAGCAAAAAAATTAGATGTGTATGTTTATTTTTGTTTTTAATTAGTAATATTGATGTTGAATTATCGTGATCATAATTCTTCTTTGCAAATTGATCGTCTTGACCGATTTCCAATTTCAGGTCCTTGATAACTAACTACGTAACCTTAAATATCACCACAAATAACACTTTCTGATATATCGGAAATCTTATATATTTACAAAAAAAAAATTTAAGACTGTGTAACTATATGTAACTACTTAACTATTTTTAGAAGTATTTATGTAATGTCTGTTAAATGTTGCTATTTCTAGTTTGTTTGCTTATGATATTGCGTAATGGTAATAGACACACATGATGTTGTCATTTGTCTAGTTATACGACATATAACTGCCTTGTTCTAAATAAGCAATTTTGGCATAGATTATTGAGGAAGTTAGCATATAGGTAACTTTATTCGCAATGTGCAAAAATTGTGGATAAAGTGAAGATTACTATTTCCGAGCATAATCATTAAAATTAACTATTGATAATGCATCTGTTGATCATGCATCTTTTGATTATGCATCTTTATCAATAGTTTCTAAAAGTTGATGTTTGCTTAAAGAAGTCAATTATTCTTCAGGTATAAATATGCACCTATGCACCACGAGCGCGAATCCTCACGAATGTGGCTAACATTAGCTTTAATTAAAATAGAAAGTTTTTAAATATTATGTTCCAGATAAAGGTAAAAAAATATATAAAATCAGTAAACGTTCTAGATTCGGGTTGAATGTTTATTGGATAGTATTCTGAAAAATATGATATAGCATCAATTATTAGAATTCTGGCTGGTTTCTGCACCTAAACAAAATTTCATCAACAAAAACACGACAAGAGGAAACAACACACAACAAAAATCAGTACAGAAGATTTCAAAAAGTATAAAACTTACATCCACCAAAGTTATCTCCATCTTCTACATATAGACAGAGAGGTTTATAAGCGCTAATAAATAACTTCAACTACTTCTGGAGGTGTCGTATCCATTGTTAACCGCAAAAAGATAACAATTAACACTGAGCACATCATTCTAAAACGCGATTGGTTTTTTTTACATTAAACTTTATATGTTTATTTGATATTAAATATTAAATTGGTGATGTCAATTGCCTTAATTGCCTTTTATCTCCTTTCGGTGTTATCACAAAAAAGTACAAGGAGTATTTAAATCTGATGTTGACACTTTTTGTCTTGTTGATACTTTGCGACAGACAAATCCTCCGATAATTGTGTTTCATTTAACACCGTTTCTAATGGTATACTTGGATGTATGAGAGTTTTATACTTTTTGAGAAGGTTTAAATTAAATTTTTATGGTAGAAGCTTATTTGCTGTCCAGGGTTACTTAACAATAATATTTAGGCTTTTGAGATTTTGCCCTTAGACGTGGTCAATTGTCAGAAATAAATTGTTATTTAAGTCATCACCAACCCTTAATAAATGTCCCCTATGCTGGGGCACATGCCTTCTCTGTGGATGGAAGTATAGAGGGAGAATGGGCCATAATCCACTACGCTGGCCAAGTGTGGATTGGTGGGTATTAATTACTGCAGGGACCAACGGCTTGAAGTGCCTTCCGAACCACGAAGGAACTAGACATAATTTTTGATCACCCATCCATCCAGCCTTGCGAACATTGCTTAGTATAAAAGGTTTTCAATATCAAATGTCTTGACGATTCACGAGTGTATTGTAATCATACCAGATATGAATAAACGAATTTTGACTTTTTTTTGACCGAACGCAGGCTAAGCGCACTAAGCCACTGCGCTATCGACCTCGTCTACAGTAATTATAAATGTGTGTGAACAAACTATCCATTTTCACTTCTTACCATCTAATGTGGATGGGTATTTATGAGATGCAAAGCCTGTAGGTGCTGATGGGCCTGTGTGGGATGGGCCAGTGTGTGTGTAGTGCGCGGGTGCAGTAGGCACGCCGTAGCCGCTTGGGGGTCCGTACTCCACGTGAGCAGGGGGCCCGTATAGTGCTGTTGCTGGAAATGGGATACAAGACAAATTAATATAAGAAAGAAAAATTGGTTAGAATAAGTTAGAAAAATTATAGGATTGATAAGAGAATGCCGAGTGGTAAGGCATCTACCAGGATTGCGGATGTCTAGGGTTCGTTTCTCGAATCAATACTATAATTGTTTTGTTTTTAACTTTTTCTAGCTTATTTGTCTTTCTAATATTTTTCAAATATTAATTAATGCATAATAATAATAGTAACTTTTAATTGTTTTTTTTAATTTAATTCAAATTCACGAGCACTACACATTTGAAATAAAATAACTTTTACGGATAAGACTCGCGTATAATTTGGTGTTTGGCATATTAATTATTTAACCGGACGTTTCGATCATTTTACAGCGGCCGTGGTCACGGGTGGTCATTCAAATGAGGTGATGTCTAAAGTCACTTTAGCCTAATTAACGTTAGATAGAATGATATACGCAAGATTTATGATTTTTTTATAGTTTTTAATGTTATCTGGGCAATTAGCTATTAGATGGTAATAGGTAGGTAATTGAGTTAACTATCTGAAAAACCTTTTTGCCCTATGTTAATTACGTTTCGATTTTGTAAAGATAGATTTTTAGATGATACTGTTAATTTTGCCATGAGTCCCAGTTTTTTTGAAACTTTGAATGTGCGGAAATGCTTTCACTTTAAAAGCCGTCATTAGAGCTTTGCAAGTTGCAACCTCTTATTTTTTCTAATAAATTGAAGTTTTACAACTCTTGACGCGCCAGGCATAACGATTATTACTTATTAAGCTAAGCCACAGTGAAAGTCATTAAAAATTCATGATCATTGCTTAGTTTACGCAATCGCATTCATACGCTATTTACTGTGCCATCAGACTCCTTAGTTCTTATTCCATAACTACAATTATATAATTATAATAATATAGATATTTTATTTTTTTATGCTCGACAAGGAAGCTCTTGCCCTTCATCTCACCTGATGGTAAGTGACGATTAGGGCCGAAGGTGGAATCGAGCTTCACCTGGAACCCACAACCACAGAGAGGCTGGCTATCTTGTCATAAATTGTCAGAACACAATAATTATGTTGACATTATTATTATATCGATATTTTTTTTAAGATGCTGGTAGCTAGCCAGGCGGCTTAGAAAGTCCTACCACCAACCAAACCGAAAACAACATTTGTACTCCCCTGGGGATCGAAGCCGGGAACTCTAGATCTTAATTCCGATGGGCGAACCATGGAGGCGGTTATAAAATGTCTAATGTATTTAAATAACTTACTGCCGCACTCAGAGACGTCAATTAACTTTAATGAGTATTTAATGTCAAAAATTTTCATTCAAATATAGACCATAGACCCGGCAAGAATAGCGACTAGTTTTGAATTGTCATTCTTTGACGATAAGTATTCATTAACGTTATTTGACGTCTCTGTCAGCCATAGAAATTTACGTTAACGATCAAAGCATTGTCAAAGACAACGATAACTGCTGTTTCGTGTCAATGCATCTTCAATTTGTATGCCAATTGGTCAGACAATAAACGTATTAAGATTATGTGTTGTCACGCACGATATTTCTAAAATGATTGTTGCATTATTTAACTATTGCAGCATCGATATCAAATAAAAATAAAATTCGAAAACGATTCTAAATAGTTTTTGAAAATAAGGTAATTCCGCGCTTAGGTCAATATTTTTGGTTTTATTGGATTTATTATTATAGTTTTACCTCGTGTCTTTTTTAGTTAAACAGCATACTCGTATAAATACAATATTTGTAAATAAAATTTGTATATCAACGACTTGTATTTTTCATTGTTGTAACTTTGCGAAACACACATACATAAATCACGCCTATATCCCCAAAGGGGTAGTCAGAGGTGTATTAAACACACACTTTTGGCCAATTAAGTTGGTCCCATGTAATAGGTGGCGAGCCTATTGCCGTCTATCGGGCACATAAGTCGCAGTCTATTGCTAGATAGTACCTTAATGCTGCTGCCTACCCCTGTACCCTTAGTCGCCTTGTACGACAGCCACGGGAGAGATGGTGACAATACTATACTATATTCTGCTCGGCCATCGCCTCACGGCAATATTTCCAAAACATACTTAGTCAAATTGCTTTTTATTCAAAAAGTCAGGTCCCTTATGATCCTACAATAGTTTAGTTAAGAGGAATACAATGATTTTAATTAATCATCATCATCATTCCCAAATCTCTCTCGTGGGTGTCGCACAAGGCGACTAAGGATAAATCAGTGATGAGAAATGGACAGCAGCGTTCCTTTTATACCACCTAACAATAGTACTGCGACTTTTGCTCCCGATAAATGGCAATAGGCTCGCCACCTATTAGATGGGACCTAACATAATTGGCGAACGTGGGTGCTAGTTCACCTCTGCCTACCCCTTCGGGGATATAGGCGTGATTTATGTATGTATCATCATCATCGTCACCAGTCTTTTTAACGTTCCCACTGCTGGGGCACAGGCCTTCCCTATGGATGGAAGAATATAAGGAGAATAAGGCATAACCCTACCATGCTGGCAAAGTGCGGGTTGGTAGGTATTACCGACTTCAGATGCAGCCGGGACCAGTGACTTAACGTGACTTCCGTAGCACGGAGCTCGAGATAAGCGATGAGCGCGCTATGCCACTGCGCTAGCGAGGTCCTCCCCTCCATATGATTTCAATTAAAATGTCAATATTATGTTTTTTTTATGTTAGACAGATCTTGCCCTTCATCTCACCTGTCTGTACAAGTGAAGATAAGGGTCTAAGCTGGAATGAACAGAGGGGCTGGCTATCTCATCACAATTGTCGGAACACAATAATACTGTAATAAACAGTATTATTACGGCGACAAATTTTTGATAAGATGGCGGTAGCTAGCCAGGCGAACTTGAAAAAGTCCTACCATTAACCAAACCGAGTACAAAATTGTACTCGGTTTGCTTTTTTTTGTACTCTGGAGATCGAACCCGGGACCTCTGGATCTTAGTTCCGGTGGGCAAACCTCTAGACCACGGAGGCGGCCAAATGATAAATAATATTATGATCCTACATTATTGTAGTTAATAGGAATTACAATGATTTTAATTAAAATGCCAATATTATGTTTACTGTAAGCACACAGTCTTGTAGCAAAATAAATAGAAACGCCGTTTCTTGTGTGGCATAGAACACCAATTTACGACTTCACGCTTTGCAGACACAATGACCGGTTGAGTAACCCCGTTCTATAGTCTATGAGCACCGCACAAGACACCAATAGACACGTCACTCGCAATCATATCTGCATTGGCGTACGCAGGCCAGTTTTTAATTGGTGTGTTGAATTTTAAATTGTTTTTTTTATTGTATGTTTGGTTAACATTTTTCGCTTTTTTGTCATATAAAAAATATCACGTTTGACTAAATTGAATTCATTTATTAATTTTAACATTACATTGGCCATGGTATGCGAAAGTTACAACAATAAGTTAACAAATCTCTTTTTTTCCTCTTCATTTTTATATTTTTTTCTGACATTTGTTTACATTAAAATAGGTACTAATTAAATAAATAAATAAATATTTCTACACTAACACCTATCATCTAGCCCAAAAGTAAGTAGCCTAAGCACTTGTGTTATGGATACTAGATGACGGACATTTTTAATATAATTATGTATATAAATGTTGAAAATATACTACATAAACATATACACAACCATGACTCGGAAACAAACATTTGTGGTCATCACAAAGTTTGCCCCTACCAGGATTCGAACCCGGGACCTCTTGGTCAATACCCAGCAATCTGGGCATTTGACCAAGGCGGCCGTCAAATATGTAATTAAATGACAACCAGATGATTATTATTTCTATTTTGGCCTGGAAGCGAAATAAATACATAGACTGAGCCAGTCTCGATTGACCCAAAAGGTGTCGTAAAAGCTGACTAATAGGGAATGTTGGGTGTAGATCAATAAGCGCCTTGGGGTACAAAAATGGACATTTGGTCAATAGAAACGTTTATCATTTGCCACTTGGATAGGCACTGAAGATCAAGCATGTATTTTAAAGTGACTATATTTAACTATATCTATAGAAAAGAGAGATAAAAATAGACTCACACGACGGCTTCTTGTTGCTCAGAGCGGCGGAGCTGACGATCTTCTTGCCGAGGTTGCTCACAGCATCGCCCTTGACCGAGATGACCTTGCCCAGGGTCGCAGCCAGTGCACCGCCGCCCTTGATGAGCTGGCCCTTGAGGATGGTGACCCCGCCGGTGATAGCTTTGACAGCTTGGAACAGCGTGTACAGGATGGACTTCTTCAGGCCCCAGTAGTCGTACTTTTCGTCGTGCTGTTGGGGAGACAAAGAAGATAGGTTTTTGTTTTAATTTTTTTTTCGTCGTCCACTTCAGCCCATTGCTGCGGCACCGGCCGATCATGAATTTGTGGGTGTACTATTATATCATAAAACAGTTTTCCGTAGTCATGTCAGTATTTTTCTTTACAATATCGATCGTCTATTGTTTTCAGAATATCGATCGTCAACGAAAGTGTTAATCGATTTCTAGAACCGACAGTACGACCACCGCAGGAGTAATAGAGATCGTAAAAAGTTTTAAAATATAATTTAAATAAATACTTTACAAATAAATCAAAAACGACTCAAAATATAGATCTAATATGTAATCCAGATTAATTCAAAAACCTCCAAGTGATTCTAAAATAATAAAGCCGTGTGATGACGGCAGAGTAGATTGCAATTGTCACCACCCCGAATTTCTTCCGTGGGTGTCTTACAAGAGAAAGGATAAATCATTGATGAGGAATGGGTAGCAGCGTTCCTCGTATGTACTGCTACTTTTATGCCCGATAAATGGTAATAGGCTCAAAAATGAATGTACAGTAAACTTGTAACAGATTGATCTAGAACTCTACCGGCTCGTAAGAATATCCGTGTTCGTTCCCGTGGGTGTTCTTGCTAGATGCTGACGCTACGAGGGTGGTGATGCCCGCGGACGCTTGTCCCAGGAGGCCGACTTTGCTCTGGAGTCCTGAGGAGGCTTTGGACACCACAGAAGTCAGGGCCTGCACTGACGACGATCTCTTCGTCCTAGACAACAAGGAACAGTGTTTAATTAATATTTGAACAAAAATTCTCTAGAAAGATTTTGGTGGTTAGAAAAAGTTCAAAAAACTATTGTCTTGATGCGGGAAAAATTTGATGAAGACCATAATTTTTCCAACTTTTTGTAACCACCAAAATCTATGTACTATTTTTTCTAACATTTATATAATATTGAAATTAAAATCGAATAGTTAAAAAAATCTCTCTCTACTCTTCTAAAAAATTTCATAGGGGAAAAAAGAGGAGCTCGCTAGCGCGGCGGCATAGCGCGCTCGGCTTGCGATTGCGCAAACTAAACAATGTCGTTAAGGCATTGGATCGGTGACCAAAAATTATTATCTCGAGTTCCTCCGTGCTCCAGAAGGCACGTTAAGCCCTTGGTCCCGGCTGCATCTGCAGTCGTTAATAGCCACCAACCCGCACTGGACAAGCGTGGTGAGTTATGGCCCAATCTGCCTATCCATCCATAGGGAAAACCCGTGCCCCAGCAGTGGGGACAAAAGGGCTGGTGATGAAAGGAAAAAAGGTTAGAACATTTTGGAAAATTATTGCACTGTATGCATCCAGATCGCCGGGCAATAGTCACCACAGAGTGGTCACCACCTCTGGAAGGTCAAATGCGTCGAGGTCGACCTAGAAAGAGGTGGGGAGACGATCCTGGAAGCATATTGCAAGTGATGAACCGTTTGATTATATTACGTATGCATGATTTAGCGATTTTGTGTAACTGTTGTTAAATACTTTTTGTTAACAAGAGTAGCTGGTACTGCAGTCATACTATGGTAATTGTAGCACAAGTGTTACAATAACTATTTCTAACGCAGCTCGCAGTGGCATACATTACTTTTTCTTAATAATTTCTTTCTTAATTAATAAAACAAAAGTGTAACCAACTACTGCTCGTGCAAATATAAGAAAACATTATGTAACCAACTACTTTTTCTGCTCCCATTTGGAAATGTTCCAATTTTAAATTTGTCTTTACTTTACACAGGTTGGCGCCAAAATTTTAGCTAAATTTTTGATACGACACTTTTAGCTTCCAAATTCAAATTTTATAAGGATTCGCATTACAAAACTTTTCTTGGATAAACTGTATCGAACAGTTGTATGGATTTTCATAACACAAAACACAGCTGCTTTCTAAATGGCCGTTTTAAAAATTAATCATTTTCTTAATGAAAATAGCAGAAATAAGACATATGCCAAGAGCGATAAAACAAAGAATGGCTTATTATTTAACGATAAATATGCGATCTGAGGCTTTCTTTTTTATCACCCGAGGTAAGATCATAGTTTTATGTCACCTCCTGACCAGGAAGTGGGATTTTCCGTTCGCGGAGTGGGCGGAAAAGTCAAAGTGTGACATAAAAAGCATTTTCAACTCGCCTCATTATTTCCTCTGCCGCTAAACCCTCCGCTAGCCTCTCGAGCTGTTGGGGCGTCATTCTGCTGATGGCTGCCATGTCGATGATGTCCAGTGCCAGGGGATACGGCAGGGGCGCGGGGGCGGCCATTGACGTCGCCAGGCACATGACACTGATCCAGACCTACGGCAAAAGAAAATTTAATTGTTAATCTAATAATTGTTACTGGCTTTAAGTAAGAAATGGGTTATGCGTAATTATTAGTTATTAGATCTTCTGTCGAGCTGTTCACACCTTTCTCCCCTAAGTGGTAGACAGAGGTATTTTAACACCCGCGTTTCACCAGTTTATTTCAGGTCCCATGTCATAGGAGGCGACCCTATTGCCATTCAACGAGAAATTTAAACGCAATAATTCGCTATATTGAACACCAGGAACGGTTCTATCGATTCCTCGTTACATTATAACTCATCATCATCAGCCCTTTAATGTCCCCACTGCTGGGGCACGAGTCTTCCATATGGATGGAAAAATATAGGGATAATAGGCCATAACTCACCACGCTGGCCCAGTGCGAGTTGGTGGGTATTAACGACTGCTGATTCAGCCGGGACCAACGGCTTAACGTGGAGGACAAAACACGGAGGAACTCGAGATAGTATTTTTTTTACAAAACACGGAGGAACTCGAGATAGTAAATTTTTGGCCACCCATCCAATGACCGGCCTTAGCGAACATTGTTTAGTTTACGCAATCGCAGGTCAAGCGCGCCATGCCAATGCAATAGCGAGCTCCTCCAGGAGGGAGGTAATACATTGAAACTTATTTTAACCGCGTCTCGTGGTCTAGTGGATCGCCAACCGGAATTAAGATCCAGAGGTACCGGGTTCGATCCCCAGGGAGGTACAAATTTTGTACTCGGTTTGGTTGGTGGTAGGACTTCTTTCAAGTCCGCCTGGCTAGCTACCATCATCTTATCAATATCGTTTACCATAATAATAATGCTAACAGCATTATTGTGTTCCGACAATTGTGATAAGATAGCCGGCCCCTCTTTTCAGGTGAAGCTCGATTCCATCTTCAGCCCTTATCGTCACTTACCATCAGGTGAGATGAAGGGCAAGAGCTTCCCTGTCTAGAATAAAAAAAAACCGACGCAATACCGCGCCGTTCGCGACTCGCTCCCGAACATTTGAGCCTTGGCAGTGAAAAGCGAAAGTTTTTATGCGCGTGCGCAGTGACGTCACATGCCGGCGACGAATTTCCGTACTGTAGCCGCAAAGAGGTCGAGCCTTTATGCTAAGTTGTGTTATGAAGATGCTTATGTAACGAATCACAATTTTCCCGACAAAGTTTTTTTTGGTAGTTTATTCTCGTGCCGAGGTGCCATATTATGGTTATGGCGGGGCAGAATACAATTGTCACCACCCCTAATCTCTTTTTCTGGTGCCGTACAAGGGGAGTGAGGGTTAAGATTTAAGACAACGAATTAGTAATGTTCAGGAGCATCCCTTTTATATTACCTAGCAATATACTACTTGCGATTGCCACCTATTACATAGGGCCTAATATTATTTGGCGAAACGTGGCTGTTGATTCACAGTGATTTATGAATGTATCTATGTTTTATTCTCATATTGTTTCTAAGACATTCACAGCTATTGTAAGTTTACAATGTTAATTTTAGTCACCTTAATTTTACTGCCCTGTGCTCTAGAAGAAAGGGAAAGTTATTATTTTGTTTCTTAAATACGAAATAGATACGACTCAAATTTGCATTCCTGCCGCAGTAAGTCTTATTATCATAAATTTAGAACACACAATGCCTCCAAGACTTGTTTGAGATTCGCCTTTATTATATTTAATGAGCGATACATTCCTGCTTATACCTAAAGTCTAGACAAAGGAGTATCTAACACCCACATTTGTCGAGCTATTCCAGGTCCCAAGTAATAGGGAGCAAGCCCAATGTTATCAGATGGACCGCATTTTCCAAGCCCATGTATGACTCGGAAGCAGAGCTTATCCAAAACTTATTAACTTACAAACATTATGAGCAAATACAAAAAAGTCCCAGTTTTCTCTCAGTAGATTGGATCCGGTTTACTTCACTACGTCCTTTATGAATAAACTAGTGGTCCCCTGTGGCTTCGCTTGCGTTATAGTCGGTTATTTTAGAGCCTGAAGCCTTCTTCGATATATGAGCTATCCAACATTAAAATATTTTTGCAATTTGAATTAGAAGTTCCTGAAATTAACGCGATCAGACAAACAAACCTCTTCAGCTTTATAGTATTAGTCTAACAAATAGGTAATATAGATAAATTGAACCAAGAGAATATTGAAGTACTTTTTTTTATAAATTGATGCCCTTATTTGATTTTGTTGATAACGATAAAAACGATTAGTACCTTTTGGGGGTTGCAGATATATATTTAATAAATATTTTTGCTTTATTGCCATGCATAAAATCATTGACACCGCTCCCTATCTCTACCTATGGCAAGGCGACTAAAGGTGATAAGAAAAGACATAAATCAAACCATATCCCTGAAGGGGTAGACAGAGGGGAATCAACACTTACCTTTCGCCAATTAGAATAGGACCCATGTAGGTGGCGATCCTATTGCCATGTATCGGGTACGTAAATCGCAGTATATTGCTAGGTGGTAATAAGAAATCCTGCCCATTGCTAATCGCTTATCTTTTTTTTCTTTACCTTTAGTCGCCTTGTAGGACACCCGCGGGAGAGATAGGAATGGTGACAATTAATTGTATTTTACTCTGCTGTCACCACACGGCTTATGAGAAGATAACAGGAGTGAATAGAAAAACAAATATATTATAATCAGCCGACTCAAAATGAAAAAAGATAAAAACAGGTTGACAATGACTATGACACATCTGCCTACCCCTTCGGGGATAAATTGGCGTGATATAAATATGTATGATTGTACGTAACACAACCTACTATAATGAGTACATGTATACAATCACATATGGACACAATGATCGTTTCCATATATAGTCGTTGACTGGTTCAACAAATATGTTATTCTGAATCTAATCATCATACAGACTATTGCGGAACAAATCGCTTGTACTATAACAGCGGCTCTCAACTGGAATAGCATAAAATCCATTACATACGAGATTTGTTGTTTTTTTAATAGTTTTTTCGTGTTTGTTACGCACACTCGATTCGAAAGTCGTAGTAAACACTGTTATACGACATGACACAATCGCGAACCGAAGTTAAATAATATGAAATTATTAGACGCGTCGCTGAATGGGAAATGGTTTATAAATATAGGTGCATTGTTGATGTTCATTCAGATTTAGTACTGTTTAAAGGATAGGACAGAAAACCGATGCTCAGAGTGACAAACATACAAAAATACCTTTCAAAGTCAATGCTTATTACAAAAAAAATGTGGTCAGAAAAAGTTCTAAAAATTATAGCCTTGATGCGGGCATCGAACCCGTGTCCTCTGCTACAACTCCGACTCCTCTGCTGCTGAGGGCAGATGCTTATACTCGGACCAAAACGTTAGTTCATTTTTCGAACATTTTGTTAGCACAATTTTCTTGGTAATAATTATTTTAACTTAAAGTGTTCAAATATAAAACAAGAATAATAATCAAAGCTTAACTTTTATAAATATTAGGCATTGATTTTTATTTTAGTTTTTTATTATACTGATCAGCAAAAAGAACACACAGTTCACTAAGCACTTTTTAAGTTGTCTTTTTGTATAAAATTAAAGTAATATTCGCCCTACTACCGAATTTATACCGCTAAAAACAATGTCATTTATTTTTTAATAACGGCTAAACTCGTAAAGTAAACAGACGCTGAACCAAGGAAGATTGCTAAAGAAAAAATAAGGCAATATTGACCTAATGGAATCACCCGCGCATGTAATGACCGCTCCACATGACAGTGACATCCGCCGTGACAGTTTTAAAAGGTTGTAAGTAGGCAGGATGCTTTTTTCAACTATCGTTATTATGTCGAAACTTCAATGTGTCTTCATTTGCAATTCGCAGTCACTAACTAGTGTCTATTATCTACTAGCAAAAGTATATCTCCCTTGTTGTTGTATGTATGTTGATAAAACCTTGCTAAAATTGCGATTTCTTAACAAAATTGCGGATTGCGAGGTGTATTTTGACGATCAGGTGTTCGTTGCGGATAGTTGCTTCCGATTCGTGAAATATTGCTGAAATATAAGTGAACTGACCCCGTATTATCTAAGCCAATTCCAGTTGCTTTGGTCATTTTCAATGAGTGAGATAGACGAGTAGACCAAAGCGACTGTAATTGGGTTACCGGGGAAGGCAAGGAAACCTTTATACCAGGATTTAGGACCACTTTTGTTATGTATTTCGTCTAACATAAATACATCTATTGTATACTAATATTACAAAGCTGAAGAGTTTGTTTGTTTGTATGGTTGGTTGGTTAAACGCGCTAATGTCAGAAACTACTGGTTCAGATTGAAAAATTCTTTTTGTGTTGGAAAGTCTATTTATTGAGGAAAGCTATGGGCTATATAACAACCGACATTAACACGAGCGAAGCCGCGGGCGACCACTAGTATCTATATAAATCTCGCATCGCTGGTCAATACTGGACAACATGTTTATGTCGAAAGTCAATTGAGAGGAAATATTTTGGAGAAATTTTACGCGTACAAGTGGCTGTGCCGGAAAACTTTCTGAGTTTGACCTTTGGTTTGTCATTATTTTTAAATATCCCTTCTGCAACCATTCCAAGCTCTTTGTCGTCAGCTATCATCGATGATTTCCCCTGCTGTAATTACCTGTCCTACTAGTAAAAACTCGAGGACAACATGTTATAAACTCCTATATGGCCGTGTGGTGACGCCAGACCAGAATACAATTGTCACGACAAGGGTACTAAGGGTTAATAGTAATCAGTAGGTAATGGGTGGTAGCGTTCTTCTTATGCAATACTTATATTCACCTAGCAATTTACTGCGGTTCCCGTGGCCGATAAATGGCAATAGGTTCGCCCCCATACACGGGACCTAGCATAATCGGCGAAATATGGCTGTTAAATACACCTCTGCATACCCCTTCGGAGATAAATAGGCATGATTAATGTATGGCCGTGTGGTGACGGCAGAGCAGAATACAATTGTCACCACCCCCATCTCTCCCGTGGGTGCGTACAAGGCGACTAAGGGTAAAGACAGCAATGAGTAATGGGCAGCAGCATTTCTCTCATACTACCTAGCAATATAAATTTGTACTGCGATTTATGTGCCCGATATATGGCAATAGGCTCACTCGGCATCTGTTACATGGAACATAATTGGCGAAAAGTGGGTGTTAATTCACGTCTGCCTACCCCTTAGGGGATATAGGCGTGATTATGTATGTTTGTATGACATGTATGTGTTTATATTTCTTTATTTTATATTTCTGTTGTTTTTTTTTTCACTTTTGACATATTTTTTATTTAGTCCAGCGTGCTATTGACTGAATCAAACTTGAAACACTGCGCTGTGACGTTTTTAATTTTAGAAATCCCGCTCTCAGCCCAGCGAAGAAGTGCATAGTACAACCATCGTTAAGTCGCGACGTGTTCACGAAAATCGGCAGCGAAAGTAAACGCCCAAAACCAATGAAAGTGGCTTGTCTCGATCTCGACCCGTCTATGGACACGGCCTCGTTAATGACGCATCCGTCACACACCCGTGCGTCATTGACGCACAAACAAAAACCTATCGTTCGGCTTACCTAATTTACGTATGCGTATAATCGAGTGGTTTACCGCTTATTTATTAAAACTTACATAAATCACGTGTAGGTATTTATTCCCGCAGGTGCAAAGGTGGATTCATACCCACGTTCCGTCATATATGTTAGGTCGCTTGTAATAGCCAGTGAGAAGCTCGCTAACGCAGTGGCATTGCGCGCTTGGCCTATGATTGCGTAAACTAAGCAATATTCGCTAAGGTCGGTCATTGGATGGGTGACCAAATATGTATTATCACGAGTTCCTCCGTGCTTCGGAAGGCACGTTTCGCCATTGCTCCCGGCTGCACCTGCAGTCGCTAATACCCACCAACCCGCACTGGACCAGCGTGGTGGGTTATGGCCAAATCTCCCTATATTCTTCCAACCACAGAGAAGGCCCGTGCCCCAGCAGTGGGGACATTTAAGTACTGGTGATGATGATGGTGATGATGTAATAGCCTATTCCCGTCTATCGGGCACTAATCCCAGTATATTTCTAGGTGATATAGTCCAAGTGCCCATTACTCATCGTTGTCTTTACTCTTATCCTTACTACGCCGCGTGGTGACGGCAGAGTAGAATACAGTTGTCACCACCCCAAATCTCTCCCGTGGGTGTCGTACAAGGCGAATCAGTGATGAGGAATGGGCAGCAGCGTTCCTCTTATACCACCTAGCAATAGTACTGCGACTTTTGTGCCCGATAAATGGCAATAAGCTCGCCACCTATTACATGGGATCTAACATAATTGGCGAAACGTGGGTGCTAGTTCACCTCTGCCTCCCCCTTCAGGGATATAGGCGTGATTTATGTATGTATTATATGTATGTATGTCTTTACCCGTAGTTGCCTTATGCTGGGGCTACATTAGCGAGCGAAGATTCATGTCGCGTTGGCGCGCTAAAACATCGTGTAGGTACGGGCATACGCAATGTTCTTATCTACATTAGCGGACTAAGATTTGTGACGCGAAACATCCGGCCCGTGTCAAAGTCTGGACAACACTAAAGTGGAGTAGGTGTAGCCACCCAAGCGACTATTGTCGCGACAAATCCCTTTAATGCGCGCCAGTTTACCGACAGTGCCCCAATAGCACATCGTCTTAGGGCCACACTAATCGTACATACATAAATCACGCCTATATATCCCCGAAGGGGTAGGCAGAGGTGAACTAGCACCCATGTTTCGCCAATTATGTTAGGTCCCATGTAATAAGTGGCGAGCCTATGGCCATTTATCGGGCACAAAAGCCGCAGTATTTTGCTAGGTGGTATAAGAGGAACGCCGCTGCCCATTCCTCATCACTGATTTATCCTTAGTCGCCTTGTACGACACCCACGGGAGAGATTTGGGGTGGTGACAATTGTATTCTACTCTGCCGTCACCACACGGGCACACTAATCGTCCTATCACGATTATTCAGCCTTAGCCCACTAATGTAGAATGTAGACCTAGCATTTAACGACACGGACGGCGGAGGGATGGGGGTGGTTACAATGGTATTTTGCTCTGCCGTCACCACACGCCTATGATTTATTAAAACTTTGTTAATTTGTGGTCCAATTTAGGACCTCGACTCGCAATTTTAACACTAATTTAGGCCATAGTTATCAGAACTACAATATAAGGCGTCATTTATCAAACCGCATTCAAGTAAGGTGCCGTGTAGTGACGTCAAAGTAATTAATATAAGTAACATTATGTTTAGCATTGGTTTTTTTGGTCATATATTCGTCAATCCTCACCTCATATCTTTTTATTACATGGTACGGTTTTGATGACATAATATGTTTGCAAGGAATGCCTAAAATGTGACAGGGTATGAAACTTATAATACTCAAGCCATAAAAAAGGTACCGACCTTAATATTGGTATCAACGAAAATTAAACTTTCAAGTGTTTCCGTAGTCTGGAGACTATGTTTAAACAGTGTTTGATATTATACAATTGTCAGTTAAATTACGACTTATTTTCATAATTGTTGTGTTTTAATAAGGAAACTTGCTATTACGCTGCGTTGGCGACAGGGCAACGACATCAGCCGGTTTTGTTAAATTCTCCAGGACAGCTTTCTTTCCTGACCATACTTAACTCATCATTTAAATGGTATTGCAAGTCAATGGGAATGTTTTAATTTTTTCATGCAGGCTATATATATTGTTTTAATTTTGTCGTATATATATAGGCGATTTTATAGTGGAAGGAGGACATTTTATTTGTATTCTGCTCTACTAGCTGTCGGACTAGGTAACCAGGAAGCCTTGTTCTGAGGAAAATAGGCAAGAAACACAACACTTTTTATCCCTTTACATGAAATAGAGGTGATCAAAAAGGCATCGTTCTATGAGTCACTTTTTAAACATGAGTAAAACTACTTTAAGGATTCAACTCGCGCAGATTTGGGTGTTTAGTATTATTTTTATTTACTCGACGTTTCGAATTAAATGCGTAAGAGTTATTTTATTTCTAATGTGTAGTGCTCGTAAAAATATATAAGAGAACATTATGAAGAGATAAATATGATAACTAATATGATAAGATAGAATATAATAGGATATCTAATATATTAAAACATTCTATGACATCTTTCATTAACTCATAACTTCATGTAAAGGGAGGAACAAACTTGCTGAGTTTCTTGCCCGTTCTTCTCAGAACAAGGCCTCCTGGTAGTTTACGAACGGATGGTGTAGCTTATAACGTTAAATATTGGAAACTGTTTTTCTTTTCGTTTCCAGTGTTTAACGTTATTTCTTTGACAATTCATGAGTGTATGTAATCATACCTTATATGAATAAACCATATTTTCATTTTCATTTTCATTGGGCCCAGCATTTATTAGGTTATAAAAGAACTTGTCCAATTCTCCAAAACATTGAAAGCATCGCTTTACGCAATACGTAACACATTCTAAAAACAGACTGACCTAGTGAATTATGCAGCTTCACAAAATAAGAGCATGAGTTATAATATTATACCTACCTATTATCTAATCATTAGGAAGTAATTAGTCTAACGCTTTTGACTAGGTGTTAATAAATTAATTAAAGCTGGATTAAAATAATCGAATGTTGTTTGAAATCAATGATTCGAATATAGTTGTACCCTCATTTGAGTGATGCTGTATAATTGAAAATTACACTCACACCCTGTCATCTAGCCTGAAGTATGAAGCATAAACCCTTGTGTTATGTTAACGGAAAAAGTTTTATATAGGTAGAGGTACATAATAAATTTAATTATACCTGAGTAATTAGAATATACTACATAAACATAAACAGCCTTGACTTGGTGACACATATCTGCATCGTTTTCACCATCTCACCCGTATACCTTACCCGTGTCGTAAGATTACCATCCGGATTGCAGAAGACGGTTTTCGATTTTTTTCTGGCGTATTCATAATTAAAATATTTTTTGTAACATTTATAATTGTTTTATCTTCTATCACGTTTATTATCTTCAAATAAAAATCATAAAATTAAATATAATGTTCAAAAATTAATACACCTAAATTTAAAACATCGAAATTCAGTAGCGGAGTCATATTTTAAGGAACCTTCATACATAAATAAATAACCACAACCACATTAGGTGGTCACATTAAAAGTGAGAGCCTTAAGGCATTGACCTTTAGTTGCACGCTAAGCTCACACAAGAATTCTCGATTCTAATTTCTATCTAGAAAATTCTAATGAGTCGATTAGTCGAGTGCAGGCTTGATTTGAAAGCAAAGCAGATGAAGTAGATGACGGTTTCATATTATTAATAGGTTAAATTGTAATTTTTTATGAATTCATTAACTGTATGACCTTCTTCTTCTTTGTGCCCTGTTACCAGTCTATCTGAGGTCGGTGGGTTCGCATCGGTCAGACGACATCATGCCATCTACTACCTTTTGATTCTTATCATACATCACACAGGAAAGGTGCTAGTGATGAATGAATATATAGAAAAAAAAGACCATCTCGAGAGTTCGATGAACGGAGAGAGTGAATCGTATGAAAACATTCCAATCCATACTGATAAACGTTTAGGTTGTACAGCCGACAGCCTGCCTGACATCAACCCTCTTTGGGTGAATAGCAAAAGACAAATATCAAAATAGACTCAAATTATGTAGGTATATGATGGAACTGAATGAAGTGAGCTGATACATTAAGCAGATAAACTCGGACTACGTAAATACATTGGAAAGAAATAATTAAGTCATAAAATTTAGTCAATAAGTTCCGGTAGAAGAACATAATCATAGAATAAATCATTGTTAGTTCCGCGAAGTGACTTTGCACGTGTGTTGGATGCGGTGAGTGTTTCGTCATTTTGAAGTTATAGCTGTTAATGCTCGACATTATTCTCTATTCTGTTCTATAAATGCTCCTGCACACCAGGTTTGTATGGTTGCTGCTGGGGTTTGTAAATTTAGAAATAAAGACAAATAAAGAAATAATGTAATCCGAGTAGTCAATGATGACACAATAAGGCTTTTAAAAAATCAATAATTACAAAAATACATTTAAAGTCAGAAATTATTTGGGTTTGAATGAAAAATCATAACGTGGTAAGGCCATACATCAGTGTCTTCAGCTGCATCTAGCATTGTTATTTCGTCATGAGCGTATAGAACAGAGTTGCGACTGAATACAAATACAGTAACAGTTTAAAATTAGAGCTCCTCGCTGATAAAACCCAAACAAATCTTATGGCACAGTTTTAACTTAAAAATTCAAAAACTAGAGAGAGAAAAAAAGTTTCTGAAATTGCAGATTTTCGCAGAAGACAAATAGTGTGGAAATCTGATAAAAAATCATTATGATCTATACTCATAATAGCATAACGTGTGATGTTCCACTATATATCGATTTATATTCATGAGCAATGATTTATACTAACAGCACGTGATGCGTTAGCACAGAGCTGCAATATCAAGGTACCATCATATAGGGACTTTCGATGTTTTTCCAACGAAATTGCACCTTACTCTAAATAATTTAAGGATAAACATAAATTGGAGAAATTACACTGATACAATGTTGATTTATCTTATTCTTCTTATTTGAGACTTAGAATATTTGATAATTTACTTCTATCTTTTTACTTCTATCAGCATCATATATTATAATATTTATATAAATAAACACTTAATGGTTTTTTTTTCATATCATAGGTCTACATTATTGTGCGTTTCAATATCCTCTAGATGATGCCAGATAACCTCATTTTTAAAACATAGCGTAATTCAAGTCTCTTGTTGTGCTCAATGCACTACTAAATAACTTAACAGTCCTCTTTGATTACTCGTAATTGGTAGATCCGCTTGTAACATTGCATATTTTTTCACCGCACGCTATGACTAGATCTGGAAGTGCGATAGCCTTTATCTCAAACCTTAAATTATATGTAATATTGCATTTAAATATAGACTTACTGATTGTAATTTCAGTCACGCAAATGCAAGTTCATACTATTCGAGAAGATTGTCACGAGTATTTTAAAAAACCCTGTAGTTACAAGTAATAAATTATTAGCAATTAACTTTGATAACAAAATTTATAGGTTCTGCATTCAACATTTTTATATAAATATCGCATAACTTAGGAAGTGCGGTAGATTTTAAATTACTTTTCATGTGTAGTTCATATTGATTTTTGGATTTAAAGAACCCAATGCCGTCACACAAAATACGGTTTCTTATTACATAAACAGTGCAGTCCGTTATGCCATATTGCAGGGCAATCACAGTTATTTCTGTGTAATAATATAGCCTTATTGCCATCACTTTCCACTTACACGGCCTATCAATGTCAAACTATGAGACAGATTGTTATAATACAACGCGCAACAGACGAACGATTCAGAAAGCAAAACGGCTTCACTTTCATTCCACGTTCGATAACATAGCTGTCGATGGCCTTCGACTTATCGTGAATAAGGTTAAAAGAAGCGCTGTGAATAGCAGTATCTGTTGATTTAAAATGGTATCAGGGATATTGTTGGGGTTAGGCAAGAAAATATTATAACAAATACTGTGAACAGTGATTTTTTATATTCACTTTAAATAAAAATTCAAGCCAACATTTTGAAGATGTAAAAGTTCTGTGTTAAATATAACGTGTAAGCTGTAATATTACAATTTCGATCACAACCGATTACACCGATACACCGAAATAATTACTAATTTTCATATAATAGAAGACCACGTTTATTTTCGTGGGTTTGGTTAGGTTTATTTGATGTATAAGCAAAGGTGTCATCAGCAGACTACTAAAGTAGAACTATTTATTTATGTTAAGTGATTATTTTTATTTCTAATACATTTACGTGAGTGTGTTTATGTTTTAATTATTTTTCACTTCTCATGCTCTGAAAGTGCTTGTTTGTGCAGGATATAAGCTGCACAAAATCGAATTTTGTGCTCTAGAGCATTAACGTATCTAATCATAAAAGTATCTATATTAAGGCAAAGAAAATGAGCTATGCAGCCAAACTCAATAAGAAATTCAGACATAGAATTTGTTATTTTTTAATATTTACTTAATTTTATATGCCTAATGTTTTTTTAAGACATAAAAGATATTAAAATTTTTATTCAAGTTGGTACGGTAAGTATTAAATTAATTTAAGAAAATTATTATTTCAAAATTAATTTAATACTTGGCTGTAAAGGTCTGCAGCCCAAGCCTAATATCAATGGGAAAAACAATTTCCTTTAGTATTCAAAACTGTACTAATTTTTGTTTGAATTTTAAGAAATGTTATGATAAATTACTGTTTTATTTCCTCGCAATCGAAGTGAAAAGCAGAGTTTCTACCTCGTCCACAAAACCATTTTTATCCTCGACATTACTATCAGCCCTCGCCTTCGGCTCGGGCTGCTAAAAGTCTCGGACAAAAATGATTCGTTTTGTGCACTTGATGGAAAATCTACTATTATACTTTAGAATGAACTCAGTGCAGAATCAGAGCATCGCCACTTTGATTCCTTCTCCACTATTGGACTAAGACGATATTATAAATATCATCTATAAACAGTTCATAAGCATGTAATACCAATTGGCGAGGTTCTTGCAAAAGTTCACATTCACTTTTGAAGCGATCTTCACTTAGGTGACGCAATTTTAAATTATAAGCCCTCCTTTGCCAATCTATATTAGACCTAGTTTCTGTTTACTTTTCCGGTTTCCTTTCAAAGGTTCATGCAACATTTGGCCTTTAATTTTAATCAAAATTACTGATATTTTCTATTTGATTGGATCTTCAAAAAAATGATCGACATCGGTGTGAGGGTTTTGACTTTATTTTAATGTGACATTCTCATTTATTAATGTTGTTTAGTTTATTAGAATCCAACAAACACTTTCCACGTTAGACAAAAATTAATTACTAATTTAATCTAGCATAGTTACAATAAATGTTAATTAAATTATATTTATATTAAACCCATTATAATGGTTACCATATTTCCAGATACTATAATCATTTCATGAAGTTGTCGACATAAACTTTTTACTTCGTTCAATGCAATTTCTGTCTGCCATCCTAGTTTTCCTATTTAGAACAAGGTAAAATAATCCCTTAAGTTCTATTAGTTTAATTTCAATCAAGGCTTTTGTACAGTCAACGGCTCTTCAGACTACCTAAAACTGTCAAATTTCTTCAATCGATTGTCAACCTTATCTTGTTGGCAGTAGAGCCAAAAGTCGATTGAGAAAATTTTACATTTTGTGGTAGTCTGACGTGTTGTTGTCTGTACATACCAATTGTAACAATTATAGCTTTAGAACATTTTTCCTCTTCAAATGATAATGAGGTTACTTATATTATTTAAATTATTTTGAGCTCGTGTATTTAATAACATAAAAAATAAATTCATATGTATTAATATCTAATTAATACATTTTGAATATTTATTGTAAGCAAATTGCGATTTGATAGATGAAATTGGTGTCAAGTCTGGATTTTGTTCATGGGTCATTGTTTTGGTTTTATTCTTCTTCTTCCTCATGACCGAGGGTCGTGACTACTTGAGGCCGTCGTTGGTTTTATTAACTATGGTAATTTATAAATTGCTACATCTACTAGTGATTATACAAGTTATCATACTATCAGAAATTTTTACAGCATATTTATTTTGAAATACTAGATCTTATACTTACATGAATACTAATGCTTTATTCTAGGTATGAGATACCATATGATGCCGCAGAAGTTACGGGAGCCATTGACTTCCGTGTCCAATCAGCAGAAAAAGTTTTTGCTAGTTCAGATCTGTCCTCCTTACACTAATTAGGTGAAAGTAAATAGTAGCAGCCAATTTGTTCTGTTTTTAATTATTATTGGCGTCATCGGTTAAGGCTTGTGCAATATTTCTAAAAAGTTATTTATGTTTCGTGCCATGTTATCCATTCACTGACCCGGATCGCGATATTTTAATATTCTTATTTTTTTTTTCTATTTTCGTCTATTTAAATGTAAGTCTTAGGTTAGCCTTGCAAAAGACGGTCTCGGCTTAAATGTATATCATCCATCATTTCTGTGTATGGAGTAACACCGGTCTTGTATAGTCGACAGCGCTTTGCAATATGTCATAACTCATATTATGTTTTCAATCGACTCTGTGCTCTATGTCTAGCGAATTGATATTGACAATCGATTTGAGATATTTGAATAGTTTGTATAGTCTGACGTACTGTTGGATGTATGCTATCTTTGTTTAGATGTAAATAAATAAAGGAACAGTGAGTTTTTTTTTACGACAATATAAAGTGATTAGACATATTGTATTGCTTTTTATTATAATCCGCATCGAAACAAAATAAGTTGAAATTTTTGTAACGTAGTTTTGTTGGGTGACCGTTTGGAAAATATTTGTCAACACCCCTTACTGCCGCACTCAGAGAAGTCAAATAACGTTAATGAGTACTTAACGTCAAAAAATGACAATTAAAAACTAGTCGCTATTCTTGTCGGGTCTATGTTCTAGATTTGAATGAAAATTTTTGACATTAAATATTAATTAAAGTTAATTGACGTCTCTGAGTGCGGCAGGTATTCTCTAATGTCGTAGGAGGGTTCAAATATACCCTAGAACAGGCAGCAGTGTTCCCTAAGCACTTCCTTCCATTATAGACCTTTACGAAAATATAGAACTCTTCAAAAATCAAAAAGCTTTTGAGTTTAAGGAGATAAGGTTTTAATTCTAATGTCTGCAATTACAACCTGTATGTCGAAAGCCAGAATACTAATTAATAATCTTCCTTTAGCTGTCATATTAGTCAACAGCTAAAGCTTACCAAGTTGCTAATGTAACTATTATTTTGTTAAGCCAGAACAGTTGCAAGTGACAAAAGAAGCGCTAATGGGTATTAAAAATCCACTAATGTCTTCACGGTGTATGCGGGATTTGGTGCCTAGCCGTTTTGCAACCGTTACCTAACTAACAAAATTAAATAAATAAAATTTGAAAGTAACACTAGCTAGACATATTCAGGACATTTATTACCTACATGCGCAGACGTACCAATAACCTATTGGTGATCAGTGTGCCGTATCTAGTGTATGCCGTGTGGTAACGGTAAAGTTGAATACAATTGTCACCACCATCTCTCCCTCAGGTGTAAGGCGGCTAAGGATAAAAACAGTTATGAGTAATGGGTAAGGAGTATAATGCGATTTATGTTACATTATGTATATTTCATGGGATCTAGCTTAATTGGCAAAATTGGTGTTAATTTACCATTGCCTACTCCTTCGGGGATATAGGCGTGATTTATGTATGTATGTAACAAATGAAAGAGATTTATTTGGCAGCAATTATACCTATTATTATTAAGTCATATTGAGGAAAAATGTACTTATCATTTACAAAAAATTAGGTACCTAAAGTACCTAACGTGTAATGCGAAAAGTACTTGATTCTGAAGATACACTTGCGTCAATACTGTATCGGATTGGTGCACTGTGTTTTGCAACTGTTACCTAACTAGCAAAAGTAAATAAATAAAATTTGAAAGTAACACTCGACATAATTATTTGGAGTCTTTACATATGCAGATGCACCAATAACCAATTCGATCGATGTGTGAGGGACATCGACCTGTCACTATTATTGACTTCCTGCCTAGATCTCTTTTGATGTAATAAAATTATGTATTAACTATTGCCTTATAACATACATAAATCACGTCTATTTATCCCCTAAAGGTACGCAGATGTGAAAAAACACCAACGTTTCGCCCATTAAATCAAGTTCCATGCAATAATAGGTGGCGAGCCTCATGTCATCTATCGAGCACGTAAATAGCAGTATGTATACTAGGTGGTATAAGAATGATGCTGCTTTACGCTGCCCATTACTTATCGCCGTCTACCTTAACCCTTAGTAGCCTTTACGACACGCACGGAAGAGATTGGGGTGGTGTCATTATGTATACTGCTCTGCCGTCACCACACGGCGTTAACACTTATAAAATTACCTGCCAGCATTCTGTACCAACGGCAGGCGACATTCTAAGAATCTAATTTCATCGAACTATTCGAAATAATTGATGTGTAAATTGCTAAGTAGCCAGAGTGACAATTAAGACAAGCCACTTGGCAGTTTCAATACGCAGCCTGCCCTGTAATTAAGCTTTCAACGGACTTTATGAAATTGATACGACAAACAGTGAACCTTGGTTGTTTTTTCACGACCCCAACGTCTCCCGCGGATGTCATACGAGACTGAACCGAGTTCACCAACACGTAAAAGTAGCGATTCAAAGTTAACCATCTATTTTTGATATTTCTTCCATACGATAAAGTGTCAAAATCATTCAAATACGATAAAATTAGTAATAGCCTGTTTTATTGTTGGTGAATTCCAGCCTAAGGGTTGAGACAGCGGATAGGTAAAAGGCAGCAGCGTTCCTCTTATACCACCTAGCAATATGCTGCGGTTTACTTTCGCGGTAAACGGCAATATGCTCGCTACCTACATGTGAGCGAAACGTGGATATGATAAATCTCTGACTTCGGGATAAATATAGGCGTGATTTATGTATGACGTTTTTAAGATTGGCTTTCGAAAGGAGTATTGATAGATCAAAAATATTAGTAGCAGCTAGCTAGATAGCAGCGGACGCGGGTTCGATTCCCGCCTCAAGATCATAATTTTTCGAAATTCTCTTTCTAACCACCAAAATCTTTGTACTAATTTTTCTAACATTTATATAATGTTAAAATTAAAATCGAATAGTTTATAAAGCAAACCCAAGCTTAACCGAACGCACGGTATTTGTAAAAATATCTGCTTTGGAATGTTTGAAATTTATTTCTACATTGCGAGGGTACCCGTTGGCTTACAACGTGAAGTGTAAAGGTTAGAAGAATTTCAGCACGATAATTAGTGTATTGGGTGGCCGAGCGGTTAGGCACCTGCCCGGATAGCAGCGTACGCGAGTTCGATTCCCGCCTCAAGATCAGAATTTTTCGAAATTCTTTTTCTAACCACCAAAATCTTTGTAAAAATATTAGTGTCATTATTAAGTATTGCAAATTTTACTGCAAGGTGGCCAATAACTATGGCTTTATGCTTGTTAAATATTGACATAATCCAAGTTCGCATATAAAAAACACAAACAATGCTTTTCATGCTAGCTTCACCTATGAGACCTTCTGTTTTCACACCTTTTTCTGGGAGTATTGTATAGTAGTGAAATTCATTGTCTGTGAATATGCATATGACAAGCTTAACTGCACACCAGTCTGCTATTACATAAATTGCCAAAGGTTAGTCATCGGATGGGTTTCCAATGGCACTTGGATAAAATAAACTACTCTGGGGGCCTACCGCCTAACTCGATTGCTAAAGCAAAAGCTATAGTTTATGACGTCATGCTGTCATTTCGCACCAAATTTACCTAAACTATTAGCGATAGCTTTGAACGAATGATCACCGAATGATTTTGTATGAATTTGGCACAAAATCCGTGCCGCCTAAAAATTCAGGATGGCTGCTATAGCCGTAAGTGCATTGCAATATAGCTATCATCAGCAATCGAGTTAGGCGGTAGGCCCCCTGGGCTTCATGGGAAATGGCAAAATGGCACTATGAATTAGTGATCCTGGATCCATGAGTGCTATAACATGAAATAAGCAACGGTCGGTCATCAGATGGATGACCAAAAAAAGCTGCTTCGAGATTCTAAAATATTCAGCCCGGACAGTTGGTTCTCCACAGGTTTCCACATGTAGTAGCCATTTGTCTGATTTTTAATGTTCCAATGTGTGTTTATCACATAAACATAATAAACATTGCCCCTACTAAGATTCAAACCTAGGACCTTATGACAAATAGTCAGAGATCTGACTCTACGAACAAACTAGCCGTCTTATAGACTAATTGTCCTAATTTTATTAGAAGCAATCACGCAATACATAAAAATTAAATAGTACAAGCCAAAGAGCACTATATCAAATAATCTATTTTTCGATTCAGATAGTGAAATATCTATTATCTATCTAATGCGAATACAGTACATTATTTAACTCTTCTAAAAAAATATAGAAAGTCAACCAAAAATATTGCGTATCTCAATTCTTTCTAAATAACTAAACGACTTATCTAAATACCAGACTTTAATAAATGGTTTAGTTAAAAAGACAACGTACTGATTGTCTCAGATTTTTTTGAAATTACGTTTATCCATATAATTAAAAGAAAATCATTACAATACAAATATAAAAAACTGGGAAAATTTACTTTTGGAAAATAGGTAATAAGTAAATATTTATTACGTTGAATTTCACACCAAATTATCGTATTTAGTCAACAACTTAATAAACCTTACCTTCATAATACGAATGCTCGTCATCCTTAAGTTATTCCACGGCGAAAGTCACTTATCACCGTCTGTATTCAGTCACCACACACTGACCACACGTAACCGAAGTGCGAAAGGGATAACAAACTGTTCCACAACGCTGTCACGATATACCCGATTCAACAAGGACAAGGATCCTTTTTTAAAGATGGCGCTAAATGCAAATGTCAAATTTGGCTCGTTTTCAAAGATGGCGCCAAACCGAAACGTCAAATTCAAGTTGCTGCAGTGGCTTTCGCGCTATAATGCACGTGCGTTGCCCGCGACGTCGATTCACTCTCACCAACCGGCGGTTGTCAACTTTTCTTTTTATTTTAAGTGACGATCCCCGCTCTTGGCGATTGTGTATTACCGCACAGCACCGAGTCAGTATTATCAAAACAAAATTTGGGACATTAGAACGTTGTACTTAGTGGGAACTTGTTGATTTGGAAACGTTAAAACTAACAATTTGCAACTGGGTGGATTGGATGTCACCCGTGCTAGACACAAGTGGCGATGTTCTACTGCACTTATTCATTTTAACCTGAAAAAAATGTGAAAAATAACGGACTGTGTGCCAGCCCTAACTCGCTCCAGGGGTGTCGTACAAGTCGACTGTCGCTTCAGCAGGTTGGGTCACTTAATGGTGGTGGACAAACCATTAACAAAAGCATACCCAAAAGTAGGTTCAGGCAGGCGGCCGTGTAAAACCTAATACTAAACCTAGAGCAACGCTGCTGACCATTACTCTCATCGCTAACTTTAGGGGTAAAGTTAGCGATGTGAATAATGCATGGTAATATTATCTATGTCCCTTGTTGTTATTGACTTACAAGTAAATTAATAAATGTAAGGAACTTGGTGTGTTATTTAATTGAAATTTCCATTATACTCGAATGTTTTCATCATCACCAGCCCTTTTAATGTCACCACTGCTAGGTCTCGGGCCTTCCTTAAGGATGGAAGAATATAGGCAGATCCACTATGTTCTACCATCCATACGGAAGGCCCTCCAATCTCCGTCTAATTTTTTAGTTAAATTAAAATGTAACACTAACTGCCGCACTCAGAGACGTCAATTAACTTTAATGAGTATTTAATGTCAAAAATTTTCATTCAAATCTAGACCATAACTCCGGCAAGAATAGAGACTAGTTTTGAATTGTCATTTTTTGAAGTTAAGTACTCATTAACGTTATTTGACGTCTCTGAGTGCGGCAGTAAAACCTTATCAATTTTAACTATTTACTCAAAAAAATTATGGAAATGTGTGGTGAATTGCACGATCTACTATTTATAGATCACCTTGTATTGGCTTGTATGAAATTCATTCAAAACAGTAGAATACCAAAAACCATGATACAATATGGCCAATATAATAGTGCTTACCAAACCTATGATTCTATATTTTCATAGAAATGATGACCAACACAGGTTCGGGTTACAGTCCCCTGATTGACTGAAATCATTAACTGTTTATGATTTCTCTGTCATAGGCCTCTATTGACTTAATTAACATAACTATGAAAATAGATTTTCTGTACAAAACCTTGAGTAAAAAGAACAGCATTATTGCTAATTGTGTAGGATATTATTCGCAAGGATAAATTAAGTAATTTACACCACACAGTAAAACTCAAATATCTATCTAAATATTTGTTACCCAACTCGGAAAGAATTTAGTGGGTAAGAAGTATCGAATAAACAATAAAATTGAAATTTGAAGATTTGAAGGTGTTAATAGTACCATTAAGTTATAACATCTTTATAATTATTGCCACATGTTCTTCCTTCTGCAAGGTTTTTTTAATTCTTTAGTTATTAGCTGACATTTTGTATAGAGAAAAAGAGGTCATAATTATGATGTCCTGTTTCGGAAATCGAACCCGCGTCCTCCATTGGCCGAGTCGCCACACAGAGCGGCTCAACAATCTCTGAGTTTATATATCTAACGTTTATAGAATTTTCTAATAAAAATTAACCAATGATATTTCGTAAAATTTTTATGAAGCCGTAAAGACTGATAAGAGTAAATTCATTCAGCTTATTGTTCTATTGGTCATCTTAAATAAATTATTTAATTACTATTGAATGACGTATGAGGAGCTCGATTGCGCAGTTGCTTAGCGCGTTCGGCCTGCGGATAACGGTGGATTGGGTGGGTGATCAAAAATATACTATCTCGAGTTCCTCCATGCTTTATTGCTCCATGAAAATAATAATATATCATAAAAAAATCAAAGCAATAACAAAGGATAATGGCTCAAAATTTGCATCTATCAGGATTCAATCTTAGACAACATGTAACATAAATAACTTACACCCTGAAACTACCCATCCCAAAATAAATAAATCATCGTCATCATTATCACTCAACCGAGAGACGCCCACTGTTAGGCATAGGCCTTTCCCAAGGATCTCCAAACTGATCGGTCCTGCGCTGCCCGCATCCAGCGACGGAATTTGTAATGTTTTTTGCTTCCCCAGGCAAATAGTTCGGTCAGTGAAGCAAAATGTAGAGAAAATAAGAAATTTAATTTTACAATTTTGAATTATTGATATCACAATAGTTTTAACATGATTAACGGCGGGCTTCTATCTACAGTTATAAGTAATCTTACTATAGTTTAGTTGCCTGGCATTTTTTGTTATTACGATAAATAACTGCAGTTGTTAAGCAACCAAACTGTGCTAAGTCTATCTTTAACTGTTGATAGAATATTAAAACGGGCCGTAAGTTAGCATGGTTAGTGTTCAGGGAGCTATTTATCTTACATGTTGTATATTATAAACCAGTCGTTCAAATCTTGGATGAATGAAAGATGGGTGGTCACCATGTTTGACGACCGTGGCGTCAACAGTGGTGACACCCATCTTCAGAACCACTGTGGCGAAAGTAGTTGTAACGAGATTCAAATCTGAATGGTTAAACTTGCGCCATACGGATCCCCATAAAGCAAGTAGTGAGTGATAATCGTGTCGCTTACGAAAATATATCACAACTTTATGACTAAGGAAAGTTACACGCTTGCATTTTTCTTCTGATTTTATTGTATTTTTGATTCTTCTTCTTCCGGCCCTGTTCCCAGTTCATCTGGGGTTGATGCATAAGTATCTCCATCTATTAATTTTAGTCAGACGCTATCAAGCCATCCATTCCCTTTTGATTCGTATCATTCGTCACTCCAGAAAGGTGCTAGTACTGAATCAATGTATAGAAGAGGTGGAAATAGATCCAATCCATACTGCTCAAGGTTTTGATTTAGGTTTTACAGCCGGCCGCTTGCCTGACACCAATCCTCTTTGGGTCCATCGAATCCAATGCTGTTATTGGTAATTTGCCCTCCATCATCCGGGTGCCTATAGGTGCTTATTTCGGGCAATCTCCCATAGTTGACTTTTATGACACCTCTGGGGTGACCAAGGAGGAAACACACTTCGCATACAACATAGGTACTGCATACAAGAAGAAGTGTTTCTATACTTTCTTCTTATTCAAAACAGAGCGTACAATGTCATAAAATATTTATTGACATATTAATAACGATTAAAATTTCCTTGTATTGCTTTATGGGTAAAGTACCTACTATGGATGAGCGATATACCCGTACATGCAAAGAAAGAAAAAAAATCAATATAATTTAATTAAAGTTTTTAAAGTATGTACCAACGCCCATAATGGTACTCTTACGTATTGTCTGACGTGAGCGGTCTCCCTAAGATACGAGAATTATAACTACAACAAGTGTGGCAGGACGATTACCTTATTATTACATATATCTATGACGTTTTAGGCGAATGTGACGCCAGTGTGCAAAGAACGCAATCCACATAATGTTGACAATTTTGTAAAGAAACAGTGCATATACGCGGAACTCTGGCGCATGCGACAAACAAATTCAAGCCTTGTCACGCCGTTTTACGATCTAAATTAATATCGGGACGTAATTTTGTAGTTGCAGAATACTTTTGCAAGGCAAATTCAATGAAACCAGTGTTTTTATATTTTAATGATATAATTCACCACGTTAGCGCTTTGAACATGTAATTAAGCATCTTAATAATCTACATCAAATGCCTAATTTGTTACAGTTGATGACCAGCATAATTACTGTCACTGTATAAATGTGACTGTGAGGTGAACTTACAATCTTAACAATAAGACAATGATGATTCTATAATCTTAATGCGCCCATTCTCCTTATATTCTAGCATCCTTAAAGAAGGCTTGTGCCCGAGAAATAACACAAAGGACTGATGATAATGATTATATCGCTCTTTGAATAGAAGGGGTTACATTAAATTAAGCAAATTTAATTTATTAAAAGAAACAAAACAATTTAAAAAAAAAATCTTTATCTAATTCTTTACCTGAGCAGTTAAGGAGGGCTTGGACACTGGACTCCATCAAAAATCTAGCTAGGAGTCATTATCTTCATGCTTCTTCTTAGCTTATTTTATGGATATCCTTATATATTTATTCCATTATTATTGTTTTCATATTTATTAATAACACTTTAATTGTATTGTATTTATTCTTATTAAGTCCTCACTCTTGCACCCATTATTATTAATATCTATACATTTATTTTCTTATACTGCAGGTTGCCTGTAAGCAATTGCTGCTAAGCAATAAGGCCGCCTTTTGTACTGTCCTGTGTTATTGTATTTTTCTGCTCTTTGTTTTTTTTATGTGCAATAAAGGATATTTGAATTGAATTGAATTTGAATTTATTATATTATATATTATAACAGACGCGTATAAATGACTGAAAGAGACAAAAGACTTGATGTTGGTCCCTGTTTTATTATAAGATTTCTTACTATTTTGATGTATAAAAATGTTTGTTAAATAAATGTATGCGCAGGTTGTAATCGCATGAATTTTCTTCTTGTTGCAATTTAGTTTAGTTTAGTTTAGTTTAGCTGGGCTTTATCCGCACTTAGCCCCCTGATTGGGCCATTGTACGTGTCTCCCTATTATTGCTACTCCAACCATCCCAGATTATCCCAAAAACCTAGCAGTCTTTTCAGACTGCTGCAAGCTTCCGGGACCGATACCCCCTCCAGGGATACCCGCCATTTTGAATTTCGCGCGCTTACGTCACCTGGCGGCCCCCCCACCACTTGTAAAAACGGCGCGTCTTTTTAAAATTAAAATATCTCTAAAATGTTGTATGAAAGCTATTTTATAAATGTTGTGTTTCTGAAATCGTTATGAAACAAGCTATCTAGTGTATGTACACATTAATACAATTATACTGGAAATATGTTATTAATTCTATGTTGAAATGTATTTTTGAAATTTTTGACAGTTCTATGAAAACACAAAGGCAGCTCGAATAGGTACAACTAGTGACTCATTCAATTCAGTTAAAATGGCACCGTTTGGTTGTCATGTGTCATTATATACCGTCCTTGTTCTTTTCTTTACGCGTTGCATAAGTTAGAGCAGTAATAGATAAAATAAATCGCGTGAGTTGTGCTATAATACAATGTAGGAGCGATCGACCTCCTGGAGGCGGCTTGACAGATGTGCAGTTTTTGACATCGACCTCAATGAGGTGGCGTGACAGACGAGGGGATACTGGGGATTGGAGAAGCCTTGCCCGTTGATCTGCCACGCTCCTGCATTCTATAAGCACGTGCTGTGGCGTTTCTTCTGCCTCCATGCATCCTCTGCATAGAGGGCTGTCTGTCACCCCAATGGTAAATAGGTGCTTGTTTAGGTAACAATGGCCAGTTATTATGCCTATCACCTTTCGGAGCTTGTCCCTGTTTAAATTTATGAGCAAATCTTTTTGATGCCACCAGAACTGCATTCTTTGTTTGCTTGCACCCGTCATAATCTTCTCATCTTGTTGCAACTTATTTCGTATGTAAAATTCTTATTGCCATTTTTGTGGACTCTGGAAATTTCGATGACCTCCGATGAACTTTGGTAGAGATCCCCCTTGCCGAGATAAAAACCCAACACTAAGGCGACATTGATTGCGGTTTTCGTGTCATGTTTGTGTGCGGCGCAGTGAAAAACACGTGTTTTACAACGGCACTATCAAAATTTAAGCATTTTAATTTAATTAAAATTTTAAAGAGCAAATTTAAAGGTGTGAAGCTGAATTTAATGAGCAATTAGCAAGCACAAAGAATTTGGTGGTTAGAAAAAGTTCGAAAAATTATGGTTCAAAACCATAATTTTTCGAACTTTTGCGGGAATCGAACCATATCATTCATCATCATTTTCGAACTTTTTCTAACCACCAAATTCTTTGTACTAATTTTTCTAACATTTACAATAATGTTGAAATTAAAATCGAATAATAGGCAAGCTTCTTGGGGACCCGAATAGTCGAGAGCGAATAACCAACCCAAAAAGAGTTGTTGTCAGCCGGGCCGATGGTAAAACTTAAACCAAAACTTTGGGCAGTGGAATGTTTTCTTCTCAGTCAATGAAGAATAATGAAGAATAGGCAGCCAGAATTTCCTATTTTGTATCTCAGGTTTTTCATATCAAGGGAGTGTGGTATTTTGTAATTGATCGCAAATTATGTCCGCTATGTATGAATATTTATACAAACAGGAAAATGATTCTATATAAAAGTATTGGCAGTTTACGCTGTCATCAAACGCCACAGGGACTCGATTGGGAGAGACCGCGTTTACTGTATTTATTTCATCATTAATTTGACTTTGAAATTATAAAAATAAACTCTATAATGGCCTTAGTCAATGTAGCTTTTCATTTGGTAATTTTATTTTTATTTAATACGGCTAAATTGTATACATTTAAATATATGTCCGGTTGTTCCAAACAATTGATTTCTAATAGATCTTATTTGTTTTTAGGTGGTCTTTATGACAGTGGCGAAAAGTAATCCTGTTGAAGGTAAGAAAGTTTACATTAACATAAACACAAATACAGTCAATAGAACTTCAAAAAATACAAAACAGTTAAATATTGGAGATATTTCACGACTGTCAACTTAAAATAATTTATTTGATGTTTGAGCACAAAGTCTATAGACACAGTTCGACATATTATTATTGTGGTAATCTGACTACATATTACACATTCTACACTTGGACTTAAAAGCAAATTGTAGATGTTTGTTCAATATTGACCACTTGTTTTTAATGGCGGTCTCTACACTCACTATAATTGTAATTGTCTTTACAGTTCCGCCAATCATCACAGTACCAGAGGAGTGTATGGATAAGCAGCTTTGCGACGTAGAACCAGAAAACTACCCTCAATCTTATTTCGACGAATTTGTTGATTCTTTGGTGAGTAGAAACAATAATCCCAAAATTAGATGTATTCTTAACAATAATTTTACAAATCTATTGTGCTAAATATACACAGATAAGTGGCCACACGTAACAATATACATGTATAAAACGCCTGGTGGTGTATTTACACAAATAGGGAGCGAGCATATTGCCATCAACTGGAAAAGTAAATCGCAGTATAAATTGCTACCAGGAACGTTCAATTTCTAAAAATACCTGATGTTGTTGTCCTGATGCGGGAATCGAACCCGCGTCGTCCGCAAATTGCGTTACATTAGGGCACCGAACTTCATATTAAAATTTAATATAGCCTTAACCACCAAAAGGTGATATATTGATATTCTTCTAATTATTAATTCTAATCTTGTCTTTTTACTGGTTTCCTATAAACATTAACATAATTTGATGTTATATTACATCCAAATTATTGGGTATTTTATCTCTATGTGGCGATGATTCAATCAGAATTTCTTCGATCAGTCTTAAATTCGATGACCTCACTAACAGGACTTATATTCAAATCACTCAGTACATTATTTAATTTTGATTATTTTATATTTTTTACAGAATGATAAGGACTTCATGTTGACTGGCCAGTACGTGAGCGATATATTAGAAATAACTAATGTAGATGAGGATAACTGTGGTACCAGAGAGTCGGTAAGCTTAAATAATCTATTTCAGTAAAATTTGTTTTGTGTAAACGTAAATACGGAGATATAAATATGGAATATAAATATGGAGATTTTATGTGCATCTCGGTATTTATATACCTCAGTACCTCTTGGTATCTCTAAGTCAGATTGCATAGATCTTTCTTTAATATTTCTTAGAAATAAATGTCTAACACCACATAGTCAAAATAGTAAAGCATCAATTTTCAATCAAAGTTGTACCATTGTTTCAGATAGTGAAACCCTTTGTGTTAAGATCAAACATGACTTCTAAATTGGTAGTCCAAACAAAGTATTACCAGCAACGAGTCAAGCAGACAGAATGCTTGTAAGTATTTTTTATCATTACAATTCAAGCTTCACACGACTGGGGAACAAGTTTTGCATTTGTAGAACATACTATAATTATTATTGGACCTTAATGTGAATTGGTAGCTTCTAAGGGCTGCTGATCTATCAAAACTGTTTCAAGTGTAACCTTCGAAGAACCGAGAAGCTTCAATATCATCTCTTTCATGGCCGACCTATACAAACATTGCATAAAACAGATCATAAGTGTTCACAGCTGTAGCATCGGGCTCCTTCTTTGAATCTAACTCAATATAGCTGAAAATCATTTGAAATGTTTAGTATTTATAGTTTCGTGAATATAAAAGTTGGGAAGCTACTTATTCATGTGACTATTTTTTTTTAAATATGTATAGTCTTATCCATCACTTCTGAAGTGTAATTATTTCGTAAAATTTTCAAATATCTACCAAGAATTTCGATTTTCGATTTTTATGATAATTATTTATTACAGAAACATCGATCAAACGTGCTTTGACGCGATTTTGAAGCCAGGCTATGTCTCCAAATGCACCACTACGTATGGTACTCTTAAATTGTACGTCTACAACACGGAAACCCAGAATTACGAATACGAAACTGTAGAAATTCCAGTGTGCTGTTCTTGCAGTCTGAAAAGCACCATCTAGAAAATATTTCCTGTCAATTGTAACACGACATATTCATGAGCACAATTCCACACGGAGAAGGCAGTAAAAATAACCAACTTTTAACATAGTTGAAGCTAATGATAATTATTTTCGCTATAAATATTTGGAACCAATTTGCAGGATATTCAGTATAATTTGCATACAAGTTTATGTTTATTTTAATTTTAATACAAATTCATGCGACTACCTCGGTATAAAATTAGTCTATAAAGTCAAAATTTAGTTAAAATCTGTAACAAGGAATTTGTAAACCTTTGTAATAAATATTAACCGAAATAGTAGCCTTTCAGGTATGGCTGTATGATTTTCCTTGAAGGATATAGTTTTATATTCTGCATTTAGTTTTACTAAAACTGTATCATTGTTTATGGAATATTGTAAACAGACAAGAATATCCTTATGAATATTGTAAAATATTACAAGAGCTATGTGCGCTTGCAACGGAAGATAATGAATATCTATACAATTTTGTGTGGATGTGTAAGACAATGAAAGATATTACCAAAACTTTTATAATACCGGTATAGATTCTATACAAAATAAAAGGTATCTGGGCTATTTTTGGTTAAATCCATATATAGACAATACATGGATTTAACCAACAATAAACCTAGAAATAATTGTAAAATATTTAATAATATTACTAGCATAAAGACTCTATTAGCCGCTGGCTCGGCTTATGGTAGAGAAAAAATTTAATGGGGTGTAAATAATTTGGCACCGATTGATAGTAAATATTTTAATGTGAAATCCGAAGCTGGTCTTCTGTGTTATGTAGTTGTAATAATTACAAAATTTTGATGTTTGACAAGAAGAATGTTTGTAAGAAAATTAAAATTGGTTTTAAGAATATATTAATGATTATTTGCATGTGTCCTTTTTTATTTTTTCTAATTCCTAATTAATTTCGACCAGATCAATTTTTCGATATCTTAAAAATAGTTCGGTGTAGTCACTGGACTCTTGTTTCTACCTCTGTACTTCGTCATACCCTGAGATGAGAGCCCCTATTTCATGTATTTTTTTTTAAACTAACAAAATCTTTAATTTCCCATAGACCATACAGAATTTTGATTATTATGAACTTACTGTTTTCTTGGGTGATATCGGTAAAATTAATTAGTCACGTAGGACATCTAGAATCTTCACTGTACCCCAACTAGCTCAGCCATACACGTCGTCCTCAAGTTCCAATATTCAAACAGTGAGAAGTGCACGATGAAGATGTTAACCCTGTAGCTAATTAGATAAATAGCATGATAATAATTTTAGTGCAGCTACATCAGAAAATGTTGCTCTAAAATAGATTTCGCTATGCAAAGAAATTCTAGCTTTCCATGTCTTTCTAAAACTTACAAAAAAGATATCGTTTGCTAAAAAGAAGTAAATAACAAACAAACTACATACATACATAAATCACGCCTATATCCCCTAAGGGGTAGGCAGAGGTGAATTAAACACTCACTCTTCGCCAATTAAGTTAGGTCCCATGTAATAGGTGGCGACCGGTATTGCCATCTATCGGGCAAATAAATCGCAGTTTATTGCTAGGTGGTATAATAGGAATTCTGCTGCCCATTACTTATCGCTGTAATTACCTTTAGTCGCCTTGTACGACTCCCATGAGAGAGATGGGGGTGGTGACAATTGTATTCTACTCTACGTCACCACACGGCAAACAAACTAAATTCCCTATTTAATTCGATTATAAATATAAAATGGAAATCTTTTGAAGAATTTAAGGAAACTGAAGATGACTTGAAAATTGGGGGTAAATCGAATACGAGACTCCTTTTAGGTAACCCCCTAAAATAAGTACTTTTCATGCGAAATATTAAGCAATTATCACGTTATTGCAGGGGATCAAAGTCCAAATAATATCCCATTCTCTTCAAGTACATTATTTCCTTAAATATTTGATTCATAAAAATTATTTGAAAACAGTAAATTACCACTAACTGATTCGTTGTGTAACATTCTAGACGCAACGTCATTTAGGGCACGCATAGTATTACGCGAAAGAGAATCGTCATTGTCTTTAAGGATCTTGCCTTCTTAAATTAAAGCTTACATCATATTTTTCACACAATTTAAAAATGTCTCTGTGTCATAAAAACTGATTTTACTTCAATGGATTGGAATAGATTTAAATTCATCTTGAGACAAATAATTTAGATACACTTATCACCGAATAAGCATGTTCCGTAAATATGCCAGCCTCGATTCCCTCCAGGTATCATAAAAGTCGACTAAGCGCCCAGTGTGACCTGAAATGTGAAGGCAGACCACCAACAACAGCGTACCCAGAGATCGGTGAAAGGCAGGTCGGTGATAAGCAGGCGGTTGCAACTGAAGGTAGAGAAAATGGTGACAAGCGACAGCTCAACCCACAATTGATAAAAATATTGCTTTAAAACACTTTGCCTTATTTAGATGGTGTTCGAAGCCTCCATTCAAGCAAAATTAGCCTGTTTGGTTGAATGTATTACAGAAATAGTCTTGCATTGGTACTTAAATTTATTAATATTATATAATTTAAATATTATAATACGTGATCACATAATAAAGTGTGTAATTAATTATACTGGGACAATCAAAATATTACGTTAGTGCAATGACGGTGATGTTGGATTTGTTGACGTATTTGCTATCTTCAAAATTTTCCCTGATCCTTACAGCATCAGGAAAAATCTATTTGGGACATAACAAATATAGCAAGACAGGAAACTATTATAGGAACAGGAATACTAAATAATTTATCCTCACATCGTAAACTGACATAGGTAACAGCTATTTATTAATAGGTTAGTAGTTAGGACAAAGAAGATCTGATATGGTCATATGGGTCCATGGAGTCGCAGAGGGGGAAGCTGGGTTCAGTGTCAGGAATTTGTTCCTTAAAAGTTAGCTTTAGAAGCTTTGGATCTCGTCGTCGAAGCTCTAGTCATGTCAAGGTCTTACTAAATGATCGAACATTTATTTTTAAAAAATACACATCACGAAAATTACTTCGAAACATTGTATTATAAATGAATTACATTGAGACTTATTTTTGCATGAAAAGCGCTTTTGATTTGTGTCTCATATAGTTTGCCTAGCTAACCTCAACTGCAATGTATGCATCAACGATATTCCTTTAATTAAATTATTCCTTTGTTATTTGAACATCATAAATCTTAGAAAAAAATCAGTAAATAATTTACACTCAAATGGATGCGTGTCCTTAGTGTAAGGTACAGACAACAGCACATCAGACGATACAAAACGTAAAATATATTTAATTGATTGTTAAACTGAATATGTTTAACACAAAGCACAAAGAAAACTCTATGCATTGTGACCTGACGGGCCGGTGAATAGACATAGAAAATGTTTAATAGGTACCTACATACTTCGAAATTCAGAGTGCAAGCAGAAGTTCTAAGATTGTGTGCGTGGGTGTTTGTGTGTGCGTGTGGCTTAAAGTTTAAAGTAATCAGTAGGACTTTAATGTAAATAAAAATATGTCGCTCTGTATGTTCTATAGGTGTTGAGGTACTGGGGTCAGTCCCAATCACACAAGGATCTAATTAAATATGGGTTTCTCACCTACTGCTTCAAATAACGCTTTACAAACGTAAATGTGTGATTACGTGATTTTTTGCGGTAGGTATTAGTTTTTGTGACAATACTTCAATGGCGGAATTTGGTAAATTCCAAGGCTTTTAATAGTCTTCTGTTATGTTCAAGAAGATAGGATGCTCCATGGGGTATTTTATGTTTTGATAAGTGTTTGATTTTTTAAACAACGTAGTGATGAAACGAAACGAAAAATCTTAGCATTCCGTGCGGGTGCGGGGTATCCATAGTGTGGCAGAGAGGGAAGTCAGTAGCAGCACTTGGGACTTATGACCCAAGTATGGGTTTACGGGGTTCCTTCACAATATGTCAACACTCACCTTCATCAATACCTAACTTCGTATACATATGTAAGGAAATTAATTTGTTTTTAAAACATTTTAAAGGTGTAAAATGTGTTTAACTATGCAATTTATTTATATAATTCTCTACGACTTTAAGTACTCTGTAACACAACTAAACAAGTTTAGGAATTAATATGCGTTAAAGTACTAAGCAAATTAAAATGGAATGAATAATAAGCGGTTAATTAATTTATTAGTATAAATCCCTTCGGGAATAAATAGGTCTGAATTATGTTTGTATTATTATATCATTATATATTATCACAAAATTTTGTATTTTATATTACATCGTTATGAGAAATGGGATGAAACTATCTGACCACAGAGTAAAGAAGTTATGACTATCATAATGGAATCATCTGCTTCCGTCCTATCATGAATGACTGTCCATGTAATAGAATTGTTTTAAACATCGCCATAAAAGTATTTAAATGCAATACATTTAAATAATGATATGGTAATTATCAATGAAAAATTCTACTCCTTGGACAGTCATAACAGGACGGAAGCAAATACTTCCAGATTCATAATGACTTACATGTTTTTATTAAAAAAAAGAAGTTGGAAACCGTTCAAATTATAGAATGTTGACTATGATTGGATTGTACAAAATAAGAATACCCAAATAGCAATAATAATAAAAGTATACTTAAAAACACATTATTTTCTGGTCACATAGTTCAAGTAGCGAATAGTTTAATTTAACTTGTCAATTTTCTAAAATAAATACTTAATTATAATTGTAGCCACTACGAAGTAAAATCGCACAGACACAAAAGAGTAGGTATTGCTATGATGAATTATTTAAACGGTTCATTTAAATAAAATCTTCAAATTCCTCCAAATCCTAGCCCCATTCATAAAACCAGTTGTTTATACCGTAGGTATTAGCTACTATCAACTCGATTAGGATAGTGGTTTTCCTCTGACGAAAGCTTATTCGTGTGACGTCACAGAGACAGCATGTCACAGCTTATCAACTAAAAAATGGTGACATATGTAATGTTGCTATGCAATTTCTGTATTACGTATTAACTTATCGCCGCATTACATCATCGATGAACCATAAGTTGCGGATTTGAACAGGAACGGAGCTTCCTGGGAATACCGTCATAATAATATTAGTATATAAGTTTTAGCGGATATATTGTCGTCGTTACAGTTCGAGCCGTGGCCTCACACTGATCACTGGTGTTTAAGTAACTACTTCATCTACACATTCGTATTCTCAATTAAAATGATTCGACACCTTCTGGTTTTGGTAAGTTTTAGCATTACTATTAATATTCGTGTAAGATGTAGTAGAATTTGAATTTCTGTTTCGAGACACACAAGCAGAAATTTCTCGAAAAATCGTGCGCATGCATCATAGTAATGCATAATAATTCTAATATTTTCGCACTTTTTTAAATGTCGAATTGAAAAGCTATTAATATTCAGTGTCAAAGTAAAATACTCCATGTTTATTATTTTCTATGTAATGTAGGTTAAGTAATTAGTTTCGACTTCAGTGTTTACTAAGGAAAATGGATTGCCTATAATTGATCCAGAAATAACGCATCGTGACGGAAAATGTGAGCTTCCATAGTTTCAGCTTAACACTTATTCTATCTAGGAAACAACTTTTACAAGTTTACTCGAGTCGGGTTCAAATTCAAATAGGGTTATTTGAATTACTTACATGGAAAGTTAAATGGTCAGTCAACGAGAAAAGTGTAGCTTAGGAAGTTTGGAAAATTTTGAACATTAGTTTTAGTGACCTCCGATGCTGAATTTTTCTGATGTTAGAACATTTTTAAGTTTTATTTTGGAAAAAAATTAAATTTTGTAAGGCGACGTAAACGCTTGTTAAGCTATTTTGATCGTCTAGGGGCCCCATAACACCCCAACCGACCCCTTTGTTAATACAGGAGTGAATTTTTATAAGTGCCTATCATTGCTTTCAGGTTGGATTCTGCATCTTTGCGCAAGCCCGACAACTGCCACATCCCAATGGTAAGAAACGCCTGAACTATGTAAGCCTTTCATTATGATTAGGTTATTCTATACTATTCGATTTTAATTTTAACATTATATAAATGTTAGAAAAATTAGTACAAAGATTTAAAATAAAGTACAGATTTAAAATAAAATAAAGTACAAAAATTCAATGGCACCTGCTCGGATAGCAGCGGACGCGGGTTCGATTCCCGCCTCAAGATCATAATTTTTCGAAATTGTTTTTCTAACCAACAAAATATTTGTAGATTATTACTATGTTGAATTGAAATACTACCAACCGAAATGGAATTTGATGCAAATATGCAGCTTAATGTTGACTGAAGTTTTTTTTTTATTCCGATAAAATAATTTGGAATCTAATTGTTAGCTAGCTTGTAAGCATGAAGCACTTTTGAATTTTTAGCTGATCTTCCTCTGTCTAACAACTGTAGTTGCAGGGACCCATGGACAAACTTTGGTTCTGGTTACAAAAAACCAAATAATGTTCAATATCCAAAAATATTTTCATATTATATATTCGTGGTTACCACACATATTATATTTCGCACCAAGACCACTTCACTTAGTTTAATAGTGTGGCTCGGGGTGCAAAATTCATAATTAATATTAGTTAACTGAATTTTCTTTTCTATTTCAGCCCAAATGCCGGATATTTGCAACGGAAAGTTGTATTGCTTCCAGAAAAGCAATGAATATCCGGATGAGCTGATCGAGAACATAATGACTGAATTGGTAAGCTCATATTAAAGTAAAGCTAATAACCCAGCATAATCCCAGAAGAAGTGAAAATATTCGATTAGAAAGTTAAGCCTGATAATTATTAACGGAATCATTGATGCCGGGTTTTTCATAAGGATACTTTCCTACATTCTTTCGTTGAATGCAGCTATAAAAGACCCTTGATGCGATTAATTCCAAGAATAAGTTTCTGCAATGGATATTTGTATTTCACTGTGGTTCAATATCCTACTCTTAGATCGGCTAGTTAATTAAACCACTGTTAAAACACGTTTGAACAACGGATAGGATATTGGGGCATAGCACATTTTACTAGAAAACCCAAATTGTATGTTCGCCAAATCAAACGACAGATGCAATTTTACCAAAAAAATATGAAAATTTAATAGGTAGTACACATTCATATTATGATTGGATTGGTTAATGTTATACTGAGAAATGTCATTATTGATTTTATCTACCTAAGCATCACTAGTATGATGGCAGTAATTAAATAAAAAAGAGATTACAATAGTTATTTGTTGTACGTGAGTGCAAAGTTGTTTTTTAACCGCGTGCTCAATTTTGATGACCGAGCTAGCGAAGGATTCTAAAATTGAATCACGAGCGTAGCGAGTGATTTAAAAATTAGAATCCTGAGCGATAGCGAGGGATGATTCCCTCGCTATCGCTCAAAGCGCTCTAAAGAGCACAAGGTGAAAAATCTTTGCACTCACGTACAACAAATAACTATTGTAATACACAAAATACCCATTTACCAAGAAACACCCAAAAAACACCCATTCACCCAGAAACACCCACAAAACACCAATTCACCCAGAAACACCCACAAAACACCCATTCACCCAGAAACACCCACAACATCAGACACCTGCAACTTCCACCCAGTTACACCCACAATACTCACCTATCCATTCAGACACACCCACAAAACACCCATTCACCCAGATACACCCACAAAACACCCATTCACCTAGACACACCCACAAAACACCCATTCACCCAGACACACCTCCAACACCCACCCATCCACCCAGCCACACCCGCAAAATTTATCCAGACACACCTGTAAGTACCTAATAAAAATTACCGTCCCTAATGGAGTTCCGAGACGGTCAATCAGCTTGAGTCAAGCACGTTGATTTTCTGTATGTTTTTGTTCCGTTGCTAGCGTAAACATATCAAACAAACCTAAAAAGCTTTTAAATGCTTGACTCAAGCATCAAGCAAGCATTGTAGACGATCAAAATGTTTAAAGCAAGATTGTCGCCAACCTGATTGACCGTCACGGAACTCCAAGGTTTTAACAAATTTATGACGTGAAAAGAAAATGGCGCGCGCAAAGTAAATTACAAAAAAAGTACACCAAGAAGGTTCCGAGTCTGAGTTTTTAACAAATTAAAATAGGTTGCATGATAATTTCGGCACCATGGAGGTAGAAATAAATAGGTTTAATGATGTTTTGAATTCACAAACTCATTGCACACGATGTTCTAAATTCAAATTTACTTTACCCTCTAGAGGATAAAAACGGCTTTTGCACTCAGATATCGAAGAGCAAAAACGCTTTTTCCGAGATGGTGGGATGAAAAAGAATTTTATTCACAATTTTTGTTTTATTCATAAGGTGGTTTTTCAATTTATTTAAACCATATACATATAAAGCCTGTTATTACTGTAGAATGTAGATCAACATCATTTGTACTAAGAACATTTTCTACCGACACCTGCCCAATGTCCGGCCTTTTTATAATCGAACGTATCAAATAGAAACACCTTTTGCATAATGCAGTTGAGCATCACCATTCAGTTGATTCATGATCAACTGTTAATTTATCAACTTTTTTACTACCTTTTTATCGTTAGAAAGAATAACAGAAACTCTGGGTTTTATATGGAAGCAAATGCAAATCTTAACGTTTACTTCAGAATCCGAAATTGGTGGAAGGCGGCAATGAGATTGGCGACAGGAAGGGCTCCGATAAAGAAGACGATGATTGCGAGCGACAAATCAATGTAAGTCATAAGGCCCCCATTCACACGACGGACATTCCTGCAGGCATGCCTGCAGTCTGCCCGCCGGACCTCATTTGTATTAAGTCTGTGCGAAGTTTGTCTAGTGTATGGCCGCCACAGTCAGTCCGGCAGACTGCCCGCCGGGCAATCTCACAGGCATGCCTGTGGGCACGCCCGCCCGGACCAAACTTCTATAGGTTTGCGCGATGTTTGTCTAGTGTGTGGCCGCCATTAGCGGATACAATCAATATTAGTAAAGTCTAACCCCCTTAATCATAAAACACTGTTTTAACTTAAGCACAGTTTAAACTGCAACACTCTTTTAACTAAATCACTGGTCTATCTCTTTTTGTCAAACTGTGTTTACGCTGTGACGAAAAGAGACAGATCAGTTATTCTGATAAAACAGTTTGAGAACCTGATTTGTTATTATGAGTAAGGGAGTAAATTTATTATACAAGATTTAATAAGCTGATCCTAAACGAAATTAGACAAGGCCAGTGAGATTCTAAATTCGTTGTGTTGTATTTTCAAGTCACAATTTAAAAGATATTGTTTTAACGCAGAAACGTTTGAATACAAATACAAAGAGCGCTTGAGTAACTATTATCATTTCCAAATATTCAGTATTAACTTTCTCAGGGTCGTTCCCTTTTATACCTTCAGTCCTGAGATAGAGTTCAACTGCTATGCAAAAATAAAAATATCATTATAAAAATCCTTTAGTAAATTGTATTTATTTCCGGTATGATAATTATAGTTGAAATAAACACTCCTAACTGTTTTATTTACTGATGATTAATATTTGCTTTATTATGAATCAATACTTGATTAAAAATTTGTATTTTCTGCAATCACATAAATCAATTGAATTTATTTTTCAGTTCGAACCAATTTACGAGATCGTAGACGACGACAATACTGTGAGATACGTAGTACAATCTGAGACCACTTTCCTTCAAAAAATCAGAACAGAATCCTGTATGTAAGTACACAATTTATTTTAAATAATTATACCTTATTTAGAAGCATTTTATGTACCCGTCGCCTTTCTTCAATATAGATTATTAGAAGGCAAGCTAAGTTATTTTGAAGTTTTCTCATCAACTCCTAATACAATCATTATAGCAATTGAGCCGACAAAACAGCTTTGTCTTATTGCGGTGAGTCTTGTGTAGGTAATTGACTACCAACAATACTTTTGAGATCACATTATTCCCAAACGATGCAGGTACCCAATAAAAATGTCTACTTACCTATACTTCAAAAGTAAATTTGAAATCATCAGAGAAACTGGATCCGATTCTACACAAGCGAAACGGCAGTTCACAAAAGGAGGTTCGCAATTCGGTTGGTTTTCTCATTCGACTTTGTGCTTTACTTCAACAAGTTAAGGTTGACAATAGATTAGTAAAATTGAATTTTTTGGGTAGTCTTATGTGTTGCTATTTAGCCCCATATAAATCATAATTTCAATACCAATTTTCTTCTTCCAGGAAACCAGGCCGCATTGAGGAGAGCAGTATCTTCATGCCCCACGAGCTCAACCAATGGTCTTTGTCGTGTCACGAGAAGAGAATCGACTACTCCTTCTTGGTACTCGCTAAAGACGGCAGCGGTTTCGAAAACGTAAAGGTCAAGGGTGGTTTGCCGGTCTGCTGCTCATGCCGCTTGGAAAATAACACGAAGAAGTAGTCAATACGAGTGTATACCAATCGATTTCCCCAACAAGACCAATTTAATCCCTTTCTAACAATCCACCTCCGTGATCTAGTGGTTCACCCACCTGAATTAGATAGGAAGGTACAAATTTGTACTGAGTTCGTTTGGTGATAAACTTCAAGTCTGCCTGGCTAGCTATACCAACCATCCTATCAAAATATGTGACCATAATAATAATGCTAACAGCATTATTGTGTTTCGACAATTTCAGATAAGAAAGCCAGCCCCTTTGTGGTTTAGGGTTCCAGGTGATATGAAGCTCTAATCGTCTTCGACCGTCACTTACCATCAGCTGAGATGAAAGCCAAGAGCATCCTTGTCTAGCATATAAAATGAATGTATATTATTTACTCATATATTATTTTATATTATTTTATTCATATAATATTCTGATCTCAGGAAAAGCAGATGTTTTGTGCGTCTTAATATTAGGAAGTAATAAGTGTTTTAATTGTGTTGTAATTTTAAACTGCAATCAGAATAAGAAAGCTGCCGTGTGGTGACGGCAGAGTAGAATACAATTGTCACCACCCCAAATCTCTCCCGTGGGTGTCGTACAAGGCGACTAAAGATAAATCAGTGATGATGAATGGGCAGCAGCGTTCCTCTTATACCACCTAGCAATGTACCTACTGCGACTTTTGTGTCCGATAAATGGCAATAGGCTCGCCACCTTTTACATGGGACCTAACATAATTGGCAAAACACGGGTGCTAGTTCACCTCTGCCTACCTCTTCGGGGATATAGGCGTGATTAATGTATGTATGTATGTAGAATAAGAAAGTATTTCTTGTTATATACAAAATGGGCTTTAAAATGCATTTAAACTATACACATAAGTCGTTTAAGAAATGAAATCATATCGATAGTGAAACAAGCAATTACAATTGTAATTATAATTTTAAGATAATGTATAATATTAATAAATATGTTTTTTTTAAATTGAGTAGTAAACTAAAACACTATACCAAGATCCAAATATAGTCATTATCGACTTAATTTTTTTTATAAGTAGCTATCGTTTATGAAAACGTTAATCTCAAATAGATTCTAATAGAAAATCTATTTGAACGGTATTAAAAGTCAGAAAAAATATTACAGAAAATTTACCATTCAGTCATACAGGCTTCAAGCCCGCATTTCGATTACCGTATTAGGACATCGTTTCAAATTTCCTGATCTCTTTTTCTTTCTATTCCTACTTTAGTCGGGCAGTCTTCGTAATATAAGTACATTAACTCTTTAAGGCATTGCCGCGTGATGGCGCAAGAACAGCAACCCCCTTATTCATAAAATACTATTTTAACTAAAACACTGATCTGTCTCTTTTTGTCAAACTGTGTTTACGCTGTGATGAAAAGAGACAGATCAGTTATTTAGTTAAACAGTGTTAAGAAACTGATTTGTTGTTATGAATAAGACGGTAAGTATATAGGTATCACCCAAGGACCCTGAGGATAAAAGAGGTGGTAAGGAGCTATACCTTTTTTCAACTAGGATGGGTTCTGTGACAGCAGGCAACAATATTAAAAAAGAGGATAATTGTGTGAAATGTATAGATCACAATATGTATAAATATGACTGCTGTACGTAGTATTGTATTCTCTTTGACTGCTGTCATGGGTATTATCTACAGAACAGAAACAGACTATGGTAAGATAATTTTCAGGGTAATAAGATGGGATGGATTGAATAAACCCTTTTTTCTAACATTTACGTAATGTTCATCACTTAAACAAATAAAATGAAAATGAAAGATGTAGGTACTTTACATTTCAATTACAATTTTTTATGAATCAATATTCACGACTCATAATGACTCAGCTAAGAATCACATTCTTGTTAAAACAAGTGATGGCATCATGAAGTAAGACAGACCTGTAATTTTGTAACAGTATAGGTACCACCGAACAGTTATCAAGAAAAATGCATTTGGTTTTAATAAAAATATCTGCTGCATGCAGCAGAGATAAGAGAATGTGGACGTGTATAGTATCAATAACGGACAAGATATGGAATAAGTATACAAGATGAAGCATGAATATAGAAACTTAAAGGAAGGAGGAGGAAAATGTAATGAAAAGAGTTTGCAAGCATATGAGTATAAGAGTAATGCAAAAGATGATAGTGGGTACCATAGAGGACAATAATAGGTGGGTACTCACAAAAAAAGAATGTATTACGTCAATATGATATGTTTTTTGACAGCTGACCGAGAAGTATGGAAATATAAAACTAACTCAAAGAGTACAATGTATACTAACTGCACTAGGCGGGCAGGAGAATGATGATGAACTGCATCGATTGAAATAATTTAAGGGCCTGTTTCACAATCGAAACGTAAGATTCTTCGCAGATCATTTGACAGTTGTAATATGAAATATTTGTCAATTGAACTGCAAAGTCAGCTACTTCGAACGAAAGAGACGTCAATTAACTTTAATGAGTATTTAATGTCAAAAATTTTCATACAAATCTAGACCATAGACCCGGCAAGAATAGCGACTAGTTTTGAATTGTCATTTTTTGACGTTAAGTACCTTAGGTTAACGTTATTTGACGTCTCTGAGTGCGGCAGTAAGTCTAATAATTCAAAAACTCTTGTATATACACTAAAGACTTGGCTGTATAGGCTAGACCCTTTGCCTTCTCTAAAATATAGGGAGAATTAAAAAACAAACAACAATCAAAAACTCTTGCCATAACCAATGATATTATAAAGATTGGCCATAACAGTATTTGGTCCAAGTGGATCTGTAAGACTATGGCTCAGATATCTATACTATGACTGTACAGAAACCCGATAATTACTTATCTGAATTTCTTGAAATTTAGGTTTATCCGGGGACGAGTCGACAGAACTAATACTTAAAGGTTTTATACATGCATCTTCTAGGCGAGGGTGTACCTTAGGTTAACGTTATTTGACGTCTCTGAGTGCGGCAGTAAGTCTAATAATTCAAAAACTTTTGTATATACACTAAAGACTTGGCTGTATAGGCTAGACCCTTTGCCTTCTCTAAAATATAGGGAGAATTAAAAAACAAACAACAATCAAAAACTCTTGCCATAACCAATGATATTATAAAGATTGGCCATAACAGTATTTGGTCCAAGTGGATCTGTAAGACTATGGCTCAGATATCTATACTATGACTGACAGAAACCCGATAATTACTTATCTGAATTTCTTGAAATTTAGGTTTATCCGGGGACGAGTCGACAGAACTAATACTTAAAGGTTCTGCATCTTCTAGGCGAGGGTGTACCTTAGGTTGTTCCATCAGGCGAGATTGATCCTTGCTCAGCTTATTTAACATTAAAAAAACATACGGGTACGAATTGATTAACCTCCTCCGTTTTTTCGTCGGTTAAAAAAATATACCGATTTATTTTTCATCATTAAATTCAACCAAAAAGGTAAAATCTTCAAAGTTTCCTGCAAGTGTATTATATACTCTTTGGTTTCCTGTGTCGATCCTGAGTCAAAGGGAAATATAAATTGTTTTTGTCACTTTGATTCGTCAGTATTCTTGTTTTCATGTCACATTTTGCACCAATTCTAGGAATATCTATGTGACTGTATTAAATCTATAGGGTTTTGTTTCGCGTCACGATGTTTTATTATTAGCTAAGTATTTTATTTTCGAGTGTTATGGCTTATACTCCCTAGTTCTACCACCCATAAGGAGGATGAGCCTGTGCAGCAGAAGAACATTAAGGGCCTGTTTCACAATTGACAAGTAAGTTCAGAGCAGCTTACTTGGCAGATTATTTGGCAGTTATTTATGAGATATATGTCAATTGAACTGCCAAGTAAGCTACTCATAACTTACTTGTCGAATGTGAAATCGACCCTTAGGCTCGAGTTCACCAACACGTAAAACAAGCGATTAAAAAATAACCGTCGGATTTTGGCGTTTTATCGTATGGAAGAACTGTCACAAACTGACGGTTATTTTTTAATCACTTGTTTAACGTGTTGGTGAATTCGAGCCTTATAAGGTTTGTAATGATGAAGTTAAAAAGTCATTATAAAAACACTCATCTATAGTTATTAGTTAAATTGGTTGAGGAGGGTAGGACAGTAAATTGGAAAGACGTGTTTTATTTTACTCACTCGATAATTAATATGTATTAAAGTGCACAAATACCTGCAGATAATCTCCTTCGTCACTATTATCTTGAAATCAGAAACAAAATTTATAACACTTTGTAACAAGTTTACAAGCTATTTCACTCATGGAAGACTTAAAGTATACCCTAGAAACACTTTCACAATCTTTCACTACAAGGATGGCTGCTTTTGAAAGTCAACTGAAGATGTCTCAGTCTCCACCTTCGCTGACAATTGAAGCACTCACTATGGAATTTGCAAACTTCCGTAGCTTCGTTATCACCACATTTAAGACATTAGAGAAGCAAGTGGCTATAATCGCTAATGAGTGTGATAATATCGAGATGCGGAGTCGTCGCAATATGTTGTTGCTTCATGGTGTTCCGGAGTCTGTTGATGAGGATTCAAGCAAGATATTTTTGGACTTAGCAGCAAAACACCTTGGTCTACAGCATCTTAGTACTCAAGTGGTAAGCAAATCTAACCGTCTGGGGCGTCCACGGCAGGATAAACCTAGACCTTTGTTGGTGCAGTTTCAGTCGGATGCAGTGCGTAACACTGTTTGGTATGCAAAGACTGGGTTGAAGGGTACTGGTGTGACTGTATCCGAGTTTTTAACCAAGTCTCGTCATGCTATTTTCGTGGCTGTTAGAGAAAAGCTAGGAATCTCTAAATGCTGGACTCGCGAGGGTCGTATTATTGTTCTCGACAGTAATGGCAAGCGGCATGTCATATCATCCATTGGCGATATTGATAAGCTGGGGCTGACAAATGTTGAGCAGACAGTGAAGCAGACTGTGGTTGATGTAGGGAATACTGCAAAAGTATTGTCATCAACCTCGGGCGTCGGTTTCCGAAGCAAGCGGGCTCCATCTGCCAAAAGAAAATAAATAATTATTAATCTAGTTTAAGTTAATGATTTTACTTTATTATTGTCATAAATACTCCATGTGCCCTGTAATCCACTAACCATCTTTTCTGTAGTTTAAGTACTTGTAATTTATTTATGCATGTATATGTACTTACTTTTATTATGTATAAAGTTCTCCATTTGTTTTGTGTAGGCTACGCATTTTGTGGTTAGGATCCGGTACCTTACATTTTAGTTATAAGTCTCCAATGAACTTTATTTGATATTGTTTCTCGTGTACCTTCTATTTTTCAATTGTTCATTTTTGTTTCTCTTCTTCGAGTTTAAATGTCACTGTTATCTGTCAAAAGTTCGTCTGTTTTTAATTTTTTCTTTTTTTTTTTTCCTTTCTTTAGGAAAGGCCAAGGGATCTAGCCTATACAGCCATGGCTTGCCATTAACTATGGTTACGTAAAATTATTATTTATTTTCTCTTTTCTAGTATTTAATATTTGTTTATTCTACTGTGCAGTTTGTGTCTCATGTATTTAAATTAGTATTTCTTTTATGCTATCTGTAAGTATTTGTGCCTTATGTTTAGTTTTAATTTTTGTAGTTTATAACACTTTTATGGTGATTTTTATTGTTATTTGTATTTTCATTTGTTTATAGTGTAAGTGTATTGATATTTGTTTGTACGGCTCCATGGACATTTCATTGAACAATGATGATATTTTTCTTTCTTGTTCTTCTTCATCTGACTCTAGTTTTCACAGTTTTAATAAACCTCTTAATGAGTTTTTGGAGGATTCCTTTTCTGATGTCCACAAAAATTTTAATGTGGTCCATCTTAATGCTCAAAGCATTCCTGCTCACTACTCGGATATGCTAGCTTCCTTTGATATTAAGAATATTCACGCAATTCTTGTATCAGAAACTTTTCTCAGTCCCCAACTTCCTTCTATTTCCTATTCTTTACCTGGCTTCAATCTAATTCGTAATGATCGTGTAAGTTCCTCACATGGAGGGGTGGCCATATATCTTCGTTCGAGTATTTCTTATACTATTGCCAGTCAGTCATCTCAGCCGCCTCCCCCTCATACTGCTGAGCATCTTTTTCTTAACATCTCACTGTCTCATACTAAAGTCCTCTTAGGCGTTTTTTACAGTCCCTCCTTAAGAGTCGACTATTTCTCTTCATTTGAACATCTTCTAGAATCCTTGACTCCTGCATACGATCATACCATCATTATGGGTGATTTTAATACCTGTTTGGCCAAAAACGACTCTCGCTCTCATAAATTAATTTCATTAGTTAACTCCTACAATTTACACATTCTTCCATTAAACGAAACTCATTATTTTCCGAATTGCACCCCTTCCCTTTTAGACCTTATGATAGTCTCTTCTCTCGATAAGGTAAGTAAGCATGGTCAATGTTCTGCAGATGCGTTTTCTTACCATGACCTAATCTACATGTCATATCTGGTACGACCTCCGAAAGATAGGTCACGCATTTTACATAGGCGTTGCTTTAATAGGATGGATATGAGCAGGCTTCAGGAAGACGCTTCTAAGCTGGACTGGTCACCTATATTCTCCACGACATCTATCGATGATCAGGTAGAAATCTTCAAGACACTTTTGACTGGACTGTATGACGTGCATGCGCCTATTCGAGCGGTCAGAGTAAAACATCTTCCAGCGCCATGGTTAACTGAAGACATTCGCGAGCTAATGTCCAAGAAAAATAGGGCCAAAGCTAGATTCAAACTAGATCCTTCTCATAAAAATCAAATTAGATACAACCATGCTAGGAATCGTTGCAATACGGTGATAAGGGACGCTCAAAGACGCCACATTCATAAGTCTGTGGAAAATGAAAATCCGGCCAAAGTTTGGAAATTTCTTAAGTCTCTCGGAATAGGTAAGACTCAAATGAGCGGCAATGACTGTAATCTGGATCTTGATGGTCTTAACTTTCACTTTACATCCTCGTCGCTTTTTAACAGTGACCGCAAAATTGATACCCTGTCTAATCTTTCGTTATTGCCCGTGCCGGATTATCCTCCTTTCTCTTTTAGTCAATTTACGGATGGTGATGTTAAGAGAGCTCTACTTTCCATTACCTCAGGTGCTGAAGGCAGTGATTTGATTGGACGCAATATGATCCTTCCTGTATTAGATATCCTTATTCCTATAATCACTCATATCCTGAACACTTCCTTAGAGTCTGGTGTATTTCCCTCTGCGTGGAAAGATTCCTTTATTATTCCTCTTCCTAAGAAGTTCAAACCTTCCAATTTTTCTGACTATCGGCCTATTTCGATTCTCCCTTTTCTTTCCAAGGTCTTAGAAAAATTGGTTTACAGTCAACTTTTAAGGTTCCTAAATGTTAACCACCTCCTAAATCCTTTGCAGTCTGGTTTCCGTACGGGCCATAGTACAACCACTGCCTTGACAAAGATCACAGATGATATTCACCGGGGAATGGAAAATCGCCACCTTACAATTTTGACTTTACTAGATTTTAGTAACGCATTTAATTCTGTCGATTTTGATGTTCTTCTTGGTGTTTTGAGTTCTCTTGGCATATCTCCTATCGTAATTGACTGGTTTCAAAGTTACCTGTTAGGGCGTCGGCAGCGCATACGCATTGATGATACTTTCTCGGCGTGGTGCAATATTAATGCCGGCGTTCCTCAGGGTGGCGTCCTGTCTCCTCTCCTTTTTTCAATATTTATTAATTCTATTTCTCAGTCGCTTTCATGTTCCTATCACCTGTATGCTGACGACTTACAGATTTATGCCCAGGCACCATTTTCTGACCTTTCTGATGATATGATGATCTGATACCCTTACTAATAAGAATCTCACTATTATCGATGGCTGGAGTAAGTCTTTTGGTCTTGTTGTCAACCCGCTTAAGACAAAATCAATTATCATTGGCAGTTCTTATTACATATCTAGGATTAATTACAGCTTACTACCAGCAATTGTTTTCAATGGTATTCCTATTCCGTTTGCCAAAACAGTGATAAATCTTGGTGTTGTCTTTGACCAGTGTCTGACGTGGCGGCCTCAAGTTGAGGCTGTTAGGAATAAGGTATTTGCGGCGTACAGTTCACTCAATAGGTTTAGAAACTTTTTACCAGTTAAGACCAAGATAACCTTGGCTCAGACACTTCTACAGTCAATTATTGATTATGCTGACGTCTCGTATGCGGATCTTTCGGAGGAACTTCTTGACAAGTTGCAGCGTCTCCAGAATTTATGTCTACGATTTATATTTAATTTACGTAAGTTTGACCATGTTTCTTCCTATCGCTCTCAATTAAATTGGCTTTCAATTCGTCGACGTAGGGACTTACACGTTCTATCTCTTCTGTACACTGTTCTATTTCTACCTACATCTCCGCCGTATCTTCAATCTCTTTTTAATTTTCGATCTTCTTCATCGAGTCGTACTTTACGTTCCAATTTTAATCTTACCTTGGACATACCGACTCACACTTCCGATTTCCTTTCCTATTCCTTTTCTGTTCATGCTGTCCGGTTGTGGAATTCTCTCCCCGAGAGTATCAGGTGTGCTCGCACATTGGAGTCCTTCAAAGCTCAAGTTTGGAGTCATTTTATTTCCTCTTGTCCCTAAAATGCTATTTCAATTTATTTATTACTTTATCTAATATTTCAGTATTAATTATATATTTAATTTTGTTAATGTTTTTGTGTATTGGAGCAGTACAGATGTATATTAGTCACTGTTTTCTAATTCTGCACCCATACCCTTATTACTTTCATATTTTTATTTATTCTTTTTACCAAGGTTGCCTGGAAGAGATTGCTTGTAAGCAATAAGGCCGCCTCTTGTCTGTCTGTCTATGTTTATTTATATTTTTGTATTTTCTTTGTGTGTGCAATAAAGTAATTATTATTATTATTATTATTATTATTAAATTTAGGCTCGACGTACAGATGCTGAAAAACCGTCCAATGTGAAAGGCAAAGCGTAATTTTAGCCTGACCTTTTTGTAACAGACTTTCAATTTGATCACGACAATGTCCGCTTAGGCCTTCCTTGTCCTACTTCTGACATTAAGCCCTTTTTGGAAATCTCCTTTCACTCATTATTTCTACCTGCCTAAACCATACGACTACCATACATTCTAACTAACCCCCGAATACAGAAACGCTATTCAAAGTTTGAGTCCCGCTTAACATTTAAGTATTGTCAAAATTGACGTATTTCCATACAAATTCTGACAGGTAGTGTCCACTTAACTTTTTAAGCAGTCCCCTAAATTTGAGTAGCGTTTCTGTATTCAGGGGTAAGTCTTCTTTAAAACAATACCTTTTTCTTTTCATGTTATTGTACTCTTAACCCAGCCATACTTTACATTTCTTATATCGCAATTGTTTCTTCTCCCACACTCAACTTTCACTTTTATAATTCAATGTTGAGACAAGCACTTCGTTATGAATATCCATTGTTTCTGATCCGGCTCGAAGGGCTATGTAAGGGAGTAATTGAGAGGTTTTAACACTATAATAAGTAAATGTTAGTAAAATTAGTACAAAAAAAATTGTACATAATTATTGGCGAAAAGCGGGTGTTTAATTCACCTCTGCCTACCCCTTAGTTAGGGGATATAGGCGTGATTTATGTATGTATGTAAGCAATTTGTATATTAGTGTGGTAATATTAACACCCCCACTTCCCTAAAACGTATATCAATAGATGGCGATTAAGAGCTTTATACCAAGGGGATTGTTGAAAGTTGGTCAGATCAATAGACAAATATATTTTCATCCCACCATCTCGGAAAAAGCGTTTTTGCTCTTCGATATCTGAGTGCAAAAGCCGTTTTTATCCTCTAGAGGTTAAAGTAAATTTGAATTAAGAACATCGTGTGCAATGAGTTTGTGAATTCAAAACATCATTATATATATTTATTTCTACCTCCATGGTGCCGAAATTGCCATGCAACCTATTTTAATTTGTTAAAAACTCAGACATGGTGTTTTTTGGGTGTGTCTGAGTGGATGGGTGTGAATGTTGTGGGTGTTTCTGGGTGGGTGTTGAGAGTGTTTGGGTTAATGGGAGGGTGTTGTGGAAGTTTCTGGGTGAAAACAGAAACTGTTGTGATTGTATTTTTTTTTGTATTTTGCAATTTCCTCGTTGGGGGTGATGAAAAGTTACGTGTTGCACTCGAGTGCAAAGATTTTTCACCTTGTGCTCTTTTGATTCCCTCGCTATCGCTCAGGATTCTAATTTTTGAATCACATCACTACGCTCGTGATTCAATTTTAGAATCCTTCGCTAGCTCGGTCATCACAATTGAGCACGCGGTTAAAAAACAACTTTGCACTCACGTACAACAAATAACTATTAAGCTGTTGTTTGTTTTTTACTGTACTTTTATAATTTGACAAACTAGTTTTATTGCTTCAATTGCTATAGCTACCTGAGATAACATTGTTTATACTATTAATATAAGGAAACAAAAACCTATGCAAGAGGAAAAACATTAGGTATATCGTGTGTCTAAAACTTATAAAGAGATTAGAATAAAATTGAATAACAGCTCAAGCTGATTTACAAGTTTGTGCTGTATTGAAATGATTTATGTTGGTGTATTTTATATTGTCCTGCGGTGCCAAATTAAAAATCTAAACTAATATTATTTCAGTATTATACAAATTACCATCGGAAATTATTCTTGTATGGCCTGTTTTTCTTAGAACTTGTATAGAATTTGTAAATATTATTATTTGAACTAGTTTTTTAGAAAAACGTTATTAAAAACTTGTCTGGCCGGGTTTGTCAAATATCGGCCAAGAAGTTGGGGGGGTTGGAATCTTATAAGGGGCCAATGTTTGAATGATAAACACAGACATTTATTCTCGAGTATGGTTATTTACCGATAAACAATAAATTTTTAATTTTATAAAGCACTCTTGTATATCTTCGTCGTCTAGTTTGTATAACACAAAGGCTCGTATGGCTGTTCATAATGGAGTGCTGAGTACCGACATTAATGTATGGAAGTGAAAGGTGAGTATGGGAGAAGAATAATGAAAAAAGAATAAATGCAGTTAAAATTTGAGAGCGTTGAGAACCGTTGCTAAGCGATCGATTGTACAATAGTGTGATAAGAGAACAATGTGGTTTAACGTTGAAATAAATATTATTATTATTAAATAAAAAAATGACAAGAATTGTGAAAGGGATGCTCGCATGGTTTGGTCACGTAAAAAAGATGATTGAAAGGATTTACATATCGCAAGTGAATGGAGAAAATGGCAGGGAAGGCGGATGTTGCATAATCTAATTGAAAGTATTTTAAAAAAGGTCCAGGTCAAGAGTTCCCGAAATCGAGGGGCATGCATGAGGATATTAATGCGATTGGCTGAAATGAAAAATATGTCAAGATCTAAGTAATCTCTTCCTCCCCTATTGGAGAAAGGCGTGACGTATTATATGTATGTAAACATTTTAGCTTCATTAATTTGGTCTAGTTTATGTGGGTGACAATTATTTTTTCAAATGTAAACAAATATTTCATTTTCTTAACTTTTTTGCAATTACTAGATAACAGAGTATTATGTATTAGCAGAATTTATTGTATTAGCAGAATCGGGATCACTGCTAACGCGTTTATTTGCTTCAGTGTACGCGACTCCTAAGATCTATGTTACAAAAGAATGACAACTTACTCAAGTGGATAGTCAGTCTCTGCCAGCTTTACGTTGTGTTCGCGCGTGAAGTGCTACATATATTCTTGCACGATGTCCACGGGAATTTTACTCTTACTCGTAAGTAAATAAAGGCTGTTTTCTTCAACCACAAATAATAATTATTGCATAAACATTGAAAAACAAGTCAGTTTTTTCTTGATGTACTAATTATGTTACATTTGGTAGGCTAATAAAGTAGGTATCGCTAATTTACTATTATTACAATAATATAATTTAAAAATTCATATTTTTTGTGTTTAGAATTTATTTCATTAAGACTTAGGTACTGTTGCAAGTGTGCAATTTTATGTTTTCTCTCTTTTTGTATTGACAAAGCGATATAATAATTTATTATGTATGTTAGGGGGGTATATTCATATTTTAGTTGCGTATGCGTGTGCAATGGTTGGATTTTGTTAATCATCTAAATAAATCTTCCCAACCTTTGTCTTTGTTTATCGTTACGACATCGATTAGAGCATTCTAAAGTTGGGCAATGAAATTTAAATTTAAATTACTAACGGCCCTCAACTCTGCTACTAAAGATTTAAAATAGTATTCATTTTGAAATTTGTATTGTCATGGTAAAGTTAAAGCTTTTACGACACCACTATAAATAGCATAAGCATTTTAAAAATACAATGCAAAATTAATATATCTGCCTATTTATTATGCATCGTTAACAACAGATTACACACTTTTAAGCCTTATATCGAAGGCTTGAGTTTTTATTTTTATTTGCGGAGGAGGTGGTTATAAAAATAATCCTTTGGTTAATAATCCTTTGAAGTACGCTACTTCACAATATTCTCAACTTTTCTCGCAGTTGTTGTAAAGATGAGACAAAAACTCTAACTGCCGCACTCAGAGACGTCAATTAACTTTAATGAGTATTTAATGTCAAAATTTTTCATTCAAATCAAGACCATAGACCCGGCAAGAATAGCGACTAGTTTTGAATTGTCATTTTTTGACGTTAAGTACTCATTAACGTTATTATTTGACGACTCTAAGTGCGGCAGTAAGCATTCCATGGATTTACAGTACAGGCGCCAGGTCCAAGTGTGAAGAGAGGTCAGTGGCGGGAAAAAGATTAAATGTAAAAAATAAAATAGAATGATCAATGTTTTTGTAAACAGTAGTATTTCTCAGATTTTGCAGTTTGACTAATTTAGATTGTAATTTACAAGAAGCTTTCACCAAGCAATCAACAAGATGCTAATATTTGACTAATTGGCACATCATTACGGTTTCTTAAAACAGAATTGAAATTGTAGGAAGAAAGCATGCATCAAAAACTTGACCCCATAGATTTTTCTGGCAAAATTGTAATTAAATAACGTACTCACTACTAAAACATGAAGTTCATTAAATTCGTAACAATGAAAGCCGATAGTGAAGTAAAATGTTGAAAAAGCACAATTAAATATAATATAATAAATATTTACACTCATACCTATCATCTAGCCTAAATGATATATACTTATGGATACTAGATGACGGATATATTTTTAATATAATCATATATAATAAATATAATCATAGTCATCACAAAGTTTGCCCCTACCTGGATTCGAACCCGGGACCTCTTGGTCATTACCCAGCAATCTGATCATTCGACCAAGGCGGCTCTACCAACGCTGCGAATTGACATACCTGGTGAACGGCAAAAGACTCGCAGCTTATTACTTGGGACCTAACCGTGGTGAAGATTATGTTCGTGTGTTTAGCGACTGATTTAATTTTATCGGGTTATTGCAATTTACGACCTATATTAATAACATAAAGCTTAGTTTGAAATATTCCTGTCAACACTGCGTATGCGCAGCTACCGCGGTGCCTCAGCCTCAGCTCAGTATACGAAAATAAGCTTTAAATGAATAGCATATGAATGACAATTGTACTTTAAGTCGCTACCTTCGCGCCCTTAAGGCCAGGTTCCAATATTTGCTCATGTAATTGAAGTCTCCATTTTAACAATTTCACACAACGCTGGCGCCCTTGAAATATAAAACAAGCTTGCCATTGCCATACAATGACACATTCAGCAAGTAAACAACTCCACGAGAAGCGACGCGACTATTCTTTGTTACGAACAGCCGAACTAATAAAAATCCAGTATTAATTCATTTGAACTAGTAGATCTTTGGGGAGGATGGTGTGCTGCCTAAACCGGGTTTTGTCGTGTATAAAACTGATGGTGGCTGGAAAGGTGGGAACTTGTAATCCTTCCTGCCTCCTTACGTATTAAGTAGTCAAGTAATAGAGGATTGTGAAGTGCCGACACGCGGCGCGAGTCCTTTTCCTTACATTTTCTTTTTGAATACTTGCCTCGAACGATAACGGTTTAAAACTTAGATGCAGTCACATTCTAATTCAAAACTGTACGTTTTTTTTAAATTGATTCAGTATAGTTGAATTAAATAAAAAAATAATGCTCCAGGAAGTTTTTATGTGAAAAATAAAAATCTTGCGTTGCTAATGTGAAAAATAAAAATCTTGCGTTGCTAATAACCTTAATCGAAAGGAATATTTCGTAAAAATAAAAACGTACGAATCTATGCAGTTGCATATTATATTTAGAACATATACAAAAATTATTAAAATTGGAGTATAGAATTCGAAAAATTTTACGGGGTGAATAATTAATAAAAAATATTAAATTGTACAATTCGCTACGTATATTACGTGTAAATCAATCACAATTCATAAGAGAGCAGAAAACAAACTGGCGAGAGTATATCCATTTTTCAAATGAAAACTAAAAATTTTTTCACATCATCACCAGCCCTTTAATGTTCCCATTGAATATACTTACTGCAGCACTCAGAGACGTCAATTAAATTTAATGAGTATTTAATGTCAAAAATTTTCATTCAAATCTAGACCATAGACCCGGCAAGAATAGCGACTAGTTTTGAATTCTCATTTTTTGACGTTAAGTACTCATTAAGATTATTTGATGTCTCTGAGTGCGGCAGTTAGAGAATTATACTAAGAGTGGGCCTTAAGGCACGGTGATGGGACGTCGATACGGATTGGTTGGTATTGAAATGAAATGATGCACCCACGTTTCGCCAATTATGTTAGGTCCCATGTGGGACGCCTAGCTGTGGCGAGCCTATTGCCATTTATCGGGCACAAAAATCGTAGTACTATTGCTAGGTGCTATAAGAGGAACGCTACTGCCCTTTTCTCATCGCTGATTTATCCTCATTATTAATGTCTGTCGATAATTATTATTATTGGGCCTATTCTATTCTGCTATCTTCGCGGAATTCAAGCATTTCAATCGAAGCTTATGAGCACGGTAAACCATTGCAGAATTTGTCTATGATACTATTTCAGGAAGTCTTATAATCAGTGACAGTGACGAAACAAAATCTGTGACTTCCTAAAGAGACTATTATTCCTTATCAGTTTACCCAGCAATCTTAAACCTGATAATGCATTTTAAGTCTTAGCTCTTAGGCGGAAAGCTTAAATTTTATTTTGGATTCCGGTGCTGCGTGGTAACTTGATGCGCTGTAACAGGTAGATACCTACATACATTATACAAAAAGCTAGCGTAACTGGTGCAGGCGTAATATCAAGTTCTAGGTACGTACCGCACTTAAACAATATTTTATCCCCTTAGCAACATTTTAGATTCATACAACATTTTTTTGTATCTTGCACGTTTGTGATACATACACATACACACACAAATCACGCCCATATCCCCGAAGGGGCAGGCAGAGGTGAACTAGCATCCACGTTTTGCCAAATATGTCAAGTCCCATGTAATAGGTGGCGAGCCTATTGCCATTTATCGGGCACAAAAGTCGCAGTACATTGCTAGCCTAGGTGGTATAAGAGGAACGCTGCTGCCCGTTCCTAATCATATTCAGATTTATCCTTAGTCGCCTTGTACGACACCCACAGGAAAGATTTGGGGTAGTGACAATTGTATTTTACTCTGCCGTCACCACGCGGCATCAGCGGTTTGTGATACATGATAGTTAATTATTATTTTTGACCTATAAATGTTAGAAAAATGAGTACAAACAAAATTGTGGTTAGAAATAGCTCGAAAAATTATAGTCGTGATTCGGAAATCGAACCCGCGCCTTCTGCAATAGGCATCTGCCCGGATTGGCATGTTAATTAAGATCGGTCAGCAACAAAATTCGACAGTCAATTACCGTGTGGTAACGGCAGAGCAAATACAATTGTCACCACCCCTCATCTGGCAGCAGGCGGTTGCAGCCAGAGATGCCAGAGACCTAAACATCAAAATAATCGTTCTACAAGCCCACAAAACTACAAAGAAACACCATAACGCGTGTCCTGATACTGGAGTGCCATAATGCACTCCAATCCATTGCGAGTACGAACGGAGTTCAATGGATCAAAAGACACAGCAACTCATTGGGAAATGACGCAGCAGAGGAACTGGCCAAAAAGGGATCGAAGGGGACAGTATATGGACCGAAACCATTGCTGCCTATACATCAGGCCCAAATAAAAACATGGCTGCGCACCAAAACTGAGGAAACCCACATTAGAGAATGGACAAACAGTGACGGGTGTAAGCAAACGAAGAATGCAGTTCCGGTGGCATCAAAAAGATTTGCTCGCAGCCTCATAAATTTAAACAGGGACAAGCTCCGAAAGGTGATAGGCATAATAACTGGCAATGCTCCCGAAACATGCACCTATTTACCATTGGGGTGACAGACAGCCCTCTATGCAGAGGATGCATGGAGGTAGAAGAAACACCACAGCACATGCTTATAGAATGCAGGAGCGTGGCAAATCAACGGGCAAGGCTTCTCCAATCCCCAGTATCGGTCCCAGAAGCCTGCAGCAGTCTGAAAAGGCTGCTAAGTTTTTGGGATAGTCTGGGATGGTTGGAGTAGTACAATTTATGGAGACACGTACAATGGCCCAATCAGGGGCTAAGTGCGGAAAAAGCCCAGCTAAACTAAACTAAACCCCTCATCTCTTCGCGGGAGTCGCACAAGGCAAGTAAGGGTTATACACATATCTACACCATGTCGATAGACTGACGATCGGAGAGAGTGATTGCATACTGTTCAAGATTTTGACCTAAGTTTTACAGCCGGCTATATTCCTGTTTGTGATAAAGTTATCGGTGTCAACCTATTGAGTCAGATATCTAAAAAGCTTCAAGTTTAACCGCTTAGAAAGTCGAGATAGCGATGCTTGTCAGTCCCTAACATTGATCTGAATATTAACCCGTTTCTCTACTTGCTTCACGTCTATTGATAGAAAGCGGTCGCGAAACTAGTACTTCGATAAGGTTATAAATAATTCGCATTTGCAAGTAAGATGGTAGAAGGAATAAAGCTTTAGACACATGTATGTTCATAGGTGCGTTTTAAAGATTCGTTATCTTCCTCCCATTGTCTCATTATATGTTCTTCTTTTTACTTCAACACCACCCCTTTAATGTCCCCGTAGCTTGGATACAGGAGTTCCCTGTGGATGGAAGGATTTAGTAAGAATCTGCGAAAATTGGTGGCTATTATTAACCAACTAAAGCAAACGGCCTTTCGAAGCACAGGGGATATTTTATATGTTCAGTTTAAACTAATTTGAGCGAGTTGGAACATAGGACCTAAATTTTTTCGGAGAATGCGAGAGTCAATACTCTTTTGGCTGTCCCTTCGGGGACAAATAGGAGAGATCTTAAGTGTTATACTTTTTGAGGAAATCGAATTCCAAGATAGCGGGTGACGCGGTTATTTTGCTGCCCAGTGTAATTGAGTTTGACGCATCTTAATACCTACAATTGAGCACTGTACGTCATGTACAGTGAACTGTCTACATATTTCAACCGTAACGGGAAAACTAGTGAAAACCGGTCCAAAAAATTCCCGCCCTCTTAACATTCATGGCGCATCTTATTTTTGCATTCAAAACGCAGAGGCTTAAGTCTAAACTTAGCAATTGTGTCAGTCAGCACAGTCTACTTGAATTTTTTATCATAATACTAGCTAATAGCGACCGGCATCGTACAGGTTTTTCAAAGGATGACAGCACGTCAGATTACCACAAAATGGCAAAATTTCTTAATAGATTTTGTGCTCCATTATTTGTTAAGGTTGACAATCGATTGAAGAAATTTGACAGTTTTGGGTAGTCTGAAGTGCCGTTGACTGTACATAAATCTAGTCTATTTATCCCCGCGTGGGTAGGCAGGGGTGATTTAACACCCACGTTTGCTATGTTTAACAGGACTCAGTCGATATTCAGGCGTTCGCAAAATAATATCGGTCGTTTCTATCGGGTAATCGTTTTGATAAGAACTTGGTTGAACTTAATTTTATAAAGATGACTAAGACCCTTGACAGAACTCGTCTCGAAATAATTACAAGTTCCCGAAGATCCTGTGCTCACTAGAAGCATAGACATAGGTAATGACAGTAGTCAGTATCTCGTTTTAATTCACCTAATATGTAAAAACTAGTGGTCGCCCGCGGCTTCGCTCGCGTTAATGTTGGTTGTTATATAGCCTTTCCCAATAAATGGACTATCTAACACAAAAAAAAATTTCAATTTGAATATTCTAAGATTAATTGATAGTTTCTGAGATAAGCGCGTTTAACCAACCAACCAAACCCTTCAACTTTATAATATTACAGATACGGGCTTAGAACCTTACTATATTTTAGAGAACTGGGGGCCTACCGCCTAACTCGATTGCTAAAGCAAAAGCTATAGTTTATGACGTCATGCTAACATTTCGCACCAAATGTACTTAAACTATTAGCGATAGCTTTGAACAAATGATCACCGAATGATTTTGTATGAATCTGGCATAAAATCCGTGCCGCCTAAAAATTCAGGATGGCTGATGTAGCCGTAAGCAGTGCATTGCAATATAGCTATCATCAGCAATCGAGTTAGGCGGTAGGCCCCCTGGTACAAAAGAATGCGTGTAAACAATTTTTTTTTATATTATTACGAATAGTTAGGACTATGCTCTGTTTTTTCTAGAGACCTGTTTTGATTGCAGCTCAGTGTAGTGAATTAGATAACGGATATGAATTTATTTTTGTCCTCAGGTCACAACACTGCAAGTCGCTTGGTACGCCAGCGGTGTAAACGTCAAATCTAAGCGTAAGTACATACCTATTCTCTTTCACGAAGTCCCTCTCCTAACCTAATAAATGGGGATAAATAAATTGACTTGATTTATGAATTTGATTTGCTATTCTTATATTTTTATTATAAATTTTAGATAAATTAGTATATAACAAAGAATATTGTGGTTAGAAGTTCGAAAAATGATAGTTACGGTCCCGCATCAAGCGGGAAACGAAACTGTCATTTGTTTTTATTAATGAAATTTGCTCTAATCGTGCATTTTTAAAGCATTCGTTGTAGGTGAAGCCTCTCCTACCAACGAATACTAGAATACCATCAATGCGTGAAAAATTAGAACTAAAAATATTAGAACTATGACATCAAACAGACAGTCTAGACTAGACAGAGGTAGCGATGACATAGCAATTTTTGCTGATATTAATTAAATATATTAGGTGCCTTTAATTATAAATAAATTATCTAACTCGCCTACTACCTATAACATTTTTACACAACCTATACCGTTTTGTTATTAAGACATTTTTAATTTTATAGATCAAACATGCCGTTTTCTTTACATTCTACAGGGTGAAATCGAAATGGATCGACAAATTTGTATGGGGTGTTCTAGTGCTATTAAACATATATATTAGTGAGGTTTAAAAACAAATCTAAGCCGACAAAAAAGTAACCATATTTTCCTCTTCTGTTACTCGAAACTGGTAAATAAACAGATTAAAAACATAAAACAAAACAAAATTAAATTAAATTAATTTAAGAAAAATATTAAATTAAATTCTTAATATTGAATAAAATTAAATAAAACGTTCGTAATTCGCGGGTTGCTAAGCGGACGGGTGCGAGCGGCTAGGTAGTAGAACGCTGTAGGTACAATCACCTGCAAAGTGCGTCGACTGCAACCAATAAATATGATAATTGCGTTCTTGTATTTTATATTTCTTAATGTTTCGTTACAATTTTATTTGTTACTATAACGATCACTATAGCGGTTAAAATGTCCAGTGAAATTTTGTCGACCGATTTCAAATTCACCCTGTAGTATTTCCTACGGACGTCATCTAGTCTACAAGAAAAAAGCTCAAGCTTTAGTTAAGCAAGGCGATAGGTGTCACTGTTAGAGTAAGAAATGTGGGGAGGGGTATTCTTAATTAAGAAAATACCAGTAATTATTCCTATAAAAAACTGATAATACTTAATGACTCCAAGATAATGGTAATGACTTATACGCTATGATAACTATAATAGAAGTAAATTACGTAACAAGAATATATTATAAAAGATAGCGATAAACGGTTTCCGGGTCAAAAGAATTGCTATACCCTTACTTATAGTTGAATGATAGGCTAGTAACTTATAGATTAGGACCTAAAAAAATACTGTTTTTATTTTCTTTGTATTATTCTAGTACTTAACAAACTTAAAAAGTTTGAAATTTTAGTCTTGATGCGGGAATCGAACCCACGCCGCGTCTCGCGTTGTAACATTTAAATAATGTTCAAATTAAAATCAAAATGGTAAAAGAAATAGAGGTCAGAATACTTAATTTTCGATGCTCTTAACCCTTATCAAAGCCTTGAACCCTTAGGCTCGAGTTCACCAAAACGTAGAACAACTGATTAAAAGATAACTGCCAGTTTTTGACAGTCTTTCCATACGGTAAAATGTCAAAAACTGAAGGTTTTGTAATAATAGCTTGTGCTTACGTGTTGGTGAACTCGAGCCTTAGGCTGGAGTTCACCAACACGTTAAAAGCGATTAAATGATAACCGCAAGCTGTTGACATTTCTTCCATACGATAAAATGTCAAAAACTGATGTTTAAATAATAATCACCTGTTTAACACTCGTATTTATAAACATGAACATGATTACTATGAAGTGCGTTAACGCACAGGGTCCCAAAAACCGATTCATAGACAAATACTTGAGTGACAAAACGCATTGAGAAATGTCTTACTTCGCACAGTGTTGCTTCTTTACTTAAACAAGTATTGTGGTGTTGGTGAACTCCAGCCTTAGTCGCGTTGTACGACAGCCGCGGGAGAGATTGGTGGTGGTGACAATTGTATTCTGCTCAGCATTCACCACGCAGCTAATGTTCGAAGCTCCTTTTTTAATATTTAACATTTCTAAGTAAATATTTTATATTTAAGGCCTGTTTCACAATCGACAAGTAAGTTCTAAGTAGCTTACTTCGCAGATCATTTGACAGTTGTAATATTGAATATATGTCAATTGAACTGCGAAGTAAGCTACTTCGAACTTACTTGTCGATTGTGAAACAGGCCCCTAGTAAGCTATCAACGACATGAAATGTTCGTAAAAACTTTCATTATTATTTATAGTTTATAAATTATTAATAACCTATCTAGCATGAAAGAATCGAGTCAAAAAACGAATGCTGATTCTGAGTATAACGATTATCTTATCCGTGAGGTCAGGAAATTTATTGCCGCTAGATCGGGTTGACCTTTCATTTATTTCGTATATCTGCGCCTAGTAAAACAATAATACGCTAAGATCTTCTATTATTAGTATACTTCGCCTATTTTATTGTTTTTATTAGTATGTACTTAAAATTGCTAATAATATAGTTATTCATTCGTATTTTTAGAAAACTCTTAATAGATATTACTAATTCAAGTTAGCCTAGATTGGATTTACAATTTCGAATTTTTGATATCACCATAATTTTTATTACCTAACTAAATGAGCATGGGTAGAGTTTAGGGTGTGCGTTACTTCTGTTACAGTTGTATAATAATTATTCATTCGTTTTAACAAATTTATTATTTCACGCTGGCAATGGAGCAAAAGTTATGATAGTAATATTATTTTGAAAATGTCAGCCCCTACTGAAGCACAAGGTTTCGTAATAGCTAGCTAGATTGCTACAACTACCTTTGCTATCTATTCTTCATTATATTTATAACCCTCAGTCCCTTGTACGACAGTCACCGCTAGAGCTAGGACCGGCGACAATAGAATAAAAAAATATAATCTTCCACGTCACTTATTATTTGAAAAAAATATTTCATATTGTAATGAAACTACTGGATCCGTCCTGGAAGTTTCCTTTTTTTAAATTTAAATTGACCAGGACAAGGCTTTGTCACTTATAAATACATTCTATACCCATTATCACCTTGCATTGCAGTTGCGGACAATTCCAAGATCGTCTACCCAGGGCCCATAAAAGAAGTCACGGCGAACAGATATGGCGGCACGGACGCAGAAGACGTCCCGGACGAATGTAAGAGCAAGCAATACTGCACCACCAAGCCTGCTGCATATCCTCAGGACAGATTCAACGGCCTGTTCAAAGCTACGGTATGTAGAATGTGTCATCTACTACCCCTATACAACCCCGGAGGGTTGGGGATTAACAATATTATATTATAATATTGTGGTGACGGCAGAGTAGAATACAATTGTCACCACCCCAAATCTCTCCCGTGGGTGTCGTACAAGGCGACTAAGGATAAATCAGCAATGAGGAATGGGCAGCAGCGTTCCTCTTATATCACCTAGCAATAGTACTGCGACATTTGTGCCCGATAAATGGCAATAGGCTCGCCACCTATTACATGGGACCTAACATAATTGGCGAAATGTGGGTGCTAGTTCACCTCTGCCTACCCCTTCGGGGATATAGGCGTGACTTATGTATGTATGTATAATATTTATGTCTCACCTGCCCCCTTAGTTAAGCCAAAATGTACGAAACTGACGTATTACAGGTAAAACTGTACTTCAGTTACATACTTTTGTTTTCCATGCGTTCGAATAGATTGGGTAGGCCCTTTGACTTTTCCGACTTTTCCGCCCACTACGCTTACGGAAAATCCCACTTCATGTTCAGGGGGTGACATAAAACTGTATACTAACCTAGCGCGATAAAAGAGAAAGCCTCACATCACCTACCTACATGCATGAAGACACTAACGAGATGAAAAGTATATATAAAGTAGGGTGAAGCGAAATGAAAAGTTTGATAAGGTCGTATGGGAGAAAGGCGTGATATAATTAAGTATATCCTATGTAATAGGGGTAACCTAATGCCATATTTCGTGCAAGTATATATTTTTTGTAGGAATGTTAGAGTGGCGAGGGTCTGAGAACAGTCTTTAACCTTTAATTCACTAAATATGCCTACTTATTTGTGTTATTCCTGTGATTCATTACTATTTTCAGGGTCTGTTTCACAATCGACAAGTAAGTTCTGGTTAGCTTACTTGGCAGATCATTTTACAGTTGACATATTATGGGCCTGTTTCACAATCGACAAGTAAGTTAGAAGTACCTTACTATGCAGTTCAATTGACATATATTTCATATTACAACTGTCAAAAGATCTGCAAAGTAAGCTACTTAGAACTTACTTTTTGATTGTGAAACAGGCCCTATGTCAACTGAACTTGCAAGTAAGCTACTTAGAACTTACTTGTCGATTGTGAAACAGGCCCTAAGAAAAATGTTTTAGCCAACAGTCGTCTAATGAATATCTTTTTAATTCCAGGCACCCGTTGGTCAGCCGTCGTTACTGATGACAGATATAAACGACCGGCAAGGAGATCCTGAGGAAATAGACAATTGCGAGACAACAGTCGAGGTTTGTTTCTAAGGTTCTTCTAAAAATAGGACTTGTACTTCGAAAGTTTGTTTCTAAAATCCTCTTTAAACATTTGTATTTATAAAATTGTAATTTGTTGGGTTATGAATTTATGACACAATCCCCCTAATTTCCTGCAGAAGGAAGCGAATCCATAAGGAAGACCCATCTCATTAATGTAACAATAGCCTGATGATGATAATTTTAGAAAGTCATAAATGTGACTGTTTCTTTGAAATAAAAAAAAACTAAATCAAATTTTAACCAAACATTTATTTGCTTACCAAGTGCACAATAAAGTTGTTTAAGTTGGTAGTAATTTATTTTCGAATGCGGCGTGTTGTGCAAAAATAATAAGAGAACATTATGTGACTGTTTTGTCGACCTAAATGTAGAATAGCTGTATTAATAAGTGCTTTGGTCACCCATCTAAACAGGGACCTTTCCAAACATTGCTCAGTTTACGTAATTGCAGTAGGCCGAGTTTTAGCTAATGCGTCATCGAGCTCCTGTAATTGAATTCGGGAAAGATTTTAATTTCTCGAGTTGCATTGAAGTGTGGTGACGGCAGAGTATATAGAATACAGTTGTCACCATCCCAAATCTCTCCCGTGGGTGTCGTCCAAGGCGACTAAGGATAAATCAGTGATGAGGAATGGGCAGCAGCGTTCCTCTTATACTCGTACAACCTAGCAATTTACTGCGACTTTTGTGCCCGATAAATGGCAATAGGCTCGCCACCTATTAAATGGGACTTGACATAATTGGCGAAACGCGGGTGCTGGTTCACCTCTGCCTACCCATTCGGGGATATAGGCGTGATTTATGTATGTATGTATGTATGCATTGAAGTGCGTTCAATTTAAGTATTGGTTGATACCTATTTATTTGCCAAGGATAATGTCATATTAAGTAAGACTAGTAGGTTGATGACCGTAAGACCCGTTCAGGCCGGCAACACAGTACTTGCCTTAAGCCGTGCATACAAAGTAATATTTTGTTTTTTATTGTTTTGCAAAGCTGCACTCCAAAGGAAACAAAGTAATTAAAGCAGGACAGGAAATAAATTTTATATCGTATCAATTAAACTCAGGGCCTGTATTAATCGACATTTAATTCAACGAGATAGATTAAATATCGCAACTAAAGGTTGAATTTCGGGAATATAACATCAGATAGACCTAATTTTAGCTTCTGCTGTTGGAATAACTTCTGTTGGACGTGAGTTCTCTTCTTCATCATAATCATCTTTCACACAATCCATCGAAATTGCCACTTCTGTCCTCCTCTCATTCTACTCGGTCAATCTAGCAGGGATGATTGTGGAGACAATTTTAAGACAGTTGGAAGTTGGACAGTTTGAAAATAAAATAACATTAACTTATTTTCTACGAAATTGCTGAGGATAAGTAATAAAATATTTTTATAATACTTAGTTAAAGTTCTAATGGCCTCTAGACACACGTGTTTCTTGAGATTATAGTAAAATATTCTAAGCATGCGCCAATCGTTACGTAACGGATGTAAATATAAAATTAATAAAAATGACTTCATCGATTTATTCCTTAGTGAGAATGGTATTCGCAGAAATATAAAGAAACTTGTGGTCGCCCGCGGCTTCGCTCAGGTTAATGTCGGTTATTAAATAGCCTATAGCCTTCCTCGATAAATGGGCTATTCAACACAAATAGTTATTTGTTGTACGTGAGTGCAAAGTTGTTTTTTAACCGCGTGCTCAATTTTGATGACCGAACTAGCGAAGGATTCTAAAATTGAATCACGAGCGTAGCGAGTGATTCAAAAATTAGAATCCTGAGCGATAGCGAGGGAATCAAAAGAGCACAAGGTGAAAAATCTTTGCACTCGAGTGCAACACGTAACTTTTCATCCCCCCCAACGAGGAAATTGCAAAATACAAAAAAAAAATACAATCACAGCAGTTTCTGTTTTCACCCAGAAACTTCCACAACATTCACACCCATCCACTCAGACACACCCAAAAAACACCCATTCACCCAGAAACACCCATTCACCCAGAAACACCCACAAAACACCCATTTACCCAGAAACACCCAAAAAACACCCATTCACCCAGAAACACACACAAAACACTCATTCACCCAGAAACACCCACAAAACACCCACAAAACACCCAATTACCTAGAAACACCCACAAAACACCCATTCACCCAGAAACACCCACAAAACACCCAATCACACCCAAAAAACACTCAATCACCCAGAAACACCCACAAAACACCTAATCACACCCAAAAAAAACCCAATCACCCAGAAACACCCAACATACTCACCCATCTATTCAGACACACCCACAAAAACCCATTCACCCAGACACACCAACAAAACACCCATTCACCTAGACACACCCTCAAAACACCCATTCACCCAGACACACCTCCAACAGCCACCCATCCACCCAGCCACACCCGCAACATTCATCCAGACACGCCTGTAAGTCCCTAATAAAAATTACCGTCCCTAATGGAGTTCCGAGACGGTCAATCAGCTTGAGTCAAGCACGTTGATTTTCTGTATGTTTTTGTTCCGTTGCTAGCGTAAACAAATCAAACAGACCTAAAAAGCTTTTAAATGTTTGACTCAAGCATCCATCAAGCGTTGTAGACGATCAAAATGTTTAAAGCTAGATTGACGCCAAGCTGATTGACCGTCACGGAACTCCTAGGTTTTAACAAATTTGTGACGTGAAAAGAAAATGGCGCGCGCAAAGCAAATTACAAAAAAGTACACCAAGAAGGTTCCGAGTCTGAGTTTTTAACAAATTAAAATAGGTTGCATGATAATTTCGGCACCATGGAGGTAGAAATAAATATGTATAATGATGTTTTGAATTCACAACCTCATTGCACACGATGTTCTAAATTCAAATTTACTTTAACCTCTAGAGGATAAAAACGGCTTTTGCACTCAGATATCGAAGAGCAAAAACGCTTTTTCCGAGATGGTGGGATGAAATAGTAGATTTTCCATCAAGTGCACAAAACGGATCATTTTTGTCCGAGACTTTTAGCGGCCCGAGCCTAAGGCGAGGGCTGATAGTAATGTCGAGGATAAAAATGGTTTTGTGGACGAGTTAGAAACTCTGCTTTTCACTTCGATTGCGAGGAAATAAAACAGTAATTTATCTTAACATTTCTTAAAATTCAAACTAAAATTAGTACAGTTTTGAATACTAAAGGAAATTGTTTTTCCCATTGATATTAGGCTTGGGCTACAGACCTATACAGCCAAGTATTAAATTAATTTTGAAATAATAATTTTCTTAAATTAATTTAATACTTACCGTACCTACTTGAATTAAAATTTTAATATCTTTTATGTCTTAAAAAACACATTAGGCAAATAAATTTAAGTAAATATCAAAAAATAACAAATTCTATGTCTGAATTTCTTATTGAGTTTGGCTGCATAGCTCATTTTCTTTGCCTTAATGTGGATACTTTTATGATTAGATACGTTAATGCTCTAGAGCACAAAATTCGATTTTGTGCAGCCTATATCCTGCACAAACAAGCACTTTCAGAGCATGAGAAGTGAAAAATATATTTTTAATTTGAGCCAGTAGTTCCTAAGATTAGCGCGGTTAACCATACAAACAAACAAACAAACTCTTCAGCTTCATAATATTAGTATAGATATTAAATATCTGGTGACGGCAGAGAAAAATACAATTGTCACCACCCCAATCTCTCCCGCGGGTGTCGTACAAGGCGACTAAGGATTAAGTGTTTGACGGCTATGAGTAATGGGCAGCAGCGTTCCTCTTATGCCACCTAGCAGTGTGCTGCGATTTGTGTTAAAATCCGTTAAGGATTCAAATTATATAAAATACAAAGTTTCGTATTTAAATGATCCGATGATTAGCCGTGTGGTGACGGCAGAGTAGAATACAATAGTACATACATACATACATACATAAATCACGCCTATATCCCCGAAGGGGTAGGCAGAGGTGAACTAGCACCCACATTTCGCCAATTATAAATTATTAAATTATAAATAGAATACAATAGTCACCACCCCAAATCTCTCCCGTGGGTGTCGTACAAGGCGACTAAGGATAAATCAGTGATGAAGAATGGGCAGCAGCGTTCTCTCTTATACCACCTAGCAATGTACTGCGACTTTTGTGCCCGATAAATGGCAATGGGCTCGCCACCTATTACATGGGACCTGACATAGTTGGCGAAGCGTGGGTGCTAGTTTACCTCTGCCTACCCCTTCGGTGATATAGGCGTGATTTATGTATGTATGTATGGATGTATTTAAATGATAGTACACCAACACCAAACACTCATAACTGTATTATTTACTGAGATAACCATTTCTCTATTTGTATTCTATTTTTACAGATTCGAATTTATATATAACTGTCCACTGCGTTAATTAAAAATTATTGTGAGTGAAATATAAATGCAGTTCGCGGAAGATAATTATAGACAAGGTCACTGCTATGTATCCTTGCAGTCATAAATAACGTCTTAATAATTATACACTTGACTCTTACGAATTATTTTTACCAGATATCTTACGATTCGCATCTTGAAGTTCGAATAAATAATAATTCGTATCTCAAATTAATCAATTTGTATTCAAAATTGAGTTTTATTATCATGGTAAAATCATAGGCCGTGTGGTGCCGGCAGAGCAGAATACAATTGTCGCCAGCCCCATCTCTCCCGTGGGTGTCGTACGAGGCGACTAAGGGTAAAGACAGCAATGAGTAATGGGCAGCAGCATTTCCATCATACCATCATACACCTACCAGATTTTATTCAATTAGTGTAGGTAGGGATATGTTTAAGAAAAATCAATGGAATCACTCTATTTGAAAATAGAGAAAATTTTATTCTCGCGGCCATCTTTGCAAAACTCTGGTAGAAAAGCACCTTAACTGCAAATAATGTAACTACTGCCAATTAACGTTAATGAGTACCTACTTAATGTCAAAAAATGACAATTTAAAACTAGTCGCTTAGTTCTTGCCGGGTTAGGATCTAAATTTAAATGAATTTTTTTGATATGTAAAATTAATAAAATGTTTTTATTACAGTTTGAACCGCTTTACAAAGTGCGCTCCAAGAGAGGGGATTGGCGCACCGTTATCCAGGCCCCAGAAAAGAACTACGTCCAGCTGGTGCGACTAGAGACGTGCAGGTTAGTGCGTGCGTGCGTGCGTGCGTGCGTGCGTGCGTGCTTGCGTGCGTGCGTGCATGCGTGTGTGTGTGTGTGTGTGTGTGGGTGGGTGGTATAACTCTGAAATATTTGCAATATAACTTATAAGTGCCGTGTAGTGACGGCAGAGCAGAATACAATTGTCACCACCCCCATCTCTCCCGTGGGTGTCGTACAAGGCGACTAAGGGACGGTTTTATAAAAGATAAAAAATAAAATACGAATGGTTAAATATCAGATTAAAATACAAACATTTTTAACAATTGGGTGAGTTAACTGCCTATATATAAATAAACCGGCCCTAAAAGGCAAGGACAGCAATGAGTAATGGGCAGCAGCATTCCTCTTGTACCACCTAGCAATATACTGCGATTAATGTGCCCGGTAAATGGCAATAGGCTCGCAACCTATTGCATCTAACTTAATTAGCGAAAATTGCGTGTTAATTCATCTCTGCCTATCCATTCGGGGATATAGGCGTGATTTATATATGTAACTTTCAAATAATGAAATTATAGATAGGTTAGGTACTTCTACAATTATTACCCTTCCATGATGCCCTGGAATCGGAAAAATAAAGTAAGCGCCAGCCCCGACTCACCGCTGCCCGACCAGCATGACCACCGAAACACGATATGAAATAGCCATTTATCGCGTTGAACAGTAAAAAATCATTAGATTTTAACACTTGAATAATTAAATAAGCCTCTTAGGCTATTTAATAAAGATATAACCATATATCGCTTGTGTTGAACTTACAAATGGTTTTTGTAAGTTCAACGCTATAAACGGCTATATCATATCGTGTTTAGGTGGTCGTGCTAGCTGGGCAGGGGTGTTGTTAAAGTAGACTAAGCATGGTGAATAGCAATAAGCACCATTGGTCAAAACACTTTTTCGTCTCACTGAGTAATGATATAATAGGTTTGCTTAGACGAAATCTACATCCGTGGAATGCTAAGAGTTTTTGGTCTCATCTCTCGGTATCTTTCCCTTACTTTCTTCCACTCTCTCTTACTCTTTCTCTCCATCAATATTTCTCTTGCTTTCTCTCCCTCTCTCTTATGATATGACCTCTTCCGCTTATAGGGAGGACAACCAGGCGTGTTTCACCATCTTCCCGAGCACGCCAGGCTACACCACCTTCTGCAAGCAGAAGTACAGCACTTGGGAATTCGTAGTGGACGCCCAGGATGGATCGGGGAAGACAGAGAAGATACCCGTGGACCTGCCCACTTGTTGCTCGTGTCATTATAAGCCCACATAATAAAGATACAGTGTAGGGCCTGGCACATTGGTGGCACGGCACGGAAAGGGATCCTTCGGCATCCCTACATGTAAAAAGTCGGACCCAGACGAGTGTAACGCGTAATGTAATGTAACACGAATTCTACGTTAGGACGGTTACATGTAATGCTCCATTGACGTCCATAGTGCCGGCCTGACGTAGAATTTGTGTTACATTACACGTTACACTCGTCTGGATCCGGCTTAAGCGCGCACTGGAACGTTCGGAGGCGTCCTAAGGCAGGCCGAGGCGTTCTCAGATCTTGTCTTGTCGCAGGATCTCTCGGTATCCCGAAGACTGCCAAAGCGCTCCGAGGCATGCCGAGGCGTACCGAAGGCTGCCGACACGGCATTGTTTTTGTACCTACGACCTCCAACATTGAACTCTTTAGTTATATTTTTATTCGTTGCCTAAAAATACCCTGCCGTCCCGTGCCACCAATCTCCGCCGGCTCTGACGGACTTGGATGGTGAAGCATCTCCATTCATGATCACAATCCTCGTGTCGTTCAAGTTCCTCAAAGGATGGATATGCTGTTCTCAGTTTGTACGCATGACAATTGTCTAGATTTATAGTTAAGTTACCCCCGAATACAGAAACGCTACTCAAAGTTTGAGTCCTGCTTAATATTTAAGTATTGTCAAAATTGACGTTTCTCAATACAAATTTTGACAAGTATTGTCCACTTAACTTTCTAAGCAGTGCTCAAAATTTGAATAGCGTTTCTGTATCCGGGGGGTTAGACGCTATATAGATAGAGTGTTTGTTTTAAAATTCATATATTAATATTGTATATTTTTAAGATCAATAGACATCTGACATAAGATGCATGTCATTTAGCAAATACTGGGTGACTTTGTAAAATGTTTTCTAACCTAGGTATATTTATTTGCACTAAACTGTCAACTTTAATTTGTTTGGTGTAAAGTTGAAAAATTGATTGAGAAAATTCGACATACAGTAGTGGTAACCTGACGTGTTGTTCACGGTACTAATACTATAAAGACCTACCTGTTCTTCGACACAAATCTCAATGTAGTAGTATTTTGTGTCTCATTATTTATAAAATTCTCCTAATTCTAATATCTAATCTCCTAAAGACCATTAGGGTCTCCCCTACTATACCCATCTATCTTTTACTCACTATAGTATGACTATATTATTCTGCCGTATAAATTACCTACAATAATTTCATTAAAATTGATGATTTTTAAAAAGAAATAAGATTATTTTGAATGCGTGGTTGCTTTAAGACAACGAATGTTTGTGATCTCAGTATATTTTAATGAAAGGTCATGCTAACGCATTTAGTTTTAGGGATCAAAATTGTAGTTGTTGGACTGAAGAATTAGTGAATAATATTATGACACTTAAAAAATTATTAATTTACAGTATAAATAAATAATTATACTTATTTAAGGATTTGTGTTACATGTCGTTTTATTTTCGTGCCTGTTCTTTAGTTATTAGTTTAACATCATCATCATCATCATTAACACATGCATAAATCATGACTCTAAGGGTGAGGCTAAACAAGGGTTTGCGAGTCTAGAGTCGCAGAATTTTGGTCGCAATTTTTTTTTTGTATTACGAAGCACAACTCATTTTGCATTGCCGTGTGAATTAAATAGGACATTTCTATGAAAAATACGCTCGTTTGGCCTCGTCCTAAGAGCAATACGCAAAGGTGCATTATAACACCCGCATTCCGCTACAAGAATAATCAGGGCCCCTAGCCAAGTGGCAATCGTTTTATAACGATAACGTGTCGAAGTTCGTCACGATCGGCCATATTACTTTGGTATCTACAGCGTCTTAGCTTGCGCTACCAACATTACTAGGAACTTGTGAAGACGATTTTGGTCACGTGATTTCACGACGACTTACGTCAAATCCCATACATTTTGCTTTATCGAACTTCGTTATCTTTGTCGGTATGTTACTTTGTCTAGGCCCCCAGGGCTACTCTCTGGAGTAGTTCCTATCCACCTACCCTGTACCTGCGGGAAGCGGCGCCTGACAACCGCACACTGACCGTTCTTAAAAAAATCCATCCTTTTCACATCCTATTTAGAATCTTCCTCTACTTCGACAACCATCAACATTCCTAACCATAACTTCTTTAGTCACATTCATATCATCTCGTCTCATAACACGCCCATACCATACCAACCTAAACCGCTTCCTTTCAACTTTTCTGTCACCAGCGCCACCATCAGACTGCCCCTCACCTATCTACTCATTCTTAATCTTATCCATTTTTGTCACTCCGCACATCCATCTCAGCATTCTCATATCTGTGGTATATACCTATGCAATTTTATTCATCAGTCTTCTTCACAGCCTAACGACAGAGGTGTGTATATTGGGCCCTTTCGTGAAATTCGTAGCTGCAATTTAATATTTTTTTCATCCCACCATCTCGGAAAAAGCGTTTTTGCTCTTCGATATCTGAGTGCAAAAGCCGTTTTTATCCTCTAGAGGTTAAAGTAAATTTGAATTTAGAACATCGTGTGCAATGAGTTTGTGAATTCAAAACATCATTATACATATTTATTTCTACCTCCATGGTGCCGAAATTATCATGCAACCTATTTTAATTTGTTAAAAACTCAGACTCGGAACCTTCTTGGTGTACTTTTTTTGTAATTTGCTTTGCGCGCGAGTGCTTGGCGGGCTTTCAATGACGTCAGTCAAATTTTTATTTCAAGCATTCAAAAATTGTTTCAGAGTGGACTTTGTGTAGTAAAAGTGGTGTTATTTTGATGCATAAGGATCCGTGTTAATGTTCTATTATGAAGAATCATTGAAATAAAAGTGTTGTGCCGTGTTTGACGTTGAGAATTTTATAGTGGTTTTCACCACCTCATCGGCCACCGTCATGAACTCTGTTACCATTTGACTCGCGCCAGGCACTCCCTAGATGCGTTAAAATATGTGACACCCATATTTTAACGTAAATTCATTTCATTCATACATTTCACCCACTCATTATTTCAGAAGACTACAGATAAAATATACATTAAAGATTTGGCTGTATGGGCTAGACCCTTTGCCTTCCCTAAAATATAGGGAGAATTAAAAAAAAAAATTAAAAAAATTAAAATTGCTTTGCGCGCGCCTTTTTCTTTTCACGTCATAAATTTGTTAAAACCTAGGAGTTCCGTGACGGTCAATCAGCTTGGCGTCAATCTTGCTTTAAACATTTTGATCGTCTACCACGCTTGCTGGATGCTTGAGTCAAGCATTTAAAAGCTTTTTATGTCTGTTTGATTTGTTTACGCTAGCAACGGAACAAAAACATACTGAAAGTCAACGTGCTTCACTCAAGCTGATTGACCGTCTCGGAACTCCATTAGGGACGGTAATTTTCATTAGGTACTTACAGGTGTGTCTGGATGAATGTTGCGGGTGTGGGTGGGTGGATGGGTGGCTGTTGGAGGTGTGTCTGGGTGAATGGGTGTTTTGAGGGTGTGTCTAGGTGAATGGGTGTTTTGTGGAAGTGTCTGAATGGATGGGTGAGTATTGTGGGTGTGACTGGGTGGATGTTGTGGGTGTCTGAATGGATGTTGTGGGTGTGTCTGGGTGAATAGGTATTTTGTGGGTGTTTCTGGGTAAATTGGTGTTTTGTCGGTGTTTCTGGCTGATTGGGTGTTTTGTGGGTGTTTCTGGGTGAATGGGTGTTTTTTGGGTGTGTCTGAGTGGATGAGTGTGTATTGCGGGTGTGAATGTTGTGGGTGTTTCTGGGTGGATGGATGTGTGCTGTGGATGTGTCTGAGTGGATATTCTGGGTGTTTCTGGGTGGGTGTTGAGAGTGTGTTTTGGTTGATGGGAGGGTGTTGTGGAAGTTGTTGAAGATTTTTTTTTTATTTTGCATTTTCCTCGTTAGGGGGGATGAAAAGTTACGTGTTGCACTCGAGTGCAAAGATTTTTCACCTTGTGCTCTTTTAATTCCCTCGCTATCGCTCAGGATTCTAATTTTAGAATCCTTCGCTCACTCGGTCATCAAAATTGAGCACGCGGTTAAAAAACAGCTTTGCACTCACGCACAACAAATAACTATTGTCGACGATACCTGACGCCATTTCATCCACCCATCTTATATGATTTAATAATATTAAACTTAAAATGGTCAGGCGCGTGACGATGGTAGAGCAGAATACAATTATCACCACCCCCATCTCTGCCGCGAGTGTCATACGAGGCGACTATGGGTAAAGACAGCATTGACTAAAGGGAACTGCGATTTTCGTACCCGTTGGATGGCAATATGCTTGCCCCCTATTACATGGTACCTGACATAATTATTATTGGCGAAACGTGGATGTAATTCACTTCTGCCTTCCTGTTTGAGGATAAATAAAATAGCCATGATTTGTGTATGTAAATGTACAATGTATTTTCCCAAAAATATAAAGAAGTCCTCTTTATTAAGGATTCTTCAAAGATCTATTTAAATAGTTGTCGCAATTATTTACATACAATGTCCAGGAAAATACGTAAGGCTTCGGGAAGTACAAGGTCGAGACTGGGATTGCCCAACGTCATCACTAATGTAAAAACACGGATAGAAATAGAATGCAATCCTGTTGGAATAATAACAATCGTTAGTAAATTAATAAATTTAATTACTAAGTCAATTTATAAATAGTAAATATTTAGTTAGTAAATTAACATCTTTTTCTACTTTCAAACAAATTGTTTCTGAATTAGAAAAAGTTCGGAAAATCAAATTTTAAAAGTTCATAATTAAGAAGTCAGCAGTTATCATTTATGTATAATAAATATATAAATGGTTAATAATATAATATAACAAAGAAAAGAGTGGAAGAGTAGAGAAGTCGATGATATATTGGTGAAGGATAGAAAGGAGTGGAAGAAGAAAACATGTTGTGCCGACCCTGCCTAGAGCGGGATAAGGGTCCTGCCCTTATGAAGAAGATCAAAGAAATGAGATAAGAAAAATTTCGTAAATGATGTGATGATCCCCGTCATTATTTTTATTTGTAATTGTAAGTAAAACACTGGTAAATTGTATAAAATCAGCCGTGAATGTAAATATGAGCTAACTACCGACCTCCGAAATACAGTTTATTAGAATAGAATAGAATAGAATACACTTTATTGTACACCAAATTAAAGGACATAATAATACAGGAAGTAACATGACCAACGGAGCACAAAAGGCGGTCTTATCGCTAAGAGCGATCTCTTCCAGACAACCTTAGGGATGGACATAGTGATCTAATTATAATATGGCAGCTGTGGTGCACATAACTTTAATAATAAATACTACGACTAATAATAAATGTATTAATAAGATACAATATAATTAATATATAAACAAGTTAATAACTATTCTAGAAGCAATATAGAAAAATATTACACACAAGTAAGCATAAATTGTGACTGCATTAGGATTCAGCAGCAGCCAGCGACATATAGTGTCCTCTCACTCGCAATTTAAACGAATCTAGTGTTTGAGCGCGCCTTATAGATACTGGTAATGCATTCCATAAACGAGAAGCTTCAACTTTAAATGATTTGTCGACAAACTTAGTACTGTGCGTCGGAATTGCTAAAGTCAAGTCTTCAGATAATCTCAGGTTTTTATTATGTAGGTTATTTAAAAATACAAAATGTTCCTTGAGGTAAAGTGGACAGTAGGGATTAAATAGAACATTGTATAGCAAAGACACAATGTGCAAGTTTCGGCGGTGTCGAATCGGCAACCAATTGAGCTTATTACGATATTCCGAAATATGATCGAATTTCCTCAGGCCATAAACAAATCTTATGCAATAGTTTTGCAAACGTTCTAAGCGATTTAGCTGGTTTTCAGATAAATCCAGATAACTGACATCAGCATAATCTAGAACTGGTAGCAGAAGTGACTGAGCGAGCGCAGTTTTGGTAGCCGTAGGAAGGAAATTCCTTAGTCTTCTGAGAGAGCCACCCGATGAGAATATTTTACGACTCACCTCGCGTAACTGAGGATCCCATGTAAAGTTACTGTCGATATAAATACCCAGATTCTTAACAGTCTTAAGGAAAGGTAATTTAACTTTGTCGAATTCTACTGGTGGAAGTAGTCCTAGATTTATTTTAGAGATCATCCTAGAACTGCCAACAATGACAACTTGGCTTTTGCTAGGATTAACCTTTAACCCATGCGACATCGTCCAAGACCTAATACAATTTAAATCGCAGTTAAGTCTATATATGGCCTGAGGCAAATCGTCAATGGTGGTTTGTGTATAGATCTGAAGATCGTCAGCATATAAATGGTAATATGAAAGGAGATCATCAGAAATAGACCTAATATATAGAGAGAAAAGCAACGGGGAAAGCACGCCTCCCTGTGGTACGCCAGAAACAAGGTTGCACCAAGAGGATGTGGAATCATCGATGCAAGTCTGTTGGCGGCGACCATACAGGTAATCGTGGAACCATTGAATGACAGTAGAAGAAACATTAATAGAACGTAGAATGCCAAGAAGTATATCAAAGTCGACCGTATTGAAGGCATTACTGAAGTCTAACGAAGAAAGAATAGTAACGCAACCTGCCTCCATACCAGCTCTAATATTGTCAGTGATATATACAAGCGCTGTAGTGGTGCTGTGGCCAGGACGGAACCCAGATTGATAAGGATTTAAGAGGTTATTTTTAGAAAGGAAATTACTGAGTTGACTATGTATAGCGCGCTCGAGTACTTTGGAGAGGTAAGGCAATATGGATATGGGACGAAAGTCTGAGAAGGATGCTGGGTTGGATTTTTTTGGTAAAGGAATAACCCGCGCATCCTTCCAGGCAGAAGGGAACTCACCAGTAGATAGGGAAAAATTTAAAATATGGGTTATTATTGGTAGGATATCATCCAGGATAGGCAGGAGCATTTTACGGCTCACACAGTCACCACCAACTGCGTCAGACGTAATAGATCTGGTGATTTTCTCAACTTCGGAATTGGATAGTTTAGTGAAAACAAATGGAGCGAAACCGGGAGTTGATAATTTTGAAAGTGAGTCTAACGTGTTGGTTTTTATGGTTTTGTCAAACATTGATGAAGCAGAAAAGTGTTGATTTAGTAAATCCATGTTCAGATTACGATTGGCTGTCGACTGAGATTTCCCGATGCCCAAGGTTTTAAGGAATTTCCAGATTTTTGCCGGTTCACCATTTTCGATTGATTTGTGGATAAAACGACGTTGAGCATCCCTGCACATTCTGTTGCATTGGTTGCGAAGAGAATTGTATTTTTCTAGATTGTACGATGTAGATTTAATTTTATACCTAGTTTTAGCAGCAGCTTTCCGGTGAATTAAAATTTTAAGATTATCGCTGAGCCAAGGCGAAGGATAATGTTTGAGTTTAACTCTCCTAACCGGAGCATGAGTGTCGTAAATTGCAATTAAATGGGAAACAAAAAAATTGTACTTTTCATTAATATTAGCACTACTTAGTAGAGGAGCCCAGTCAATAAGTTTGATATCACGACGAAGGTTGTACAGATTCATACCTTCAAAATTGCGTTGCAAAATTATTTTAGGTTTGGCTTTTGGAGGTCGAACCATATAAGACAGAAATACTAGGTCATGATACGAAAAAGCATCCGCCGCGCATTGCCCATGCTTAGCTACATGCTTAAGAGAGGAAACTATTATTAAATCTAAAAGTGTCGGGGTACTGTTTGGAAAATGGTGAGTGGCGTTTAACGAAGGAGTGGATAAATTAATAGATTCAAGAAGGGAAGACAGAGAAAGAGAACGAGTATCATTTTTCAGCATACAAGTGTTAAAGTCACCCATAATAATAGTGTGACTATACCTGGGAGATAAATTATGCAATAATGTTTCAAATGAGTTAAAATAATCTATACGAGAGGAAGGACTGTAGTAGACACCAAGCAATATTTTGTTATGTCGAAGGGTGACCTCCAAAAAGAGATGTTCTCCGGCATTTGATGGTGGAGGCTGTGAGGACTGGTCGACAACTGTGTAAGGAATATGTGCACGCAGGTATATGGCAACACCACCACCACCACCAACCATACGATCGTTTCTGATCAAATGGAAGCCGGGCAGGGAAAATGACGTAGAAGGAAGACATAGCTTGAGCCACGACTCTGAGACAAGAATCGCATGAATATTAGAACAATTTAAGCTTGTAAGCATTTCTGGAAAATGGGCTGGGATACTCTGCGCGTTTATGTGTACTATATTAAAATTCCCAGGAACATCTGAAAACTGAGCTTCAAGTGTTTGAGACAAATCCTGAATACTAGCAAAGCTGTCATCACTGCTGTAGGAACTGGCGGAAAAGTAACTCGCTTCACTATAACTAGCATTATTCATTTTCTACAAATATGTGTGTGTGTGTATAATATTTATAAAATTAAAATACTAATTATTATATAAACTAAGGGCAATAAATAATATTTTAGAACAATAATAAAATAGTATTTAATAATAATAGTAATATATTTACTTACTAATATTTATAAAAATAAAATAGTAATTATATAAGTATAATTTAAAGGTAATATTAAATAAAATAAAAACTAACTTTATGTCCATTATTATTATTATTGTCCATTATGTTTATTATTGCGAAATAATATAAATATAAAGTTTCAAATCTCCACAGCAAAATAAGGTGCATTAATAGAGAAAGCTATAAGTCCTTGCTACAATTTCACTAATAATATTATACCTACTATATTATGGTACTTAGGAAGCGATTCAAAACAGACCGCTATTACTAGTGCTACCAATTTATATTAGCAGGCGGTGAAAATTGGAACTACAACTAACCAACACATTTAACATTTTTATAAATCTTTTTGTTCACCACTAGCGCCACCACCAACTGACTAGATAAGTTTGTCGCACTTTATCTTTTACAAAGTTACACAGCCTACGTACCGCAGACTATTTAAATAGTGGAGGCAATCTTGTTTGACTGCGAAATTTCTCGTTTATTTAACACAGGAATGGCTGTCCTATATAGTTTCTTCTGTGAGTTAAATATTGGCTTTGCGAATTAGTTTTCGATAAATGTCAATATTAAAACTTTCCCGTTGTAGCAATAATAAAATAAATAATGCTAATGTGTCTGGTCTAGATGTATGGCAATTTATGAAAGTGATTGCGTAAACTAAGTATTGTTCGAAAAAGCCGACCGTTGGATTGGTGACCAAAAACATCTCGAGTGTCTCCGATAATTGGCAAGCACGACAGGCCAGCTAGGGTCAGCTCTTATGATGTTGTACTCCTAGTTTATTACGTAAGTTAATATTCTGAAACAACTGAATGAATAAAAAAACGAATAATTCTACAAAAATATTTTTCACAAAATTATTCTCGTCATTGAACGTCCATACTAGAGCCTAGCCAAGTGGCTGATCTATCGAACGCATAGAAAACAAAAGACGTATGAAACTGACGTATTGTTTTATTTACGTTAGTTTCATACAATTTGTATTCTATGCGTTCGATAGATTAGCCACTATGGCTATGGGGGCTGAGTGATTTACCCCCGAATACAGAATGCTACTCAAAGTTTGAGAGCACATCTCAACATTTAAGTATCGTCAAAATTTCCGTTTTTCCGCACAAATTCTGACAGGTTTTGTCTACTTAACTATTTAAGCAGTTCTCATAATTTGAGTAGCGTTTCTGTATTCGGGGGTCAGGCAGTCGCTCACATTGCGGAGGACTCGGGTTCGTTCCTGCTTCAGGACACTAATTTACATTGTATTTTTCTACAGTTCACAATGTTGAAATAAAAATAAAAATAATTATGGAAGAATACCTTATTTTTCTTTGAAATAATAATGCTTCCTTATATTTAAGAAACACAAAAGGTATATTTTGTACATTTATAAGGAGAATGGTAGAAGTACTGCGTTAATAATAATGCATGTTAGGAATTCAATTTTTCCCTTTTAATTCTTATGTTAAAAAGCTATTTTTTATAGTTGGGATGTCATAAGAAATTTAACTATTTGATTATAAATAACATACACGTATATATTTAATAATATTATTAATAAAGCCGTGTGGTGACGGCAGAGTAGAATACAATTGTCACCACCCCAAATCTCTCCCGTGGGTGTCGTACAAGACGACTAAGGATAAACCAGTGATGAGGAATGGGCAGCAGCGTTACTCTTATACCACCTAGCAATGTACTGCGACTTTTGTGCCCGATAAATGGCAATAGGCTCGCCACCTATTACATGGGACCTGACATAATTGGCGAAACGAGGGTGCAAGTTCACCTCTGCCTACCCCTTCGGGGATATAGGCGTGATTTATGTATGTGTATGTATTAATATTATTTTGAGAAAAATCAAATATCATACCTGCTCACCGCTTAAGAGTAGTACAGGTGTGTATATTAAATTTCACCAATTAAATTAGATGCCATGTAATTTGACAAAAATGTAAATTGTGGTCCGATTTAACTTTTGTTTGATTCGCCGCCCTACTTAGGATAGTGGCTGGACGAAAAAAGAATGCCACATAAACCGCTCTTAATGAGTTCAGAGACTAAGCAATACCGGACCTTACTGGACTGGTAACAAGGTCTCACACCCGGATACTGCTCTACATTATGCAACTTGCTTAACAATGATTATGATACAGTTGTAAAAAGGACATAAAATGTCAAAGTGTTGTAATGTTTCTGCTGAGATGCGCAGTGGCTAGCGCACTCGGCCTCCAATAGCTTAAACTAAGCAATGTTCGCCAAGGCCGGTCATTGGATGGGTGAGCAAAAATAGAATATACTCTAGAGTTCCTCCGCGATTCGGGAGGCGCGTTGGCTACGGCTTGGGCTACGTCTGCCATTCTCTCTATTTTCTTCCATCCATAAGGAAGGTCGGTGAAGAGTGCATAAAAAGGCTAGTGATGATGATGATGATGTAACTAAACCAGCTTGTAATGACGAGGTTTTGTTATCAACATCTACTTACCAATATCCCATTTCATTTAGGGTCGGGGCTGTTTTGTTTCTTGGATTCCCTCCTGTTAGCTGTCAAATTTTTGTTGTCATTGTTTGATTATTATTTTCTAGAGCTTCCGTAAGTTCTACACTGGAACGTGAGCCAAATATGGCAACGCAAAGAGAGAAGTCGGTGTGGCGTAGGTGACTGTTGACATGTTGTGAAAGGGTCTCGTAAACCTACACTTGGGTCAACACCCAAGCGCTGCACTGACTGCCCCCTATGCCACACTATAGACCACCACGGCACCCCCACGGTGTATCCATGGAATGCTTATAGAGTTTTCGTCTCAACAACAGTTGCTTAAAGTTTGATTAAACCAAACCATACACTGCGCGCCTTTATATATATATATATATATAACCATGCAAATTATCCACATCTCAGTGCAAAATCGTAAACGCGAACTATGAACTTGAAAGTGAATGGGTTCATTAGTGAATCGAACTGTCCTTAAGCTGACCACGGAGCGAGACCCCCCGCGCCCCGACTAGTGCGCACTTTGCCGACGCCGTAGGAGCGTCTACGAGAAACCGCGGAGGTCTCGCTAAATTTGTTATTGTGGCGTTAGCTAGCGCAACGAGCAGCGCCGGTCAGTAGCTACCAGACCGCTTTAGGAGATACTAGTGTACGATCGACCATCGATAGTCGCAGCGTCCCATCCCTATCGCACGCAGTCCCACTATAAAGGAGTACGTCATGTAAACCTCCGCGTTCGTTCGTAGCCAGTGAAGTTTTGTGACTATGTGCATAGTTCTCGGTGATGCATGATGACCTGGGTGTATATAAGTATTGTTGCGATCCTCTTGGTGAGTTGTTTTCGTACTGCTAATCCACATTTCCGCATTGATGTACCGTCTCGTGAAAAGTAAAAGTGGTTTGTCACTTTCGTCGTTCGATCGCCACACGTAGACTGTGTACGCCTCGCGTATGCTAATCAGTTGCCAAGTTACGTATTGTTGGGCTGTGTGACTGATTGCACGCACGATAAAATGGTATTGTGTTATTGTCGATAGTTGCAATATTATAATAATATTTTCCAGTACTTAAACCGGAAAAACTCATCGAATGGCCATCGTATTATTACAATCGATTAGTTTTCAATCGATTGGTCTTATAATTGAAAGTATAGTTAGTAAATAAATGAGTTTATAGTTAAACTAACGACAACGTACTTATCATTTAATTCATACAAATTTCGAACAATGTAATTAATACAACTTCTACCGAAAGTCTTTATTCTATGCCTAAACTACTATCAATTAGAAAATTTTACATATTTCACACAGCCTTAATAAAACATAAAAGTTTTCCCTTGCATAATGCTAATATTAACAAAAAAAGAAGGAATAAGATCTTGTAATTACTGATTCTCGGCAATATAGTTAGCGGTCGGCACATTATACCTATAAATAAAGAACTAAATATAAATAAGAAGCACTTTAAATAATGTAAGAAAACTGAACATACCAATATGGCTAGAAGCAAAAAACTATGAGGAGATAGAAAAGTTATGGAATGATGAGTACCTACCATTTAGATATCTATTTATGGACACTTCTTTGGATAAATTCCTATTGCCTTCCTTTATGCTACCTTCCTTCCTGCCCATATAAATTGCCTTCCATGTTGGCATGGGACGTAGAATGTGCCAGTCCAGGGCAGGGTGACTTAAAAGTCGACTACGGGAGATTGCCCGGTGTAGACCATTAAGCACCTTGGGGCACCCGAATGGTGGAGTGAAAGAAAGAAAGAAAGAAATATTTATTGGGACGCAACAGAGAAACAAAAGGTATTAAACATAAAAACATTAAAAAAAAATGTCTCAATGAGTGCAAACCAACCAACAGCATACCCAAAGAAGGTTGGTGTCAATGCAGGTGGCCAGCTGTAATACCTAAACCAAAACCTTGAGCAGTGTGGATTGTGTTGTCACGAATGTTGTCATTCGAATAACTCTGTCCGTTCATCGGTTTCTCGACGGTCCGGTCCGTCTCTTTTCTATACATTCATTCATCACTAGTTTTCCGGTGTGATGGATGATATCATAAATGAATGATGAATCAAAAGAGAGTGGATAGATTGATGACGTCTGACTGATATGAATCACACAGAAAACATACTGCGCCCATAGACTGCGAATAGGGCAGGGAGAAGAACTTTTCAAAATCTTTGAATGAGATAGATGAGAGATAAAACTTACTAATCTTATCTACGCCTAGTGTTTTCCCATTGTGTAATTTTGCTCTAATTTTCTCGATATCTTCTAAAGAAATATTTTGAAATGCCATTTCATTTATTATGTCCCATCTATCTTTTGTTCTTCTTTAATCCATTCAGTTTTTGTATTACAGTACACCATCTTCGCACATTCCTTACCAGAATGATTCTAATTGTTCTTGAGTACTTCCCTCTATTTGATTACTACGAGTATTAGGGTAATTATAATTGGTTTTATTTACGTTTCTATAAAATGTTTGTTCGTTTGTTGTGAAAAGTTTATTATTATGCTGTCGTTCCATTGTATTTTAAACCGTTTCAATCGATTCGATTTAAGAGATAGTATTTGTTTAAAGTGTCTAGAAATTCTCCAGGTTTCTGTTACTATTTTCGTGTCATGTCTGCAACATTGTGTTTCTAAATATGGCTGTAACTCTTTCTACGACTTTCCCGGCCTGTTGATATTGTTAATATATTGTGTAAGTTTTCCTATGTCTGCTCTTAGTTTTTTAATAAATCTTTCTGAACTATTTTTATCTCTTTCTGCAGTTTCTGAAATCTTATTGTTTAATTCTTTAGAAATCACAAAAGCTGTGCAGTAAATTAAAGTGTATATTAATATAATAATATATGTAACAGAATTAACGCATAACTTGGATACGCCCATGCTAACATCGTCTAATCCTACTGATTTTTTATTGTGTTTGGGTATAAAATAAGGTACATAAATATCTATGTGTATAAAATAAGGAACGAAAAAATGTACTACTTTTATTATTATTATTGCATACTCCTTGCAGTTTCTGAGATACAAGTGCCCATATTAACCGACTGACCATACATCACTCCTTAATTAAACTCCTCATAATCATAACTCACAGGGCGCCATTTCAAAAGCGAAAAATGTCAATAACTACAAATAAAGTTGAATATTTTTCCTTAAAACTTGTCGAAGGACCTCCGAATTTATTACTGTGCACATATTGGGAAATGCTAAGTAACCGGCTGTGTACCAACTTTTACCTTTAATTGAGCTCTGAGGTCAATAGAGTTTACCTCTGACTCACGACTATTGGCGTTAAGAAGATTATAAAAGTTAATAAAAGTATGCATTTCTGTTATTATGCTCTTCTTGCATTTTTGTTCAAAAAATTATAACATATACACATACATAAATCACGCCTATATCCCCGAAGGGGTAGGCAAAGGTGAACTAGCTCCCACGTTTCGCGAATTATGTTAGGTCCCATGTAATAGGTGGCGAGCCTATTGCCATATATCGGGCACAAAAGTCGCAGTACATTACAGGTGGTATTAGAGGAACGCTGCGGCCCATTCCTCATCATTGATTTATCCTTAGTCGCCTTGTACGACACCCACGGGAGGGATTTGGGGTGGTGACAATTGTATTACAATATACATAAATTATACCTTTTCATGTATTTTATAGATGAAAAGGTATAATTTACGTATGTGTAAAATAGACTATGAACGGGCCTTTCCATGTTAATAGTATCTATTTCACTAATAAAGTCTCTATCTTATTTAATGGAAAACATTTAAAATATTGAAATTCTAGTTCACTTATATGATTCATTTTCGATATTTCCACAAATGACATAATAATTATGCATTCAAAACAGCCTCATTATTAACAATTACGTAGGTAGCAATGTTATCACTTGTCTGTAAGACACTACAAATTAATTATTGTGTGCTAATTCATTAATTAAATTGTAATTTTCACTAGTATTGTTAAATTCTATGGGCAATTTCTGTTAGACGCACATAATTAGTCATTTATCTGCGATACCGATAAATAGAGCTAGTAAGTAATATTTTGTTGCTAGGCAAATATTGTGACTAATTAATATTTTCTCATCAAACACTTTTGCCATTGTCTAACTAAGTATTCATAAAGAGTCTTTTCCAAATAAATGATTCATCGTCATCCTTTTTAATGTTGGGGCTAAGGATCGGCTTTATGAATGGTTGAATCTTAGCAGAATACCTAATACGGTTTTCCATGGCAGATTGATTAGTATTAAGCAGTACAATATCTCGATAAAAACAGATTATCTCGAATTCTTTCGTAGTTCAAAAGGAATGCTAAGCCGTTGGTTCTAGCTGTATCTGCAGTCGTTAATGTATGTCGAGCGCAGAACACGCTGTGAACATTTACATACATACAAAAATCAAGCCTATTTATCCCCGAAGGGGTAGGCAGAGGTGTATTAGCTCCCGAATTTCGACAAATATGTTTGATGGCATGTTTTTGGGGGCGAGCCTTATTGCCATCTATCGGGCACGTTAATCGCAGACTATAGCCAGGTGGCATAAGCCTTGTACGACATCCGCGTGTGAGATTAGTAGGGTTGGGTTGGTGACAGTTGTATTCTGCTCTGCCGCCACCCTACGACAATCGGCTCTTTAAATGATTAGTAAAAATTCAACAATAAAAATCTCTCTGCCTCATCATCATAGGGGTAGGGATTGTTTCTAGTATTTTTTAGGGTAAAAATAAACTTAGTTTCAATCATTTAATGTTGACACAAAAATAATTAGTCTTTTTATCTAGAACATTCGTTTATTAAACTGTTTACGGTCTCACAAATGAATTGCTTGATGTACGATAACCCATAATGATTTGTTAAGCATTTTTACCCTTGTGATATGAATAGGACGAATGTGGAAATATAATTTCTGTCTAGATGTTGTAAAAGGCAACTATGGGTAAAAACAAATGGGCAGCAAAGCAGCGTTTCTCTTATAACCATCTAACAATACACTGCGATTTCCGTGACCGATTGATGGCAATAGTTGGCGAAATGTGGGTGTTAAAATGACTCTGTAAATAGGCGTCATTTACATATATTATTATGTATATATATGAATGGAAAAGGAAATACACTTCGCCGACCCCAGTAATCATGACAGGGTAGGAAGATGAAGATAAATGACTTTTATGTGCTATAATATAAATGTAATAAATATTCATGGATGTAAGTGTAATATAAAAACGAAATTGGTCTGTGTGTCAGGTCTATGTAATGGGCAGATAATTTATTAAGATACACGTTATGTATTTTTAGATTTGGAACAAGAAACACCGCCGCCCAAATACATTCCTATCCCGGTATTATAATCTTTATCATAGATGATATTAATTGTTACCATATCTCGATATAATGTCTACGTAAAAACGATTGTTAGAGCCACACACAATGACACCGCGCGTCGTTATAACATTTTGCGGAGGCAAAAAATGACCCTGACTTTTTATAAATAATTTCAACGCGCATTTGTTATTGAACCGAGTATTTTTGGTGATAAAATTACTAATCACCAGTATTTTTGTTGAGCTGTATTGTGTCTTACCGATAATATATACATCGTGCCTGTTTATAGATATAACTGGCAGACGTAAAATATTCCAGTAACGTAAAAATATCACTTAGATAGATCAAAATAGTTATTTGTTGTACGTGAGTGCAAAGTTGTTTTTTAACCGCGAGCTCAATTTTGATGACCGAGCTAGCGAAGGATTCTAAACAAAACTTGGAATCCTGAGCGATAGCGAGGGAATCAAAAGAGCACAAGGTGAAAAATCTTTGCACTCGAGTGCAACACGTAACTTTTCATCCCCCCCAACGAGGAAATTGCAAAATACAAAAAAATACAATAACAACCGTTTCTGTTTTCACACATAAACTTCCACAACACCCTCCCAGTAACCCAAACACACTCTTAACACCCACCCAGAAACACCCATGGAGGTAGAAATAAATAGGTTTAATGATGTTTTGAATTAACAAACTCATTGCACACGATGTTCTAAATTCAAATTTACTTTATCCTCTAGATGATAAACACGGCTTTTGCATTCAGATATCGAAGAGCAAAAACGCTTTTTCCAAAATGGTGGGATGAAAAATATATTCAAACATTTAAACAGTCAATGAGCCAGTGATCTAATAGGCCTCGGAGACGGTCAATCAGCTTCGCGTAAAGCTCGTTCATTTTCTGTGTGTTTAATTCTGTTGCTTGTTTACCTAGCAAATCTTTTTTATGTCAAACAAATCAAACAGACATAAAAAAGACCCGTTTGACCTAGCAACAGAATGAAACACACAGAAAATTAACTTCACGCGAAGCTGTGAGACCCATAACCATTCGACCAAACCGGCCGTCAGACTATTGAATATTATGTTTAATATCCACAAATATCGAGACCTTAAACAATAGAAGCGGATTCATAAAATACTCATTACGCTTGACTTTGTTATTGTTCTAAAACAATCGCTAGTGCTCTAAAAGGAAAAGGTTTTACTCCAACGTCAATAGTCTATTTGTAACTAAGTGGGACATTAATTAGCGCATTTAAGTTGACAAAACAGTAATAAGTTATGGGTAAATGCATAATTTTGTTATGCTACTTGCCTGTAGTAATTAAATACTAATTCCTATTACGTTTCCTTCCGGCCAAACTGATATCAGTCGCTGGGCAATTGGTAATTAAATGGTAATAGTCACCAATGCTTATTTTGATTACTTTAGGAGCGACCGTGCTACTATTGTATGACATGAGGATTACTCGTTTTTCTTTTTATTAATTCAGTTTAATTAAATGAAAAAATATGCTCGAGGAAGTTTTTATGTTAAAAATAAAGATATTTCGATGTTAACAACTTTTATCATAAGCAATATTTCATAAAAATTAAATCGTACGAACCTAGTTTTATTTCAACATATTCAATTAATAAAATGGGACTATGTTTACGGGATGAAAAATGTTATCGCTTTTTGTATTAAAGTTTAAAAAAAACCTATCAATATTTACCTCATAGCTCGTTACCTTGCTTGACAGTGATTACAATGTAGAGGTAAAATTTTGAATAAACACGACAACATAATGCTATCTCATTCGCACCGAATTGATCTATATTATTTCAGGTAACAGACTGACTGATAACATACATAATTAATATCAGTTGCTATTTTTTCTCAATTTTTTTGTTAATTATCAATGACAAACCGCTGCACTTTGGATCACGTTGAATTGTAACATTTTCCTCATCACTTTTGCACTTTATATAGAACTGTTAAGGATTCTTGGATACAAATAAGTAATTGTTGTATCAATTATTTATCAACAAATTAGCAAAAAAAATTTAGTTTCTTATAAATCCTTGTGTTCTGTTGACTGTAAAGTAACAATTTATTATGAGCGTGTGCCATAAAGGCAATATTCAAAAATAGAAAGAAAGAAAGAAAGAAATATCTATTTGTCTCATCATTTCAGACCTCAACATCGGGATACAGGCAAATACATCGGAACTATTTCGAGCGGCAAGGCTCAAGGGAGCACAGGAGCTCAGACCATGAGTATAGGGACAGAACTGACCGGTGGCAGAACGAGAGGTCGATACCTTTCAGCTCCAACTACCAGATCGTTGACCCCGACAGCATCCGACTGCCGAGCGACGAGTCCCAGTCCAGGAATGGGAACACCTCCCACAGACTCAGCCCGTTCTCCAAGACGTCTAGCATATCCAGCAGAGGAGGTGAGAGATTTGTTCTTGTTCTAAGTCAGTACAGTACCCGGCACAAAACTTGACTTTTACGAAGCGCAAAAAAACGTTTTCAGGTATTAAATTCCAACAAGTTCGTGGGCGACCTTCCTGCCCTTCCGGGGTGAGTGACGGCGGCGGGGACGGGGCACTCAAGATGTTAGCGGGGGTGGGTGATGAGGGGAGGAGGGAAACCTCGCTCCCCGTCCCCGCCACCGTCTCTCACCCTGCAGGAAGGTCGCGCACGAACTTGTTGGACAATAATTAAGGTTCCGACACGTGTGTCTGTCTGGCCGTCGTGTGGTGACGGCAGAGTAGAATACAATTGTCACCACCCCAAATCTCTCCCGTGGGTGTCGTACAGGGCGACTAAGGATAAACATTGATGAGGAATGGGTAGCAGCGTTCCTCTTATACAACTTAGCAATGCACTGCGATTTTTGTGTCCGATAAATGGCAATAGGCTCGCCACCATGGGACCCCTAATATTATTGGCGGAACGTGGGTGCTAGTTCACCTCTTAGGCGTTATTTATGTATGTATGTACTTTTCCTTCACGATCGTCATTTTGGTTCAACTTACGTGCTGAGAATGATACAAAAGTTTACTATCACCATCACCAGCCTTTTAATGTCCTCACTGCTGGGGCACAGAACTTCCCTATGGATGAAAGATTATATGGGCCATAACCTCGCTGGCCCAGTGTGGGTTGGTGAGTATTAACGACTGCAGATGCAGCCGGTACCAACAGCTTAACGTGGCTTCCGAAGCACGGAGGTACTCGAGATAATAAATGTTTGGTCACCCGTCCACCGGCCCTAGCGAGCACATTTTGTGAATTGGCGTTTCATGAACAAACCCACAAAGTCTAGGGCACACGGATGAAGCAATTGCTGGGATGAATATGGTGATTGTGATAATGAAATCACACCGTACAATAATGGCAGTAATGCTTAACAATACCAATAATGGTAGTAAACAGAGACACCGTTTCTGATGTTTGATTTCCTTATTTGAACAGCCCAAATTCACAGTTTTGGAGTTATTTATCAGTGGGTATTATGTAAGCAATAACATTGCATGTGGACAAATTCAACTACCTACAGGTAAACATCGCGGGTACAACATACTAAGTATTCTGAGGGGACCTTGAATACAAGTTCAAGTACAGCAAGAACAAGTGACTACTAATACTTAGGTATACTTAAATTGGTATACATAATTTACTAGAATAATCTGCCTAAATAAAATAATATCAATCTAGGAATGAAATATACATACATACACAAATCACGCCTATATCCCCGAAGGGGTAATAGAGGTGAACCGGCACCCACCAATGAAAAATAGACTATATTAATTATTTATAAATAGTAGCACCCCCTTGGTGCTGTGCCGACATGACAGGGCACAAATTGTAAATTAATTACTAACTGTACATTAAGGAATATAATAAAAAACGAATATGAAAAAATATGAGATTTTCTATTCTAGCAACTTTTATCTAGCAAATTTCGTGAAAATAAAAACATACGAACCAGTGTGTAACAGTTTTGTTTTAAACTTACAACATGTCCAAAAAATATTAAAATTGAACTATGGGGTGAAAAATTTTATCGCTTTTTGTACTAAAATGTGCAGCTTCACAATTTTCAGGCGAAAAGACGATATAGAGATTCTTAGAAAACTTTTTACCGTATCTGGAAATAAATCAGTCTGTTACTTAGGCAATGTTAGTGTTTAGCATTGTCGTTAACTGTAAATACAATGAGGAAAATCCTGAGTACCTATGTGCCCATTATGCAACATAAACATGCAATTATTTCTAAATTATTTGAAGTTGTTGTTGTGTAGGTGGAGTAGTCATAATGACTATTCTGACCGTAACACCAAAATACATTATCCTCAGTAGGAGAGACATTAGCCCAAATTAAAGCTGCGAGTTTTAGGTCTGTGAGTGCACTTACTCATATGTTATCTTTTTTTAAACTGTCTAGGTATTCTTTTTTAAACGATCGATCATTTTGTTTTTAGTTTTACATTCATAAAATCTCTCCCGCTGATGCGACTTAATACGCTTGATACGGATATGCCTTGTGGGGTCACAACTTGTGACTTTTCCACATGGCGACTAAGGGTAAAGACAGAAATGAGTACCTAATGTGCAGCCCTTCCTCTTAAACCACCAAGCAATAAACTGCAGATTTACCTGTCTGTTAGATGGGTAACAGACCAGGTAAATCTGCAATACACCAATCACATGGGACCTAACATAATAATTGGCGGTGGTGATCCTATAGAGAAAAGCTGTAACATTACCTACTCGTCGCTATCACCTTGTACGACACCCGTAGTGGAGATTGGGGTGGTCACAAATTGTATTCTACTCTGCTGTCACCATAATATGGTATTTTTCCATTATTATTTTAGGTATTTTTTCCTTTATTTCCTCAGCATATTACGTCCATCATCCAAGTAACAAATTCCTATTTTTTTTAAATTATGTTTAACCAAAACAACATATATTTTACTTCCAGGTGCCATCATCGATTCTGACAGCGTGGTGTTCCCAGGACCGACATCCAGGCGTCATTTGTTCGTGCCAGATATCCCGGAGCACTGCCAGGGAATGGGAATATGCGAGAGCGTTCCCAACTACCCGCACGACTACGTCAATAGCCTTTTATCAAAGGTGAATGAGACTTTCAAAATATAAGAAATATAAACGTTAAACTTTTAACGTATTCAAATTTTTATTTATTGTAACAAAAAAAAGAAGTCGGGAAATTTTCGAAAAATTATGTCCGGATGCGGAACTCGAATCATCCTATCATCTATCAATCTTGCCGTGTGGTGACGGCAGAGCAGAACACAATTATGACACCACCCAAAATCTCTCCCGCGGGTGTGGGTATCAACTCACCTCTGCCTACCCCTTCGGAGATATAAGCGTGATGTATGTATGAATGTATCAATCAATCTCGGATCACTCAGCGTACCAAGACTATTACTATTATTAACTTGCCAAGTTGTCCCAAACATCACGCGTATTCCCAACGGGTACGTTGCAACACTTGCAACCCTCGCCATATTGGATGGATTTGCTTTTAAATTTTTATTTGAACATTCTATTAGTTTAGTATAAGAAGGGAAAATTTATGTCCATCATCAGGGCATAATTTAATGAATTTTTCTGACCAGTGGCCGTACCATGAAGTATTAGTGCGATCCAAACGCGGGTGACAAAACGGGACGCCGTTCTACTCGGCTTATAGCGTTGTCTCACTTTAACAATGGGAATTGAGTCGCGATTAGAGTTGGTGGTAAGGCCCCTGTTTTTCCCTGCAAACATTAAAGTTCTTCCTCTCAAAGCAATACTCACCTTTCCACAGATCAAAGATTCAAAATACAGATTTCACTTGGATGAAGAGACACCAGAGATTGCCCAGAGAGCGGGTCCCGAAGAAGAAAACATAGAATTATGTCAACATAATGAAACGGTAAGTTCTTATATCTTTTTTCAACTAGAATAAGTTCTGTGATAGTAGGCAGCAAATATAAAAAGATGATATATTAAATAAAGGATAAAGGTATAAATCAAAATATTATGTAGGTGAAGCTGTGAAGTGTATCGTCTTACGGTGAACAGACTATAGGACAATATATTCTAAAGTTTGAAAAGGTTTGTGACGTGATAGGTTAGAGGGCAAACCATCAGCGTCTTGCCCTCATCCAACCACTTCGTTTGGGGTCGGCGCAGTATGTTCTTCTTCTTCCATTTACTCCTGTAAGCTCTCATCCTCATTCACATCATTTCGCACGCAATCCATCCATATCTTCTGCTGTCTTCCTTTTTCTTGCCACCCCTCAATATTCATGTTCATCACACTTTTAGGATACAAAGCCAAGAGATTTCCTTCTTTCAATGGCACAGAACAGTAAATTATTTATATTCTTTTCTGTGGTCAATGTTAAATTAGGAGGCAAATTATGTGATTAAAGTTTCTGATTCTTTAACAATAAACACAACTTTGTATCATATAATAATGTTTCTTTTTCAAAAGACATTGGTTGGCATTTTTAGTAAATAAAACTATCTTTATCTTTATCTTTATGTTCAACGAAAACATTTCATTAAAAGAAAATCACCACCATCCGGTGTTAAAGATAACATTTTTAAAACACTAGAAATATCAAGTAAAGAATTGTAGCACATTGCTAGCCTGGATATTTATTTTTGGGTTGCGTTAAACTTGGTAAATGAGTTAACCATTTATTTTCACTATCACCTCAATACCAGACCACCAACGTTTATAGTGTATTATATTATTAAATAGTCTGTTATGCCTTTAATATGATACGAAGATTGATATATTAGTATACTATGGTTACAGTCTCATTCTTCTAAGGGTTAGTCAATCAGCCGAGAGACGCCCACTGTTGCCCATAGGCCTCCCCCATCTCCAAACCAATCGGTCCAGCGGCTTCCCGTGACCTTTACCAGATCATTGGTCCACCTTGACTACCAACGCTGCGCTTCCCTTCAGCAGCCGTAATTTCAGGACCTTTCCGTCCCATCGGCCGTCAGTCCTTGAAATGTGGCCTGACCACTGCCACTTAAGGTCCGTAGTTCTTCGATCTATGTCGGTGACCTTAGTTCTTTTGCGGATTTGATCATTTTATTATCACCCAAGGAATCGCAGCTTAATAATAGAAATAAACAAAAACCTATTTACAGATAATTTATCCATCAGCAGCAAAGAACATTCAAGGTGAATGGGTCCTGGTTGTGAACAGGGCAAATGTTCCTGTGCAAGGATTTAAGGCAGAAATCTGCAAGTGAGTAAAATGACTCGTAATGCCGCCCTCCTAGGACGGGACGTGGACAAAATGTCCTCTGGCGAAAAGAGAATATTTTCCCCTGACTCCAACTCCCACTAAATCCCGAGACAAGACACTGTCAAGTGGTGGAGAGAGGTTTTGTCCACGTCCCGAGCTAGGCCTACTGGTCTTCACTGCCTGAGGGAAAATAAAGAATATGAGGCTATGCTGCATTTTTAAGCTAAAAACTGTATCTTATAAATATTTTGTTTATCTGCTTTTTGTCTTGTTATGTTTACATACATACATACATAAATCACACCTACATCCCCGAAGGGGTAGGCAGAGGTGAACTAGCACCCACGTTTCGCCAAATATGACAGGTCCCATGTAACAGGTGGTCGCAGTACATTGCTAGCCTGGGTGGTATAAGAGGAACGCTGCTGCCCATTCCTAATCATAGTCAGATTTATCCTTAGTCGCCTTGTACGACACCCACGGGAAAGATTTGGGGTGGTGACAATTGTATTCTACTCTGCCGTCACCACGCGGCAAAAAAATATTAAAATCCCCAAAATGTTGTTATGTTTAATTATCTGTAATATGATTGTCCTATCTATAGAAGCGAGGTCCAGCGGACATGTGTTGTAATATATACTCTTTTATAATCTAATTTAGTGTCAATTTTTGAAATACTTAAGTTACAATTCTTTTTGGCTATCATACTTACTTCAAAATAAATACCGACAGTAAACAGACGTTTTCTTTAATTTTACGCTTTTCAACAATTATTTTACAACAATCGTTATCAGCACGAAGCTCTAAAGTGGATTAAAGTAAATATTAATATCTGGAAATTCTGTGGTGATATTTCTTGAAGTCGGTGGTAATTTTTTCGTTGTACCAAATGTCACGAGGCGACTATATGGTAAGAGAAAATCATTCCACTAATTTGCCTTCTATAATTTTACGCAATAGAGATGACTACAGTAGATGGAAGTTTAGAATGCGTAATTATTTATTACATGAGGACTTATGGGAAGCAGTCGACGGTTATCCTACTGGAGATACCACACCCGATCCTCTTAAAACAAGAAAAGATAGGAAGGCACTTACTTTAATTTGCATGACGGTAGATGATTCTGCTATCATACATGTAACCAATGCCAAGACAGCATCAGAAGCTTGGTTGGCTTTACAAAAGGCTTATGAAGATAGAGGAATGGGACGCAAGTTAGCTTTAGAGCGCAGGCTATATAGACTATGTCTTGATGATTATGATTATATTGAGAAATATATTCATTCGGTTATGAGTACTGCTCAAAGTTTAGCTCACATAGGGAAAATAATTGAAGATTCATCGTTAGCTGCAATCTTATTAGGAGGCTTAACCCCAAAATTTGATCCTCTTGTTATGGCCTTGGAAAATAGTAATGTCGAAATTACTACAGATTTGGTGAAGGAAAAACTTCTAAATGAAATGTCAAAAGGTCAGCTTTCAAAAACGGATGGAACCGCTTTACGGTCTGATGTAAACCGAGAAAGAAAAAACCAATAGTATGTTATGATTGTAAAGAGCCAGGACATAAAAGGCCAAATTGTCCGTTGAGAAATTTGAAAAAACCAAAGGAGTCAACGTCACAGCAAGCACTTGGCGTAGATGATGGCAATTCCGTGGACCACTGGATTATTGACTCTGGCGCTTCACAACATATGACTTTTAGGAAGGACTGGTTTACGACCTATAAACCGAAAGACTCTGTAAGTGTTACTGTTGCTAACGGAGAAAGAGTTAGTTGTGTTGGTTTCGGTGACATATCTATAGCTACTTCATCAAATGTAAATAGTATTAATAATGTTATATATATTCCTAAGTTAAAAACTAATCTTTTATCTGTACATAAATGTGTCGAGAAAGGATTCTCTATTTTGTTTGATAAGAATGGTTGTAATCTTTTTAGAAGTGATACCTTTTCCTTTACAGGAGAATCTGTTTTGAGTGGTTCAGTTAGCAGAGGGCTGTACAAATTAAACTGTACTGTAAATTCCCCTTGCAACACTGTGTTCGATTCGTGTGCGGTTGAAACTATATCCGAATATGAATTGTGGCACAAGCGCTTAGGACACCTATGCAGAATTGGTATGGATATATTAAAAAATAGTAATGTAGGTATTGATTATAAGACTGTAGATAGAAATAATTGTATAGCTTGTGTGGAAGGTAAACAATCGCGAAAACCTTTCAAGAAGATTGTGTATGATAAGGCATCTTCTTTACTAGAGCTAATACACTGCGATTTATTTGGACCGACGAATACAACGTCGTTCCAAGGCAGTAAATATTGCTTAGTTTTAATTGATGATTTTTCGCGTAAAATATTTGTTTATTTCTTGTCATCGAAAGGAGATGTGAAAGAAAAGTTTAAACTCTTTCATTTATTAGTCGAACGTCAGACTGGGGCAAAATTAAAAATTGTGAGGACTGACAATGGAACAGAGTTTGTTAATCAGGAACTAACAAATTATTTCTCTTCCCATGGTATAGTACATCAAACGACGGTACCTTATTCTCCGCAGTCAAATGGAGTAGCCGAACGTACTATACGCTCTATTGTGGAAAAATCGCGTTCCATGTTAGCAAGCAGTGCACTGCCTTTTTCTTATTGGCAAGATGCTGTTGAGACTGCTGTATATTTAAAAAACAAGTCACCTCACCGTGCTTTAGGTCGTTCGCTAACACCTTTCGAAAAATGGTATGGCACTAGGCCTAATCTAACACATTTAAAAGTATTCGGATGTCGAGCTTTAGTGCATACACCTTCGTGTCATAGGACAAAGTTTGACGTGAAAGCACAAGAATGTATATTTGTAGGTTATTGTCAAGATGTAAATAGTTATTATTTTAGAGATGCTAGGTACCCCAAGAAATTAGTTAAGGCTAGAGATGTCACTTTCTTTGAGGATTGCTTCACTCCTTTGAAGTCTAGTGAAGGACATGAAAATAATATTCACCTCGGACCTACTTTGCAATTGTCAAGGGACGAACAACTTCCGATTGTTTCTGAAGACCCTGACATTGTTAATAGGGAAGTGAGTAGTCCTTTGCCTGGGACTTCAACCGATCTTGAAGCTCCAGACAACAGTGATCCATTTACGGTATGTCCACTAAGGGGGGAAGATGTTGTAAATACTCCACTTAATTTGCCATTATCAGAAGAAGGGCAAAGGTATCCTTCAAGAGTTCGAAAACCACCCGATTACTTTTCTTACAATATCTTAGACACAGAATACTCGGAACCTACAAGCTATTTTGAGGCGATGAACTCTGATGATTCTCCTAAATGGCAGGTTGCGATGCAAAGTGAGTATCAGTCTCTGATGAAATTGAAAACATGGAGGTTAGTAGACAAACCTGATAAGAAGGTAATACATAGTAAATGGGTGTATAAGGTGAAGATGGATGCACATGGGAAAGTAGTCAAATACAAAGCACGACTTGTAATAAAAGGCTATAGTCAGGTCGAAGGAATCGACTACAAAGACACGTTTGCACCTGTTGTTCGACATTCATCTTTACGAACACTTATGGCACTTGCGACAAATCTTGGTCTCAAGATGAGACACTTGGATGTGGAGACTGCATTCCTCAATGGAGATCTATCCGAGGAAGTATACATGCATCAGCCACAAGGATTTGCAGTAAAAGGGCAAGAAAACAAAGTTTGTTTGTTGCAAAAGTCTCTCTATGGACTTAAGCAGGCACCTAGGTGTTGGTATAATAAGCTAAGTGAAACGTTAATTAAAATAGGTTTCACTAAAATACCATCGGAGCCTTGTGTGTTCATAAAACTTTTTGGTTCAGACCTTGTCATCTTGGCTTTCTACGTAGATGACATAATAGCATTTTATAGAAAAGATATTCATTTTGACATTGTCAAAAATTACTTACAAAAATATTTCACAATAAAAGATTTAGGAAATTTAAGTTATTATTTGGGCATTAATGTTTTTCAAAATGAAGATGAAATGAGAATAAACCAAAAAACGTACATTTTGAATCTACTGAAAAAGTTCAATATGGAACAATGTAAAGGATTTAGTACACCTTTGTCAAATAATAAATTAGAAGATGAAGACAAAGACGGTAAGCATTCCAATGAAATGTATCCTTACCAGAGTTTGATTGGTTGTTTATTGTTCTTGGCTGTAAATACTAGGCCAGACATTGCCTTTGCGACTAGCTACCTGAGTCAATTTAATACCTGTTATACTAAGACTCATTGGATCGCCGCAAAGCGAGTTCTTCAATATCTGAAGGAAACTATAGATTATTCTATTACTTATAGGAAGTCTGATAAGCCACTTGTTGGATATACAGATGCCGATTGGGCAAACTGTATAATGGACCGACGTTCATATACGGGATATCACTTCCAATTAGGAAATGGACCAGTATCCTGGGCTTCTAAAAAACAGCCGACTGTTGCACTGTCGTCAACAGAAGCAGAATACATGGCTCTCACTGACGCTGCTAAGGAAGCTGTATATTTAAGGCGCTTTATATCTGAGGTATGTGGTCATAAACCTAACTGTATAACTATATATACTGATAGTCAAAGTGCTCAAAGTATAGCGAGCAATCCTGTTTATCATAACAGAACAAAACATATTGATACTAAGTACCATTTTATAAAAGAAAAAATATCAGAAAATATTATAGGTTTAAAGTTTATTAAGAGTACAGAAATGCCTGCGGATGTAATGACGAAACCATTAGGGCGTATAGCTCATAATAAATGTGTAACTTGCATGGGTATAACTTGATATTTGTAGTTACTTGACCTATATATTTTATAGATATTTATAATGTTGGCTACTTATTGTTTATGTTTTTATGGGATAGTTATGTGACTAATGTGTTTGTTTTTGTAACTTAAGTTTGTACCTAAATTTAGATTAAGGGGGGATGTTGTAATATATACTCTTTTATAATCTAATTTAGTGTCAATTTTTGAAATACTTAAGTTACAATTCTTTTTGGCTATCATACTTACTTCAAAATAAATACCGACAGTAAACAGACGTTTTCTTTAATTTTACGCTTTTCAACAATTATTTTACAACAACATGTCTGCGGGCATGCCCGTCTAACGAATTCCCTGGTTAATAGTAAAAAATAGTGAGTATGTCGTGTATTTTTTTCCAGGACACCCTTCCACTCCTGCTCGGACATAGCGTACTTCAACGATGAGAAGTACAACGCGACTTGCCACCAGAAAACGGGCAATAGAATGATGTGGTCCCTCAACCGCAACGGGGAGATGGTCCTGGAGACGGTGCCGATGCCCACATGCTGCACATGTCTAGTCAGGATAATCAAGACTTAACCCACAATAATAATGTAAGTATGGTAATTTACATTCCGATCTTCTATGCTGGCCTGGGAGCGAACAAATAACGTAGAATGGACCAGCCCCTTTTTTTTTTTTTTTTGCGGAGAGGTAAACTGCATTTACGCATCATCCCTGCAGTACGGTGCAACTACAGAGGTATGTGGGACTCGGGGTACAGGCATTCCCCCACTACACCACTAAACATCCTCTCCGGGCATCCAGCCAAAGCACACTATGGCAGCCATCCGGGGTCAGCCGTTAGGATATGTCGCCGGACAGCCACCTGCGCCCGCCCTTTCGGGCTCATTCTGTGCACCGTTTCCCCTAGTCCAATGTCCAACAACAGCGTACTGCGCCGGACAAAGGACCCGCCAGTCCTGACCAAGTTTCTTCCGAAAAGGAATCTTTCCAAGACAGGCCCCCATACGACGGGAACCGGCGCTCCTCTAGCCCCAGAGGGAGCTAGAGGGCGCAGGCTCCCTCACCCTACCTGCACTGCCGGACAAACGCCCCGACGCAGTCACACCTAACGCCACCGGACAGATGCCCCGACGCGGCCCTCCTAGACTCCACCGGACAAAAGCCCCGACGTGGTCCCACCCCCCGGTCGCCGGACAAACGCCCCGACACGACCGCTACGTCCTGCCGTCTGCTCCAGTGGCGATCGCGATCCCCCGGCGGGCGATGCATCGGACCTGCCCAAGACACTGTGCGGCACTGGGCGGTGGACATACCCATCGTGTGGTGTGCCTCCACATAGGGCTCTGTCACTCACTGCTCAGACAGCTCCCAGCACAAGAGAATGGACCAGCCCCGACTCATCCCATGGGTGTCGTAAAAGGCGACTAAAGGAGATTGCCCGATGTAGACCAATTAGCGACTAGACTAAGAAAAAAAAACTATAAACTAAATGTGTTTTTCGTAAGCGCGGCAGAGTGGTTGTCGTACGAGGCTACAACGATGAGTAATGGGCAACAGCATTCCTCTCATGACAATGTAGCAATGTACCTACTGCGATATATGGCACTTTTCGGCAATTTTTTATGGACTTGACAAAATTGGAGAAAAGTGAGTGTTTGACTGACCTCTGTCTACCCCTTCGGGGATATGGGCGTGATTTATGTAATGCATGCATATTTTTATTTTCTTTATAATTTATAATTATTATTACAGGCTCATAATCAACGTTGGTAAACAGCTTCTTCGTGATCACACCTCCAGTCAGTGCCTGCGAACGTCAAAATTTCTAAACTTTTACACAGTGATTAAATAATATGTTAGCCATTGTGAAGAAAACTGTTAAGACTTTAAAGATGTTTCGATCTCCTACCTACCGTTCTACCGCAATCATTTTCATTAATGTTTAAACGTCTCTACATAAGTAACAGGAAAATACCCGGGACGGGACGGGACGAGGAAGGGACGGGGACGGGGCCTCTCTCGTACAAATCGCCCCGTGCACGTCCCGGCCGTGATTCCGTGACATATTATATGTCCTTCATGTACATTTTGTATGAAACGATATTTCTGCAGCCCCATCCCCGACCGGCCACGTCCCGTTCGGATATTTTCCCGTTACGTATGTTATATGTTGTTATTTCTGTATAATATAAGATTAAAAACCTTTCTTACGAGGAATATCACACCTACATATTCGAATCATGCCTGTTAACCCCGACAGAATATGCTGTGGTATAATTGGACGTAGATAAGCAAGAATGTGTCAAGCCACATGAATACCAATTTGAGAAAATGGCGCCCAAAGATTCTAATCATGGTGTGATTTGCTACTTTATTAAATTTTTTTTTAATCCTTTTGTTAAGGAAACTGTTTTAAGTCAGTTAGAACACTTTTTAAAATTGTAGAATAAATTATACTTTATCAACCAATGTCGAAATCTCGGAATATGGGTTTTTGTGGGTTGACACATTATTGCTTATCACCGTCCAATTGACATTCACATTTTCCACTATTTTATGTCCTTTGTAATCAGGGGCGGATCGTGGCATGCCCACAATCCTAAAAAACTTGTGATATCACACTTTCACCGTATAATGAGATAGACCGATGATAACAAAGTCCTGTGGCCATACTATGAAGTATTAGTGCGATCCAAACGCGGGTGACAAACGGGACGCCGCTCTAATCGGCTTATAGATAGCGTTGTCTCACTTTAACAATGGGAATTGAGTCGCGTTTAGAGTTGGTGGTAAGGCCCCTGTGGCCGTACTATGAAGTATTAGTGCGATCCAAACGCGGGTGACAAAACGGGACGCCGCTCTACTCGGCTTATAGATAGCGTTGTCTCACTTTAACAATGGGATTTGAGTCGCGTTTACAGTTGGTGGTAAGGCCCCTGATGCGCGGAAGAAAAGGAAATAATCAAATTAAAAAGACGTTCATGTGTCATGATTGTTCATGAGTGAGTTCGTACTCTGACTCGCACATGCCGATTTTCGGGTGGCTGTGACCACAACCTTTTTTAAGGACTGGATCTAAGATCGAAGTATTTGTTGGTGTCATATTAGAATTACTGCTGCTGATTCCTCATTACATTGATTGATCACCTTGTACGGCACACGCGGCAGAAATATGTAGGTAGGTACCTGATTGTTTTGTATGGCAAGAACGTAATATTATTTTATACAACGTAGTAATGTCATAGCCAAATATTTAAGTTACTAGTTTTTTTCTATAACATCCTGGTTATGTTGAAAAATGGCGATGAGATACTATTATTGAGTTCTTTTTCTACAAAGTGCTACATGTAAATACCTATGCCAGTACCGGCTGGCATCATTCCTTTTGTGTAATGACATCCGGAAAACTCATAATACCTAGTGTGAAAGTTAGATTTTACATTGGCTGAAAATATACCTACTGTTGTTTAGCGTTATGGGGACATTAAACACCTACCTACTCCTTTGGGGATATACAGGCATGATATACATTTAAAAGTGCTACAATAAATGATTATTGACGCATAAAATTTTTTAATTGTATGATAAAATCTGCAAAATATGACGATGACTCACACCTAAATTAATGGATATTGTATTTTCGGTGTAGGTCAAATAGAATCAAACATTTATTTGCTTACCAAATGTACAATAGGTTACCTACTGTATTTTTTTATGAACAGAAAAAATGCCATTTTATTTAAATCCCCCTTTAAGTAAACCTTAATTAGTTAGGTAACTAGGTACCTACCTAAACATTTATATTTTAAGTAAATTTAACAAGGACACTGCTAAGTGTGTGTTTATAGTGTATAAATTATTATTTACAAATTATACAAAATAAAATGTAAATAAACTGAAATGCTATAGCTTTATTTCTAGCTTTACTAAAATCAAAATGCATAGGTAATCGTTCCATGCTGAAAAGGGTCTTCCATTACCTAGGGTTTTCCAAAAAATGGTCTACTAAAAAAAATCTTAACCCCTCCAAAGTCGCCGCCATGTTTTAAATATAGCGCTTACGCGCTTACGTCATCTGGCGCCCCTCCCCACCCCTGGCAAAAACGGCGCGTCTATTTAAAATGAAAATATCTCCAAAATGTTGTATGAAAGCTATTTTATAAATGTTGTCCTGAAGCAATCAGACTGAATACAAATGACAAATACAAGTCACAAATGGGCTTAATTTTAAGATTTTACCTTGTAACGTCGTAAAAAAGTCGATAGAGATTGTCTGATGTAGACCAATAACCACCTTGCCGACTGGCAAAACTAGTATTATTGTCCTGTATGCACTAACCGATGGGAAAACCACAAACAACAGCATACCTAAAGAGGGTTGGTGTCAGGCAGGCGGCCGGTTGTAGAACTTAGCCAAAACCTTGCGTAGTATTGATTGGAATGTTGTCCTTCCAATCATTCTCTGAGTTCATCGGCCTCGCGACTGGTCCGTTTCGTCTTTTTTCTATACATTCATTTATCACTAGCACCTTTCTGTAGGCCTATTCCTTAACTTTTTTTGACAGTTGAAAGTGATGATCACCGAACTATTTACTTATCCATTACTACTTTACTATAATCCTATTGTGACACTTGTTCTGTGATAACAGCAACGTATTAGTAAATAGTTCGGTGATAATCACTTCCAACTGTCAAAAAAAGTTAGGGAATAGGCCTACTGGTGTGATGGAAGATATAGATTAAAAGGGAGTCAATGGCTTGATGACGTCTGACCGATATGAATGGAAGAGGAAACATAGTGCGCCGACCTCAGCAGGCCTAGCACGGGACGTGGACAAAATCTCCCTCCACCACTTGACAGTGTTTCGCCTCAGGATTTAGTGTGAATTAGAGCGAGAGGAAATATTTTCGATTATAACGATCTAAGAACAGGGCAGGAAGAAGAAGAACGGTAATCAACTAATAAGTAATTAAGTAAGAAAGCCTATAGTCGCTTGATTTGAGAAATTACATCGAACTGCTTTGCCGTCACCTCGTTGGTATAAATAAACACTTATTATTAACATGTTCATCGATACGGTCACTTCGCGCCAAGCACTCCTGAAATGCATTGAAATCTGTGACGCATTAAAGAAAATAATATTTAAGACATGGCGGTTTAGGCTGGATTCCTTTGCTCTTCTTAAAAAAAGAGAGAATTAAAACAACAAACAAAATTACAATAACAAGACAGTGTTGGGGAGTGTTTGGCGCGTTTCGTGGTGTCAGTCAGATTTATTTTCACTTATTAAAAAATTGTTACAGAGTGGATTTTGTGCAGTGAAAGTGGTGTTATTTTGATGCACAAGCATCCGTGTTGATGTGCAATTATGCAGAATCATTGAAAACTAGTCTTATGATGTGTTTGATGTTGTGGTGAAGATCACTGTAAAAAGTGGTTTTATCCATTTCATCAGTCACCATCATGAACTCTGTTACCATTCAATTCGCACCAAGCACTCCCTAGATGCGTTAAAATATGTGACACCCATATTTTAACGTAAAATTCATATCATTCATACATTTCACCCACTCATTATCTTATATGACCACAGATAAAATATACATTAAAGACTTGGCTGTATGGGCTAGACCCTTTGCCTTCCCTAAAATATAGGGAGAATTTAAAACTAAAAAAAAAAAAAACAAGACAGTGACAATGACGTCTCATCACTCATCACGAGCTTGAATAGAAGGTGTTTGGAAGATGGGATGGGATAATAATTAATAACAGAATAAACAAACAAATTATGCTTATAAATTTGAATAGGAAATCAATTTTAACTTTGTATTTAGCCATTCTTAGACCTTGCTTTGTATTATCTCGGACAAATATGTCAACTGAAAGTCATAACGCCGGTAAGGGTTCAATGTTTAAACATTAGCTAAAGTCTTTCTAGTGTAAATTTTCTTTTCTTCAGGCGGTGGGGCCTAAAATAGACTAAAACCAGTATTTTATATGTATAATATAAGACTTGTTAAATTGTAGTTTGCTCCATGTTAAATGAAAACTTGTAACAAAAATTATGACTAAAAATTTATATTATTAGTTATTATCTAAATATGAGTATACTGAAGCCCTCCCGTGACGGTATTCTTGCAATTAAATCATTATTGTTACTGAATATGAATACATGGGTGTTGGCTTTGATGAAGAATGTTATGGTGCTCTCAATTTAGCTCTCTTCAGTATGTTGTAGTAAAGAACAGTAGTCCTTATTGTTAAAACAATTATTGTTGATAATGATAAAATCACTAAAAAGTTTTAAACTGTAACTCTTTAAATTGCAGATGAATTCTCTGTGGCATATGTGACAGTGCCGAGTATAAATGTTGGCAAAACAATTGGTCATGGATTGGTAAAAAATAAGCTGGCCGCATGTGTCAATATCATACCACAAGTTACGTCGATTTATGAATGGAAAGATCAAATTAATGAAGATAGTGAGGTATAATATTTTTTATCATAATACTGAGGTGGAATATTGTTTTAAATATTAATTTATATAATTTTAATAAAATACAACACCACAAACAAAACCAAACAGCATATTATTATTTGATATACTTACTAAACTAACAATATTGTATTGCATTAGGCAGTTAAATACATTTCAAATTATTTATTTTACCTAATATAAGGATTCTGAAAACTCAGCTATATTTGACTCGAAAACTTCTTAATTCGGTCATGTGGTTCAATTTTGTTCAGTCTGAGGGAATTTCCGATCTCAACAATGGTATTCTAATTTGTTTGCACCACAAAAAAAAAACACCAAATCACAAGACCTCTGTTTATCTATGTACACACACATATTCCTCTTACCACATTAATTTGAATAATTTGGGTAATATATTAACTGATGACTGTTCTAACCACACTTTGCACTGAAATTTTCTTGATTTTGTTTCACCATGTCATGACTCAAGAGCAGAATGCAATAATAACATCCATTTCATCATTGTTTAATTCAGCTACTTCTAATGATCAAGACAAGAACATCCCAAATGGACAAGCTCACCCAGTTTGTGAAATCCCATCATCCGTATGAGGTGTGTGAAGTTATATCGCTGCCAATAAAGAATGGGAACCCAATGTACCTGAAATGGTTAGGAGACACAGTGCGAGATGATTAAGCTACATTACCGAATCAAAGCCTGAAAAAACTATTAGTCATTACAAAGTGATATGAAATACTAATTTGAAGCACTTAATTAAACTGGAGTTAAATCCTCAGTAATGGTTTTATTTTAAGGCTGAAATTTACCAACAAGTAAAACAAGCGATTAAAAGGTACCTAAACAAGTTTTTTACAGTTCTTCCATATTAAGGTAAAATGATAAATATGGCCGGTTTAATAATAATCGCCTGTTTATGTGTTGGTGAACTCCAACCTACAACTTAGTTTGATGATTATGCCTAGCTAGCCTAGTTTAATGAATATGTATTAAATATATTTCTGAACTGCTTTGACACACCATCCCAGCTATGTTGGGTATTATAGTTATGGATGGTTCAGAAATTTATTTAATTTTCCCTTCAAAGAGAATAATGGATGGGCTATAACCTACCACAAATGAGTACCAGTGTGGATTGGGGGTAGGAACGAATTCAAATCAGCAGAGGAAAGAGGGCGATATTGGTTTTCCGTGTCGACGTTAGCAGTAGCTCCAGTCGAGGTAGATAATATATATATAAGTAAACCACCAATCCCATCATTAAAATGTGATCAAGCTAGGAAACCATAAAATCTCTCTGTCCTGTTCCCAGTCTATCTGGGGTCGGCGCAGTATGTTTCTTCTTCCATTCATGTCGGTTAGACGTCATGAAGCCTTTTGATTCATACCTATCATCCAACACACCGTTAAAGGTCCTAGTGATGAAATAATGTATAGAAAAGAGAGGGAACGGACCATGTCGAGAGACCAATGAACGGAGAGAGTGATTGGAAAGACAACATTCCAATCCATACGCTCAAGGTTTTAGCTTAGGTTTTACAGCCGGCCGCCTGCCTTACACCAACCCTCTTTGGGTATGCGGTTGTTAGTGGCATGCCATCCACTTTTCGGGATGAAGGATCCATAAGGATAAACCAACAATAAGAGTGCTTTTCCACTACCTAGAGATGTGTTGACAAAGCGACGTGCGAACAAAAAATCATCCAATACTGTTTTTACAAAACGGTATGGAGCAATCCTATTGGTGGATTTTTCCTAGCGCACCACGCTACTTCACCTCACACATCTGTGGTGAAAAATCAGCCTAACAGCATGCATGCCTTTCCAAATAGGTTTCGGAACTGGCAGGCAGCTATAAAAGGTACCTAGCAAGCTAAAAAAGCAAAAGATTGTGATGAACACAGACATTTGGTCTCGACTCATGGTTGTATAAATGTTTATGTGGTAAGTACGAGTAATGACGAGTATATTACAAATATTTATAAAATTTGGTTTTAATGTAGGTAGGTAGACTATATTAAAATACGTCAGTCATCTTAGTAGAGGAGACGTGGAACATCAACCTTCACCAATCTTTTAACTCAATGAGACATTTTTTTATCAAACAGGTATAATTTATAAACAAATATGTCTATGCTATCTTGCTTAACGAAAAGTGATCATAGCTATTTTTAATTTAGTTATTTTTTTTTGCATTTCTCTCGCTCTTATGATAACCGAATGAGTTTTATGTCAATTGATAGTTTGGCCGTATGGTGACGGCAGAGTAGAATACAATTGTCACCACCCCAAATCTCTCCCGTGGGTGTCGTACAAGGCGACTAAGGATAAATCAGTGATGAGGAAAGGGCAGCAGCGTATACCACCTAGCAATGTACTACGACTTTTGTGCCCGATAATTTTTTTTATTTTTTATATATATTTTTAACACTCACACCTATCATCTAGCCCAAAGTAAGTAGCATAAGCACTTGTGTTATGGATACTAGATGACGGACATATTTTTAATAAAATTATGTATATAAATGTTGAAAATATACTACATAAACATAAACACAACCATGACTCGGAAACAAACATTTGTGGTCATCACAAAGTTTACCAGGATTCGAACCCGGGACCTCTTGGCCAATACCCAGCAATCTGAGCATTCGACCAAGGCGGATAAATGGCAATAGGCTCGCCACCTATTACATGGGACATAACATAATTGGCGAAACCTGGGTGCTAGTTCGCCTCTGCCTACCCCTTTGGGGATATGGGCGAGATTTCTGTATGTATGATAGTTTTTAACACACAGAATATGCCTAAGTAGGCTGGCCATTATTTCTGTGCATGACTACTGCCAATTACCTATTTTGACTTACCTGTTCGTCTACTTGCTAGGTAGCCTTAGTGCTTATTCTACTTAGGTAATTTGTTGGGCTATAACTAGATGGTACGTAGGTGTGAGTTGAAGATTATAATTATTTATTTATTAGTACAAAGATTTTGGGGTTAGAAAAAGAATTTCGAAAAATTATGATCTTGAGGCGGGAATCGAACCCGCGTCCGCTGCTATCCGGGCAGGTGCCTGACCGCTCGGCCACCCAAGACACTAATTAACTTGCCGAAATTCTTCTAACCTTTACACTTCACGTTGTAAGCCAACGGGTACCCTCGCAATGTAGAAATAAATTTCAAACATTCCAAAGCAGATATTTTTACAAATACCGTGCGTTAGGTTAAGCTTGGGTTTGCTTTATAAACTGTTCGATTTTAATTTTAACATTATATAAATGTTAGAAAAATTAGTACAAAGATTTTGGGGTTAGAAAAAGAAAAAATTAGTACAAAGATTTTGGGGTTAGGAAAAGAATTTCGAAAAATTATGATCTTGAGGCGATCTTTTGATCTTTTTTTTTCGAAATTCTTTTTCTAACCCAAAAATCTTTGTACTAATTTTTCTAACATTTATATAATGTTAAAATTAAAATCGAACAGTTTTTTTATTTATTATATATCAACCGTCGTATATTAAGACAAAATATTCAAACGTGATGTGGCGTCATTACTTCATAATTCACGCTGCGATAATAACAGTTCACAAATTGATTCTCATTGCAAAGCCTTCAGGAATCAAATGTCGATATTCAGTAAACTGTCACCGTGTTACATAGTCGACTTGTACTAACGGTAATGGACTTCGTATGGCACTTGGAGGAGTACATGACGCTGTAACGGCAACAGACGCTCGTTAAACTGAATGGTATGCAACAAGTGTCAAACGGGACCCATTGCCAACCATTACGGGTGTCGTGGAGTGGAGTTACGAATGTAATAACAGGGCTAGTGTGCTTTTGTCAGGGCGTGCTTATATAATTTATATCTTTTAAATATAATATATCTAGTCCAGTATATCTACCCGTGGTTTGTGCTAAGGTGCGAGGGATGGTGACAAGCAGACTGATAGTTATAAAAACCTTGCCAAATTCTAGAGTAGTGCTTAAGATTGTGAAGTGGAGAGCGAGTAATGCCTACAGTTCCTTTTTGAATACTCGTCTCGAGCAGTAACGTTTTCACTCCCATAAAACATTAAAAAATGAGAATTTTTTTAAGTACATCTTAATCTAAGTCTGTTCATTTTTCTTTTTAATTATTTCAGTGTAGTTAAATGCAAAAATACATAATGCTTAAGGAAGTTTTTATGTCAAAAATAACTATTATATTTCGATTTTAACGACTTTTATTTAAGCGATAATTTATAACAATATTTCGTAAAAATAAAACGTACGTGAACCTAGTTTTATAATTATTAACAACATATTCAAAAAGTTTACGGGGTGAAAAATACTATCGCTTTTTGTACTAAAATTTTAAGCCAGTGTGGTGGCAAACGATAGGTACAGGAACGGCACTTCAGACTACCCAAAACTGTGAAATTTCTTCAATCGATTGTCAACCTTAACTAGGTAATAATAGAGCACAAAATCCATTGAGAACTTTTGCCATTTTGTGGTAGTATGCCGTGCTGTTGACTGTACAACTTTTCTATCGAATAAATGTCAGTATTTGGACGACGGTCGCCAGTTCTAAGTAGCTATAGGTATGTCAGTTTCATACATTTTTATTCATACATTGGCCACTTGGGTAGTATAGCACGGCAAAAAAGGGAATAGTCCTCCAATAAGAATAATTCTGTGTCCTGTGAAAAGGTAAAAACCAGCACAAGTCGAAAATCATCAATTTTCTGGAGAGCAAAAACAAGATTTAAAGAACTTGAATATCTTATTTTGTAGAGTAAAACATGCACTTTCACTGTATATTTTGTTTTTTTATAAATATTTAATTTCAAAAGTTATTCATGAAAAACCGTGAGTTGTACCTTTTCTTACATCTATTAAGTTCTAAAATTATGTGATTAATGATACTTGTATAGTTAAATTTCTTTACACCTTTAAGTTGTCTTTGTGTAAACTGATATACGCGAAGTTAAAACATCTAATAACTCATTAGACTAATGACCTAGCACAATGTTCCTCAAACAAAAGATGAAGATATAACCATTTAGAATTATTATTTTACTTGCAAGTCGCTTATTTACATAATTTACTTGAATTCTATCAGTTTACTAAAATTCTAAACTTCTAAAAGATGTGTTAACTGATGTAAGTTAAGATGTACCCCTCAAGAAAAGAGGTATGGATTGTGTAAATAAATACAGGTTTGATAAAAATAATCAACAATCATCAAACAATTTTCAAAAAATTATAATTCACTTATGTTTAAGGCAAAGTTTTATCAAAATTATTAAAAAAGTAAATTAGTACACTGGACACTTATCTTCTTCTTGCTCTGTCCCCAGTCCATCTGGAGTCGGCGCAGTATGTTTCCTCGTCCATTTTCATCGGTCAGACGTCATCAAGCCATTCACTCCCTTTTGAGTCATATTATCCATCACGCCGGAAAGGTGCTGATGATGAAAAGAAAAGGGACGGAAAGGACCATGTCGAGAGATCAACGAATGAAGACTGTGATTAGGATAACAACGTTCCAATCTATACCGCTCAAGATTTTGGCTTAAGTTTTTGCATACTTTTAGCAGAGTAAAAACGATTTTCTCGCTGACTTTACATTTCTTCAATGAATGTCGATTATCATCACTCAAGTTGTTGAAGTTGGGAAAGGTCTCCTAAGACCATTTTCGCTTGGCACCAAGGGATATGGTAGCTGCCCTTAATGCCCCATCTCAACTTTCCTCCCTTTATAGCACTACTAATATTGGTGCTACAGTTTTGGTGCGATAATAACAAATGCTACGGCCGACGTGTTCTGTCAGAATACAGCACTTTTTTTTTAATGGCCGGCACTTTTGTCCTTTGCGGTAATTACCAAAAAAAAGAGTAACAACACACTCACAACACTCACACAAAATATCTGAATTTCTTAGATGTATTAAATACTCCAACGTTTCCAACAACGACTCTAACTCAAGTATTCACTGTGAAGAAAAGCTGTTTTTTAATCCAATTTTTAATCACATTCTTATTCATACTATATTTATAGGCACTCTAGCATAAAAAAAACATGTTTCTAACATCTCCCACATTATTAGAGATCTGCATAACATCGTAATAGTATTTTCAAAATTTCTCGCCCATAAAACTTCCGGCATTAGGATATAATTTTTCGAAAATGTTTTTTGTTCTTTATTTTCCTCTATATCTTAATTACTTAAACATTATATTAAGGGCCTGTTTCACAAGTGACATATATTTCATATTTCAACTATCAAATGATCTGCGAAGTAAGCTACTTAGAACTTACTTGTCGATTGTGAAACAGGCCCTAAGTATAATGTTTGAGTAACTAATTATCGCAAAAATAACAAAAAAATAACAAGGAAATAGTATAATCACATCAACAAAAATACATGTAAGTAGTAAAACAAATTATTTACTCTCAAGTTCGTGTATAGGTAGATACGTGTTGCAAATTTTTCAAAGGATATCGATGTCAATGCCTCTTTGCCTACGGTTAGACAATCAGACAAGTTTCCTAAAAGATTAAACTATAAATAAACTTAACCCAAAGTAAAGTCTTCGTTCATGCTATTATTTAACTGTTAGTGGCTATAACTTTGTAATATTCACGCAGTTATTATTAAACAGAATATTTCAATAAAGAAATTCTTGTCCTTGACACTATCTCCGTGCTCCATGTGCATTAATTTCTTAATAACTACATTCTTTGGCGTCAGCGCCATCTACAGAATTCTCAGATATACTTATAAATAATTCAGAACACATACTATTACGTAATATTTCGAATATAAATTGAACTACACCGTTCAACTTGTGCCACACTTTTGTTCACGTCTGAGAAGGGAAAAGCAAAGTAAACTTCAGTATTGAAAAGCCTCCATAGAAAGCGTTCGCCGCGCGTCGTAGTCTCGCATCCCCGAGTCCCTTCCCGACCAATCGTAGTCCGCCCGTAGCTGTCTACGGCGCCCGTAGCGACCGCTGACGCAGTACAGGGCGGCGTAGCGCTACGACGGAGCACACTCTGAATACATTGACCTTTCGCGAAAACTCCGCATTCAGTGGAGGAAGCGAGTCACGCTAGCGTTCACCGGGCTGTGGTTTCGTGAAAAGTGTGTCGTTCTCGCAGGAAACAAGGGATATTCATCGGAACAATTTCCGGGGGTATTAATCGGAAGCATTTCGGTGGATATGGCTGCGACGTGCGTCGCGAGCAGCGTCGGAGCCGTGCGGTGCGACCGAGTCCCGGGGCGGGCAGCAGCGGGCAGCAAGTGAGCGTCGGGGGCATTCGCAGCAGAGAAGAGAAGCGAGGAGGTGGCCGCGGCATCGGCAGCATGAGCGCAGCGGGCCGGTAGTGCAGGCGCGTGCGCGGATCCATCGACCGCGCGGCATCGACCGGGCAGGGGCGGGGCCGGCGGGGGGCCGCGCGGCGGGGCGGCTCAGTCGCGCGCGGGACGGCGTGCGAGCGAGCGCGCGCACCGCTGGACGTGCATGGCGCGCTTGACTGGATGCCTCGCGCCCTCGGGGAATGGCTTCGTCCGAGGAAGACGCGACTACCGTGTCGATCCCTGAAGATGACTGCCTCAGTGTCCGGAAATGGTGGTGCTTCCTGCTGTCGTCGATCTTCACGTTCCTCGCGGGGCTGCTGGTGGTGCTGGTATGGCGCGCGTGCGCGTTCATCTGCTGCCGCAAGGAGCCGGAGCTGGCGCCGAACGACCCCAAGCAGAAGGAGCAGAAGGCGGCGCGCCAGGGCAAGCAGGAGTTCGAGGGCACCTTCATGACCGAGGCCAAGGACTGGGCCGGGGAACTCATCTCAGGCCAAACCACCACCGGACGAATACTGGTCAGTACACCTTTGCTTGGCACAAGGACGGTCGGCCTAGAAAGTTGTGTAGATACTACACATCACTTTTGATTTCCTTTGCTAGTCATCGAAAATTACAAGGTTCGTACTGACGTTAATATCATAAGATAGCATTGTTGTCAGATCAAGGTGCAAGCAAAACAGATCTTTATTGTTTTATAAACTGCAATCAACATTTGGCCCTATGGTGGTACACCACTTTCTTGGCCGACCGTACCTACCGATTCCCGCTGTCACTCTTTGGCAGGTAGTTTCATAAATTACCTACCTTTCCGTACCGTCGCAATCTTACCTAGATTCCGAGATTGTGGAAAGTAGGTTAGCGTCTAATTCAATTGTGTTAAAAGGTTTCCACGCGACGCACCCTGGGCAGCCAATCTGCTTAAAACATTGCCGTGTAAACAACAGATTGTACGTTGTAGGCCACTTATAATTTTCACACACTTACGAAAATTGACATTAGTACAGACCTACAGAAGTCATGTTCGAAGGCGTTGTGTGACGTCAGTGGTGCCTTACACCCCTTTCGCGATATTGGGCCGCCTGTCTGCCGTGACGTCATCTAATGCTATGATATGCATACCCCACACTGCCTCGTCCATAATATTTTATTACGATCCATACATATGGGTGTATTATGTTGATTTGATGTCCTTCCCCTTTCAGATTATGGTGTGATGCCCCTTATTGTTTTCTTTGTACATGCAAAGTGAAATCACTTATTACCACTTGGGGGTTAATATCTTAAATAAACAATTTGTGTTCGGAATGCTTATAAATATAATGTTTAAGGCAATAAAGGCATTATTATTATACTCAATGCTTTATAAAGGTTCGCATTCGATTTGATATAATTGCAAACAAATTATATAATAATATTATGTCAATCAAGTATTACAACACGTATTCTGCGGTCAAATTGCTTTAAGAATTTCTAATCCATTTTATTGAACATATTGTTTTTTATTCATATTTAAACACATCCAACATTTCAACTTATCTGTCAAAAAAGTTGTTAATATTATTACTATAAATAAATTCTCGAATTTCTAAAAAATACCTTCAAAAATATAACAATATGGACGCGGAGTGCCTAATACATTTAATTGGCTCCAAATCCCTCCCTTGGGTGTCGTACAAGGCGATTAAGGGTTAATTAAACCATCTATCTACTAATATATACTACGATTTACGTGCCCAATAGATGGCAATAGCCTCGCCACCTATTACATGGGACCTAACAAAATTGGCGAAATACAGGTAATTCACCTCTGCCTACCCCTTCGGGGATGGATAGTCGTGATATATGTATGTATGTTTTGTATATGTACTTATTCCAAAACCATGTTGACCATACTTAAAGATACTGATATTAGATATTTAGTCACTTTTATTATAAGTAACTAATCTTACTTACTTTATTTACTGATTTATTTTTATATTTGCATTATTATCCTCATCATTAATATTTCCTCCCTTGTTACACCCATGTTACATTTTTTTCTACAAACTCTCAAACTCGTGAATTTCTACATAATTATGAATTTTTTTACCTAACACAGACGACAAGTAACGATTTTTTTATCTGCAATGTAATTCATAATAGGATCATAAAAGAAATTGCAGATGTTGCCTTTTTAAACCCCCTGGTATGAATAAACGGATTTTGACTTTGCTTTTGTAATAAATCAAAAATATCATTCATGTTATTTATTATGAAACCTTATCACTTTCATCGCCCATTCATATTATATTACTTTCTGGGAGATGCTGTAACACCAACACGAGGGAGCTTTCACATAAATCGAGCCTGTATTATGGTGTTAGTGCCTCTATTGTACTGCCTCAAATTACACGCATGGATGCTCCAAATTGGCTAGTGTGCGATTACAACTTTATTACAACTTTATAAGACTACCAGTTGTTATCACCAATTATAATTCGCATGTTGGTCTCCTACAATGCTGTTATGACAGTCTGATAAATTTATTTTACTTTAACTGGGTATTTGGGTGACAATATTCCTGGCAATAGTAGTCATCAATATAATTATTATGCTGAATAAAATATCTCATTTCTTATATTGCTCGTATTAAAAAATATTTTAATGGATTTTCTTGTTGAATTCGAATGCTCTTTGCTTGAATGTTAATTATTCGAAAAATCTTTCTTTCGTACTACTTATTCATAAAAATAATATAAGGCTCATCTTTTTGTAGTCCGTTTGTCAAATTTTAACAATACACTTCAATATTTTTCTGACTTTATGTAATGTTGAAATTTAATTGTTATTTTGATATTAATTGAACATTATGTTAGAAAAATTATAACAAAGAAAATTGTGATTAGAACCTTATCTCCTTCCTTCGTTTCTCGCATCGAGACTATAATTTTTCGAACTTTTTCTAAACACAATTTTTAAATTTAAATCAAAATAATACGTATGTACCTGCCTATTTATAGAAACACAACCATCATATCGCATATTCGTGTTTCTTAGTAACTCATCAACGGTTAGGCTGGAATGCTCCTAGATGCATTTATTATGTATGTATCTAAGCTCATGCTGCTAGTGCCTTCCACACAATCTCGAGTCGAGATAATATTTCAATGAATAAATAAACTATATATCTACCACCAACGGGTCTGACCATGTTCTTATGTGCCTTTCGCGACTTAATGGTGTTGCTTGAATAAAGGATAAGAACTATTCTAGCTTCAACAGGGCCTAGACAAGTCGCATGAATAGAATACAAATCTAAATTGTTGATAGCGTCTCTTACATTTGACACAACGGTCGCCATGTGTTTTCTCTGTAATACGTCAGTTTCATACACTTGAATTCTATTCGTTCTAATCGTTCGAATAGATTGGCCAGTTGTCTATAGGGGTAGGATATTGAGTATTGGTTATACGACACAGATCAGTAGGCGAATGCGACATTAAACAGGTATACTACCTAAAATGGGCACGTTTTATAGAGGGAAGTCTATACAAACCTTTTTTTTTTCAAAAGTGTTGTCTGTCTCTGTTTGGTAAATAATTTTTCAAAAAAGTCTGCCTTTTTGTGGTAAATAAATAATGTATGGAACTCAGTGGCTTACCGTACAACCCGATTACAAGCCACTCTTATAGGTAGCCGACCTACGTGCGAGTTCCGAGGTCCGCGCATCCACATAGGGTTGTCTACCCTAAAGATGAACTTTGTTTTAACGTTCAAATTAAATTCAAATACTTTTGTATTTTTTTTCAACAGTAGGTAGGTGCTTCGAAGGCAAGATCATTTTTAAGTTAAAATTCATTCTCTGTATAACAGGACATTCTTCAGAATTCGTTTGACTAAGATTTTAGAAATTAAGTTAAGAAAATAAATTATTATTTTAGTCGATGTATGTCATGCTCAGTTAATGTCTTAGAGGGGCCTTAGAGGGGCTATCTTATTGAGAGATTGAGGGCTCGATTCCATCTTCTGTCCTTATCGTCACTTACCATCAGCGGGCCTAGCACGGGGACGTGGACAAGTCTCTCCACCACTTGACAGTGTTTTGTCTCGGAATTTAGTGGAAGTTAGAGCGAGAGGAAAAGATTTTCTTGAACGAAATGTGCCCACGTCCCGTGCTACGGGGGCAGGTGAGATGGAAGGGTAGGAGTATCCCTGTCTAACATAAAAAATACTAGGTACAAATACTACTGCCTAGCAACCCTACGACGACGGCCAACCCTGACCTAGTTCGCGGTATCGATGCAGCCGCCCGCCCGCCCCGCCCGGTTCAAGTACATCATAGAATCTCCCTTTCGTTCACCATTGATTTACTTCGTGAATGATTACACGCTCGGCTCTAATTGGACGTTTCTCAACGCTTAGACCGCGGGAATCTGACGCTTGGCGCCGCGGCGGTGGGCTCAGATTGCTTTGCACTCTAGTTTCAGACGCGGCCCTGCAAGTATATCGGGGTTGCGCCTACGACAAACTTTGGAAATTTTATTCAACTTTTTTTTATCGATTTCAAACTTTTGTTCGTTTCGCGTCGCTTTCTGGTACAAGGCGTGACGTCGTATATATATTTGTTTGCTTGTTCAAATCAATATCGTTTTACACTATTTAAAGTCTGCACCTACAGTCACCATCTACGGTAGGTATATTGTATCAAACAAGGTGACCAAATACTTCTGAACAGTTTAAAATGTCCATAAGTTGCTTACACAATAAGTTACCATCTGAATATTCATTTCTTTATTTTTAGATGCTGTCAATAATTTCTATACAACCAACTCAGGCATATTCTAATTGAATCTGGGAGCGAAATAATAAAATGTTCCAGCCCCTACTCATCCCAGGGGTGTCGTAGAAGTCGACTAAGGGAACTTACCCAGTGTAAACCAATAACCTCGTTAGGGCAACCGAATGGTGGAGGGAAAACAACCACTGTTCTATACATTCCTTCATCATTAGCAACTTTCTGGTGCGATGGGTGATATGAATCAAAAGGGATTCTGATGACGTCTGATCGATATGAATGGAAGAGGAAACATACTGCGAAGATAGACTGGGAACAGGGCAGGAAGAAGTGGTAATTATGGGGGGGTGACCATTCTGTTTATACGGAGTCATATACGTTAAATAAAACCACTCAACCAGCAACCGTTGTATGGAATGCGAAAACAAAACATTTCATGGCAACCCATATTATGTCATAGCTAGTTTTAATTGGGTGCGAAAATGGACGCCAGTACTTACGATTTATTGCTCAATAAATACCACTCACTTAGTATGCGAATGCCGTACTGCGTATCACTGATGAATTAATTTCAAAAATCAGTAAGAGTAACGAATGACACAACTCTATTACCTACCTACATCTGGGATTCTATTCATTTCTACCTAATATTCTTTTGTCCATAGGCCTGTCTCCATCTTCTTCTTCCTGCCTAGTTCCCAGGCTATCTGGGTCGGCGCAGTGTTTTCAGTGTTTTCTCTTCCATTCATATTCGTCAGACGTCCTCAAGCCATCCACTCCCTTTTGATTCATATCATCCATCACACAAGGTAAAGGTGCTAGTGATGAATGAATGCATAGAAAAGAGACGAAACGGACCATGTCGAGAGACCGATGAACGGAGAGAGTGATTGGAATGACAACATTCCAATCCATACTGCTCAAAATTTTGGATTAGGTTTTACAGCTAGCCGTCTGCCTGACACCAACCCTCTTTGGGTATGCTGTTGTTGGTGGTTTGCCCTCCACCATTTGGGTGCCCCAAGGTGATTATTGGTTACCGGGCTATCTCGACTTTTACGATACCCATGGGATGAGTCGGAGCTGCTCCATTCTACATTATTTGTTCTGTCCCAGGCCAGCATAGATGACTATATTTTCACATACCTATAAATAATATAATAAATAAATATTTCTTACATTACTGCCTAGGAATGGTTTACATAGCTACGGTTTTAATAATGTAATATTACCGGGACATAGCTATCGATAAACGAGCTTAGATTATGCAAATTTCGTATGATGTTGAGTCATTGATTGCCGTGATGAATCAAACTCCATCATTGACTATTGAGTTTTTTGTATCACATTACGTCATATCAATGACAAAAAATTAGTATACATATAAAGTGGATTAATTTACAAAAAGTACTCACGGATACAAAAAGTTAACAAAAAGCTTGATGGCGAAACATGGGTGATAATTCACCTCTGCCAAAACCCTTCGGGGATAAATGCATGGGCGTGATTGGTGTATGTGTATGTATATATATTTTCAATGATAACAAATTTCATCTTAACTAATATTTCGTAAAAATAAAAACGTACGAACCTAGTAATTTTATATTATATTTAAAACATATCCAAAAATTATTAAAATTGGACTATGTTTATGGGGTGAATAATGTTATCGCTTTTTGTGTCTACTATTTACAGCTTCACAAAAAGTCAACAATAGGTATTCTTTTTATTTTCAAATAATTTTATATGTTCCAAGTTTGAGTCATATGCTATCTTGAACATTACTAAGCCAACATTCAAAGCTGCATCATCGAACCCCAAAAAAGTCTCGATAAAAAGAAATAATCGAACAAATAATTTGAATTGTGCAAAAAATAAAGAAATACGGATTGAGCATACCGAAAGCGAGGCGAAGTTGAGCTATCATAGTTTTCGTGTTCGAAAGCTATGAATATTAACAGATACAGGAAAATCGCAAAGGAGGATTATGCACACCTAATAGGTATAATTATGTACTTAGCAATCATTATCATCTCATTGGATTGAATCATAATCATAGAATTAAAAATCATTCGTTTAACTAAAGTTGTGTGGTGCCAGTCAGGCAAACAACTGGCTGTAAAACCTAAGCCAAAACTTGAGCAGTATGGTTTGGAATGTTGTCATTTCATTCCCCATTGATAGATCTCTGGAGATATAGTCCTTTTGATCTCTTTTCTATACATTCATCAATCTCTTACACTTTTCCGGTAGATGGCTCTCTTACCGATATGAATGGGAATAGAAACATGTTGCGCTGACTATGAAAGGCTACCCTAGCCAATTTGCAAACTGTACTTGCGAGCTAATATAAACAAAATATAGTTTCGCTTAACTTAGTATGCAATGTGTTCTCTTCCTAAAAGACTTATACATCCTCGACTGACCTTGATCAGACTTAAACCTTCGTCACGTTTGCACGTGTGCAACCTTAATTATTTTGTATTTTATTTTGTACCTGTACACTGTCCTCCCTTTATGTGGATGTGATCATCAATGTAAGCGTATAAATACAATTAAGACTTGTAAAACATTAGACTATTAGTTAGGTATATAATTAAATAATATTTTTATTGAATTTCTCTTCTTGTTCATGCTATAATAGCATTGTAAGTGAGGTCTACGTCGGCGGGTTAGGTTAGGTTAGGTTAGACGACGCCGTTCGGGTCTCGTTCGCAGGCCCTCTCCGCAGACTCTTTCTGCTCCAACACGTCCTCGCAGAATGAGGCTACCGCCGTACAGACCATCTCGCTGCCAGCCATCGCCTTTGTAATAACACCCTCCTATAATATATTGTAGTTTAATTTCGAATACCCAGACACGTCTGGCAGCGCAAGACACATTTTTCGAAGTTAGAAAAGTGAAATTAAAAGAACTCCCTTGTGATACGTATCGCTTTTAATATTTCACGATAACTGCGACATTTCGTTACATTTGGTGGCGTGTGCGGTTTTTAATAACACCCAGGTGTATCGCGTGACAACGACGACGTACGGTCAACATCAACAAACTACCCAAAAAATCTCAAAATCCTTCATTCGATTGTTAACCTTAACTTGCTTGTAGTAAAGCACAAAGTCGATTAAGAGAAATTTACGTTTTGTAGCAACCTGACGTGCTGTTGGCTGTACGTAGCCACGTACACTCGTAGCTCACGTGATATTTACTTAGTACATATTTCTCTTTTGTGTTTTAGAATAGTTGAAATTGTCGAGAAAAACTGTTATTGCCTGTAAACTGGTCGCCAACACAAATTAAACGTGGACTGCCTTTTTCTTATTACTCATTTAATACCCATATATAGGTATTTAGGTACTGAAGTATATTATAAAATAAAATAAAAATATTGTTTATTCATATGAGTTATCATTACACAGACACAACTGAATCGTCAAATAAATACCTCAACAATGTCTAAGGATATTTTATTACATCTACTTAATGTTCTATCAGCCTCCATTCTTATAATACTGACATATTCTTTGCAGTTTTGCAATGACTTACTTAATTATGATCATTCGTCATAACATTGAATAAATTGCATTGAGGTTGTCAGTATTTTTAGAATGATCGCCAATACAACATAAAGTAAAATAAAAAAAGATCCTAAGATAAAGCTGATTTGTTGACGTACGTTGAACATTGGAAACGTGTGTGTCAAAGTCATGGTTTCCAATATTCAACGCGATGGGTAAAATACGAGATAAACGTTTTCTAATTTTTTTTCTGTTGACACATAAATTTCGCCTGTTCAGCCTAGAAGACAGGGGTGTATTTACACCCACGTTTTACTAAATATTTTGGGTCCCATGTAATAAAAGGACGAGATTGGCCGTCCCCGTCATAATTTATTTCAGAGAGCGTTCGCCGGACACTTCGGTCGTTCACTTGGGGTTATGTAGCAGGAAACGCAAGTCTTGAGACACCCGCAGGAGTGATAGGGGGTGGTGACAACCGTATTCTGCTATTTTTAATAACAAATACCTAGATAAAAAGTGGGTACAATTTATGAAGTAGGTGGTAGTAGCACTAGTATTATTTGACTTTTGTCCTTAAACAACCTTAATTAATATTAAATTTAATATAAAATACGTATCAGCAAATAAATATCTCGGTGAAGGTCGTTCTTAGCGGGATCCTATACTAAGGCTCTTACCGTCACCACGTATGTAGTAAACTTAAATTGTTAACATACACATACATACATAAATCACGCCTATATCCCCGAAGGGGTAGGCAGAGGTGAACTAGCACCCACGTTTCGCCAATTATGTTAGGTCCCATGTAATAGGTGGCGAGCCTATTGCCATTTATCGGGCACAAAAATCGCAGTACATTGCTATTGCTAGGTGGTATAAGAGGAACGCTGCTGCCCATTCCTCGTGATTGATTTATCCTTAGTCGCCTTGTACGACACCCACGGGAGAGGTTTGGGGTGGTGACAATTGTATTCTACTCTGCCGTCACCACACGGCTATTATTAAATTGTTAAGGCTTCCTAAATTAATAAAAACGAAAAAAAATCAACAATATCGAATACCTGCCGTCAAAATTGATGTGATCTAACAGGTAGCTACTAAGTCCTGGCTCCGAAACGGTAACAATCCGACCCAAATATGCCAACAGAACCGTGATCCGTGTATAAATGATAAAAGCATGCCCCAAAAGGCAATAATATAAATAGCACAACAAAGACCCACTTTCAAAGGTCACTTGCTACAGGAATATTTCCGAAATTGGAGCGTTTCGCCCCAATTTCTAGAATAGAAATAGATATTGAACCAATTAGTGACAGACAGACTTGGTGCAAAATGGATTTCTACAAAAGACCAGCCTGATATGTTCGTTCCACTTTCGGATTTGGTTCTAGAGTGGATCCCACTGTCGAATTTCAATGAGGATTTGTTTTAAATGATATACGGCAAACAGTTTTTAAATATCAGATTGGAAATGGGTCAACTGTACAGCGTCATTGTGAACTCATAAGCCTGGCTACTGAGTGTTTGTTTAACAGATATTGGGATTGCCTTTGTTCTGAATGTTTGTACTTTTTCTTCTTCCTATCGTGCTGCTAAAATATTTAAGGGCAGTGCATTAAATCTAGTGTCTTACATACTGCTTCATAATGTTTTTTTATAGTTATACTTGTTCCTTTATTTACCTTTTGCTTTTATCTAAGTCATTACAATGCTCTAGATTTCAATTGAGTGAATGTAATTTATTAATCCTAATAATCATAAGGCTGCCTCAAAATTAGTATTTCCTCTTTATAAGGATCATCGTCATCTCTGAAGTTAAAGACGTCCATTGCTAAATGCACCTCCCTTAAATTAAAAAATTGCGTTGACTGTATTCAACTACTCCGTCCGATCTTGACTGGTTCTCTAAATTGAATTACGACATTTATTTTCCAATTTCTACAACAAAATAAATGAAGCATTAGCCGTAAACCACAACCCGTTGAACAAAGATACCAAAGCACAATAGTGGAAACCAGAGGGAAATCGTATTAATGCTATCAATTACAATGGTAATTCATCAATATGGGTGCCCCATCTATCAATCAATCGAGGCTGAAATCGGATAGACCCAAACAAATGTCTGAAACCGGAGCCGCGCCATTAAATTCCACGAAGGCTTCCGAGGCCAAATTGCTTTAGCCGCGAATTTTCAGAGTTCGTACCGAGCTGGAGCTATTTGGGCGAATATGGAAGTTAAGTTGGCATAACGTCTGTTTTTATAGCTGCCGAAACTGCGAAAACCAAAAAAGCGTGGCCACCACATAGTGTGGTCTAATTGTACAGTAAGCTAGCCCCCGTATTATGTAAGCTGATTTCAAGTCCACCCGCCTCTCTCACTCATTGAGAATAATAGCAAAGTGTGAGTGTGACAGGTAGACCAAGCCAACTGAAATCGACTTACACAATACCGGGTCAGGAGTAGGTACTTCCAAAATTAGTTCCGAATGTTTGTTGCTGACCTATTACCAAGTTATTGTTAAATATACGTCTACAAAAAGATAGAAATAATACACACATATACATACATAAATCACGCCTATATCCCCGAAAGGGTAGGCAGAGGTAAATTCACACCCACTTTTCGCCAATTATGTTAATTCCCATGGTTCCCATAGGTGGCATAAAAGGGATGTCCATTACTCATCACTGTCTTTACCCTTAGTCGCCTCGTACGACACCCACGGGAGAGATGTGGGTGTGTATTCAGCTCTGCCGTCACCATACGGCTAATACAACAGCTAGTAAATGGCATAAAGTGTGCATAATACTTATTGGATTTAAATAAAGGAGTATTACCTTAATTGCATCCTTTTTTGCATATAAGTTGTCATCACTAAGGTCAAAAGTGCTATAATTTATCGAAAGTGCTATAATTTGATTGTAGGTAAAAATTATTGCTGACGTCTGACCGATATGATTGGAAGAGCAAACATACTGCGGCGACCCCAGATAAACGGGAAACAGGACAGGCCGATAATGAATCTATCTACATCTATTACTAACTATTTTCGAGCAGAATTATTTTCCAAATTCCACTTCCAAAATAATTTTCATTTGTATTCATAAACCTCATCCTTATGAGCTCCGTCCCTTATGAACTCCATGGGCCTAGCTCAATTGACCTGAAATACCATGTTAATTAGGACAAGGGATCTAGATCGGCAAAAACAAGGCGCAAAAACACCATATCCTAGATAATTTGCGGTTACCAGACAAGAAATGGTCATACCGAGTCCTACGTTTATCAGTGTTTTAGGGCAATAAGGGAAAGTAATATATATATATATAGGTTAGGTACTACCCGAAGGCTATAATACCAATATTCGTTCTATTTTATTCTTCCCCTTAATTTGAGCCCTATTTAATCAAGATGACAATTTCGAAAATGAAGTATTTTTTATTTACGGTTCGGTTTTAATTATTTCCCAATTAGGACAATATTTTCTTTCAATAGCTATTACCTGAAATAAGCTGGCGAAACGTGGCTGTTGAAACACCTCTGCCTACCCCGTATAGGAGATTGTGATTTAGGTATATAATTATGTACATACATTAACAATGTCTAAGGATATTTTATGTACACCTACTTCATGTTCTATCAGCCTACATTCTTATATTCCTTGCAGTTATGTATGTAAGGAAAAAGAAGTTGGCAGCAGTAAAAACGGACGACCAGCTGGACTCGAACAACAGTCTGTAACATCCTCAAAACCGCTGCTGGAATTCGACAACAAGCGTCGAAATAGTGACTCGCGTGACGTTGTCTCTTCGCGGGCACCGTCCCGTCAACACGTCTCGGGCGAGACAAAAACACCTCCTTGGCTAATCCCCGGAATATAGGTCAATGGGCGGTTCCTATCGATTGCCACCACTTGCTCGGTCGCAGGAGCCCGTACCGTCTATGGCCTTCGGAGCACGTATTTGTTTCAATGTTAGAAGGAAGCAGTTTCTAACGTGAAGGCATTTTGATGTTTCCTTTATTCAAGGAGAGAGTTCTTGCCTTTCGCGTTCTAGTTCCGTGTACCTACTCGCTAACACATTTATAAAGTTGTGTATTATGCCGAGTATATAGTACAGTTTATTGCTCACTGTCACGCCTTACATTTATAGAAACACTATATATAACAATATTGTAGGTACATAGTTTAAAAAAATACTACTTATGCAGTGGCTACGTGAATTGCGTGGTATTTAACAGATGTTATTCGCCTATAAATCTTCTTTGGAAAATATTAACAATACACACGCCACGATTCTAAAATACATTCATTAGTGATTAAAAAAAAAGCAATATAATGGTGGTATATGTTGCGGCGGCAGTGGCGAAATGCATCAGACTGTTACAGCAGAATATATTTGCAAAAAAATTATTTCAATCTTTAACGTCTCATTCTCAAATACATTGCTGCTTAAATATTTCATTTCTAACATTTATTTCAGTAATATTAAATGCCTAATTCCCGCCTCAAGATCATAATTTTGGTGTCTTGGGTGGCCGAGCGGTCAGGCACCTGCCCGGATAGCAGCGGACGCGGGTTCGATTCCCGCCTCAAGATCATAATTTTTCGAAATTCTGTTTCTAACCACCAAAATCTTAATATTAAATGTTTACGATACCGATACAATAAGATTCTTGATTATCAGTTATTCATTCCTCTTTCAGAACGACGTTCCTGTACTTAAATTCCACACAGAAGTTACAATTTGTGGAACAACATGAATATTAAATAACATTCAACATCAAGGACTAACATAACTACACGATAGCTTTTTAGTTTGAATCTTCATGTGACTTTTATGTTTATCTCATTTTAGGTCAGGTTGAACATAAAAAATTGAAAGGAACAAATCTTACTAAATGATGTTTAGTTTTGATCCGCTAATCAAACAAAATCAATGTCCGTTTTGTTGAAAACTACGACTACTACAGTGTTAGATGACAAAATGCATTTTCTGACGCTATATGGTAAGTAAGGTCCCATTCCATTCTTTGTCAGTCCTCAAAAGACTTAGAGACACTCCATCCGGTAAGTCTCAAGTCCTTTTGTGGCACGCCTTTGTTCCACAATTGATAATCTCCCCTTCCTCTGGTGAGCATTTGTTGAGATGCAAATCGCTGTCTTCAATATTTATGACTAGACTAGACTTTATCCGTGACTCCGTTCGCTTAAAGCCATTGAATTTTAAAAGGTGCTGAATAAGATGAGCATTGAATGAGATTTTGCTTCGAAATCTCTTCTTGCCAGCAACGTGGTTCAGGGTTTCAATAAAGATTAGAAACATGAACAGAAAATGTACATTTTTTATACTAGATAGGGACGAATTACAAAAACTTGCCTTCTTCTTCTTCCTGCCTTGTTCCCAGGCTATCTGGGGTCGGCGCAGTATGTTGCCTCTTCCATTCATATGTCAGACGTCATCAAGCCATCCACTCCCTTTTGATTCATATCATCCATCCCACCGTAAAGGTGCTAGTGATGAATGAATGTATAGAAAAGAGACGGAACGGACCATGTCGAGAGACCCATGAACGGAGAGAGTGATTAGAATGACAACATTCCAATCCATACTGCTCAAGGTTTGCCGCCGGCCGCCTGCCTGACACCAACCCTCTTTGGGTACGCTGTTGTTGGTGGTTTGCCCTCCACCATTCGGGTACCCAAAGGTGCATACTGGCACTGAAAAAGCAGCGTGCCTGTATCTGAACATTCGGGACGAAATGTCTAGAGGTTCGCTCAAATTCGGCTTCTCCAGTTCTGGTTTGACTCCGCATAAGCCTTTATTGGTCTACATCGGGCAATCTCCCTTAGTCGACTTTTACGACACCCATGGGATGAGTTGGGGCTGGCCTAGTCTACGTTATTTGTTCGCTCCCAGGCCAGCATAGAAGGCGTAGAAGTGAATTACAAAAACTTGTATGATTAATAATACAATACACATCTCTGCAACATAGCCTCTGGCCCTTTTCTTCTACGCAGTATCAATTGTTATTGAAATTTCAATTTTCATCAAATGAAACAAAATAGTTTCAAGACTTTTTACTTAACATTGAGTGTGATAAGATTGAAAGTAATATTGATAGCTCGGTTTAACCTTTCATGATAATCACATCTCATACAATATACTATTTATAATTATTGCTAAAAAAGATGGTAATATTACTGCCAAGTATAGTTCTTTTGGTATTGGATGAGCATTGCATTTGTGTGAGTGTACTCGGATAGTGTAAAGTGACATTTAGCCAGCCACCGTAGCACGAGACGTGTACAAAATCTCCTTGGGGAAAAGAAAATATTTTCCTCTCGCTCTAACTCCCACTAAATCCCGAGACAAGACACTGTCAAGTGGTGGAGAGAGATTTTGTCCACGTCCCGTGCTAGGCCTACTGCGCGGTGCGTCCGTCAACTGTCAATACTCTGCCTCGCATTTTCCTTTGTACCACTAGCAGCTACGCATATTTATAGTATTTCGCTGTTTTAATTAGGTATTAGTGAAATTTTTTATCCCATTGAAAATATGTATATGGGCAATGATTGGGACCATGCATGGTCGCGACGCCGCTATTGAAGGTTTTACGGAGCGCTACATCATCGCACAGGCCATGATGTGCCGTCAGATGAGAGTGAAGATGAAGATAGTGAAGATTCAACGACTGATGTAGAAGAGTTGTAATATTTTTTTTAATAAGTTATGGACATAAATAGTGTTTTACCAGACTGCGGTGAAGCTGGAGGATGGTTAAGTATTCGATTTGTGTCTATGTCCGTTGCTATATACGTTCGTAATAACTCAATTACTTGCTTTCTAAAAAAAATATTCATTATTTTCTTTTAAAATATTTAATTATATTATTTTTTTAACCAACCCTACTTTTGAGATCACTCACACAAATGCAAAGCTTATCTTATGCCGAAAGAACTATACCTTAATGGGTTCGATTCATAGGGCCTTAAAAGGTTCTTTTCGGCAGCGGGACTCCCTCGGGAAATGCCTGCCGTAGAGAAACTCTCCAGAGCATACTCAAATATAAAGCCTTCGCCTTCTCCAAAAAAAACCATGTATTCTGTAAAGGACTCTCGTTCAAGAACCAAGACCCTTAACAAACTTAAGTGGTATGCAATGAAAAATAGTGGAGAATGTTTGATAGTACTCGGCAACAATAATGATGCAATACAGCAGATAACGGTTAAGTATTATAGGTTAAAAAGAAAATTATGGTTAGAAAGGCGGGAAAAGTACCTCCGTAGTGTAGAGGCATCACTGCCTGGATTGCAGTGGACAATTTACTTTGTAATAAGTTTTCTAACATTAAAATGAAAATATTAATTATCATAGGTTAAAACTAAATTTGACGGTGTTCTATAGTCTAGTGTTATTGACTCTAGTGGTAATTTTAGTACATTTTAGTCCCAAAGGACGAAGCCGCAAGCAAAATCTAGTAACAATAACAATACCAAACACAAGTTCTCACAAGTTGCGGTAAGTACTGGCAACCGGGCTCGGCAATCGGTTGGTGCTCTTTGCAATGCAGCGGGCTGTGAAATGTCCTTTGAAACACGAGTTGACTGTTATGCCACGCCTGAATGAACCAGCGCAAATTGCACTTGCCCATAATTGTTATTGAATGCAACTGCGGCTGTTCTGTAATTATCACCCACATCATAAGCAAATCATTTGATTGTAACAACTCTTTTATTGGTGTCATTGTAGTCCTGTAATTGTCACCTACATCCTAAGCAAATCATTTGATTGTAACAGCTCTTTTACTGGCGTCATTGCGGTCTTTAATGGTTTTTGTTACTGTGTACTACACGAGTGATTTTTCACGACCTCATTTTTAAGTTAGCGTTTTTTGAACATTGTATAAATGTTAGAAAAATATCAAAGGTGGACGAAAGAAATCTGATAATGGTAGATCTACGGTTGTGCTCGTAGGCTGCATAGTTGGTGATCAAATAACAAATAACTTTTGTCAAAACTATAAGTAGATAATATATACAATGTTTAATGGTGAACCAAATCCCTTAATTTACGTACAAAATATTGGTATACACATGAACATGCAACTGATAACACATCAAATTCGGAAAACTTCAACAAATCCAAATATCGAACGGAAAATCTTAAACGAAATTAGAAGCTGCCTTAAAATTACTTTTGATTATTTTCTTCTGCATATCACCTCTTCATGAAATTGCTTTAATTACGATCTTCTGCTCAGCGCACTGCTTCCGCTCATCGCCATTCAACCTCAAAGCCTGCTCCTCTGTGAAATAAGCTCCCAATAAAGTGCCCGCAGCTCCGAGCCCGGTAAACAATGCCAAAACGAAACGACCCAGTCCATCTTGTGCTAATGACACGAAACCGCTGCTGATAGCAGGGAGGCTATTTATTATGCATTACGACTGGAAGCTGTGCATGACAAATTAAATTAATGTGCAACTTGCACATACTTTGAAGAGACCAAGCGGTTAAGACTTATAAATAGAGAGACTTAAGAAACCAAATTAGTAACTCATACAAATTATAATTTTCAATTGTGTTTTCTCATTTCTCAACTAACACCAAGCAAGAATCTTCTGAACCTTATCTGAGCACTTAGCTATTGTTTTGTAATGCATGAATTAAAATTATTTTGAATACCACTACATCATGGTCTTGTACCTATTTTATTTCTAATTCTACTTGGATTCAGTGTAGTGTGTCTTCATCTTCCAATCTTATTTATTATTGTTGCCACCTGTTCATCTGATATTACTACAATTTTCCTACTTTCTGAGAATAAATCCATTTTTTCTACAATCTACCTCACGTTGCTCACCATTATCAGAGTCATTACCTTCTTCGCCACAATTCTTTATCTTAATGTTCGAAATGAAACTAAAACTATTTCTATTTAGTGGATCTTTATCACAGTGGACCAAGCGAATAGGGAAAGCTTCGGGTGGTGCTGACAGTACGTCACAAAAGTGGGTTAGATAGTTGCCCTTTAAAAATAGTTCTCTTATGAGAAATTCCTCTATCGTGTAGCATGACAGAGTAATTTGTTCTGGATGGAACTTTGAAATACGTCAGCAACGCTTAGTGACAATAGCGTATCTTTTACGGCTTTCAGACGAGCGGCTGTAAGCAAAATGTTTTATTGGATTTTTTTTTCAGTGAAGCATTATTTTACGATTAAATAATCTACTGTAATAATGTTTTGAATTGTATTTTACTTTAATTCAACAAGGACTTCTAAATGACCGTCATTCTATAAGTTAAAAGGATCATGAGTAGGGATCTAATTAATAATTAAACATATCGCACACTAAAATAAATAAAGCACGACTCGAAAAATACAAAAATCGATTTTTTGCGATGATTAGAATTTACGCCGAAAACATCCAAAATTATGCATGTATATTTACTAGATGTTTACCACTTATTCTATAATGATACGTGCACGATGGATCCTGCTTGACCTTTTTCTCATAGGCTTTCTGATTTAATAGCAAATTATCGTCCAATATATATTCCAATATATTTTCTTCATTCACCCCTTCCCGCCGGCTGTATAAATTATTTTTGTCAATCTCATTTCACTCATACTTTCCACGTGACCATCTATTCTCAATCCTATTCCCTAGCTGTTTTTATTCTTATAATATGAAGGCTTTTTACCACCTCCTTCTAAAATTCTGGGACAGATAATATCTACCTATGCAAAATCTTATTCAATGTGTGTTGTTTAATATTTACTTTTTACATAGTATAGTCTAAGATTTTAATTTCCATTGACATAGTTACTAAATCTCCAACGGTCTGGATTTTAGCGAACATTTTTAACGGCACCGAAAAAAGCTCACCAAACTAGGTCAGGCATTGATCCCCTTAATTTCCCATCAAGGGAAAATTTAAAAACAAAATTCTGTCACTGGCACACTCCCGACACAGTGATTATAGTACGCTTCGCTTGGCCGGCTGCCATTTCTGCTGTCCCCACAAGACGTCTACCCGAAAATATTATTATTATAGCATTATTTATAAAATTGTGTTTTGTATTGAATCATATCGCGGCAGCACGTGATTCCTGGAGATGAGATTAGAAGATGAGAAGCGTTGCCAGGTGCTGATATACATACGCAACAGCTTACATGGCATAATGACATCATTATCATAAGAAAATACTGTCTAAAATTAAAAAAGACTGCGTTGAGTGACTCCTCGAATAATCTATGCTTGAGGTTGATGATTTATGAGGCAGGTGGTAAACTGATTGTGACGTTGCTTCATATTATAATTTCCCTCTGTTTCTCTTAGTTTAGACCAAAAATAATCTACCGTTTCCAAATATACAATGGAGAGACTATACAATGGGTCATAGCTTCATTTACATATATGCTGGTTTAGTAACAAAGGTCATCGAAAACTCATACTGTTTTCAAACATTTCATCCAAAAAATAGGCGAGACTTCAGTCAAGTTAAAACTTGTTGCACGACGTGATTCGACGATTGAGCAAGTATAAGGTTCGTTACCGGCTGCATTAGATTGAAGACACCAAAAAATGCGCTCTCCCAAAGAGTACGCAATGCTTTTCGTTGTGTTTTCAGCTACAGCACTTAGATAAGTGGTAGTTGTGTGTATGTGTAGATATTCGCGTACATCATGCAGCTCTATAGTTCCAGGTACGTAAGTTGAACCAAAATGGTGATCGTCTGCGCAGGTATTATTGAAGGAGAAGTGTCCAACTTAACTTTGAACGCGCAGAAGGGGGTGGGTATCCTTACGTTGCTATGGACGATACTCTACAAAACCTAAATTAATATTTGAAAACGTTTTTCTGCGCTCCGCATAGTCAACTTATGTGCCGAGTTTTGTTGTACTATCCGTTCATTAGTAGTTACTCCAGGATTGTCGTCGATTAACAGTATGGTTACAAAGCACTAATTAATAAAACGTCTGCATACTCTTCCGTGATTGATAGCGCGCAAACTTTAGTACCTTTACCTTACACATTATTACCTAATCATTTTCATCATTCTCAAGTCAATCTCTCACTTCAAGAGTAATCTTATCCCATTTGATTTGATGTCAGCGCAGTATAGTGTTATTCTTATAATCACTCATTTTAATGGCCATCCATTTTCCTATATATTTAATGGTAAAAACTGTTTATAAGTTAGTTTCCTACTATGACAAGTTCTTTATATTATTCTTGGTCATAATGATTTATGGTGGTATGTTTTCATACAGACACCCTGGTGGGCTATGGATAGTCACTTAAAACGAATAATTGTCGTTAATTGTTGGTACCTACCAATTTTGTCGTTAATGCAATTAAATTATTGTTATTCTTCAGCCTCACCCACGTGCTTTGATGTTTTTTGCCAAATGCTAATACTGAGGTGATTAGCCTTCTAAATATTCGACCGACGGTCAAATATAACGAGTTAACTGAAAATGGATTCTAATTTGAACGCACCAAGGCGCACAGCAATTAGCAAAGACTGTGTATAATGATGTCATTTTTCGAGTGTCAGTTTCGTTCACGAATACAATATTTAGGTCATTGTGTGGACAGTTCTCAAATTTAATCGTTTAATTGTAGGTAAATGATAAAAAACTGATTAAAAAGAAAAAGAAGTAAAATTTCTAACTATTTTGGCCAAAGACCTGGTTTAGGCAGCCGTCTGGATTGCGGAAGAGGTGGGTTCGGGTCTGATTAAAAAAAATTCTTCATAAGCTATAATACATTAACATATATACATACATAAATCACGCCTATATCCCCGAAGGGGTAGGCAGAGGTGAACTAGCACCCACGTTTCGCCAATTATGTCAGGTCCCATGTAATAGGTGGCGAGCCTATTGCCATATATCGGGCACAAAAGTGTCGCAGTACATTGCTAGGTGGTATAAGAGGAACGCTGCTGCCCATTCCTCATCACTGATTTATCCTTAGTCGCCTTGTACGACACCCACGGGAGAGATTTGGGGTGGTGACAATTGTATTCTACTCTGCCGTCACCACACGGGATACATTAACATGTAAGTTATAATACATTAGCGTATGTAATACATTAACAAAAATGATATTCCATTTTAAAATTTTTACGCCAGATAGTCTTCGTGAAACTGTATGGCACTCAAAGGCTTCGCCTTAATCTCCGGATGACATTGAGTGATCTCTGCCGCGTACAATGGGGCGTTTGTTTTTTATGAAGTGTGACAGTAAGTGGGACGCGCCCAATCCCATTTCTCATAATAGTGACATGTTTTCGCGCAGTCTTAAATTAGTGCACGTACTTACCTACATAAACCAATTCGCACTTAGTTAAAACAATATTTGCTGTTCTACGTAATTAATACTTAGGGGAAGGTGGCCTAAGCTGCACATGCTGCCAAATGGGGCACTCTCGTGGATAAGAACATGTCAAAAAGATTATACGATTTTAATTTTAACATTATATAAATGTTAGAAAAATTAGTACAAAGATTTTGGTGGTTAGAAAAAGAATTTCGAAAAATTATGGTCTTGAGGCAGGTGCCTGACCGCTCGGCCACCCAAGACACACAAGGTGTCTGTCAGGTGAGCGGTCAGGCACCTGCCGGGATAGCAGCGGACGCAGGTTCGATTCCCGCCTCAAGACCATAATTTTTCGAAATTCTTTTTCTAACCACCAAAATCTATGTCAAAAAGACCTTTACCTATTTAGGCTATTTACCCGTTAGCCTAATTGCCGTTAAAATAAATGTGCTAATTGAAATTCCCATCTGTTCCGTTTTGGCAGTAGGTGTGCCCGGTTTGTGCCACCTTCCAACATACAAATATTAGTAGGAATAAATAATGAAATTAATTTATGTGGCCGCACAATATTGTGTAAGTCATAAACAGCTGTGTTATTTTAACTTATATCGAGGTAGAACTCATATCCGCCTTGGTCTAGAATCTAGCTACCTGCTAGGTAGATTATATTAATATGATTAAAATACGCCTGAAACGAAATATTTGCATCCCATTCATATTTTAAATGTGGCATTATCAACAGTCGTTGTCTTTTTATTTCTCTATTCACTGTTATCCTCTCTTGCCTCATAACTCTCTCTTACTAACTCCATTTTGCAAGTCACTATTATACATACATTTATCTTAATTACATACATACATAAATCACGCATATATAGTAGGCAGTATAGTAGGCATATATAGTAGGCAGAGGTGAACTAGCACCCACATTTCGCCAATTATGTTTGGTCCCATGTAATAGGTGGCGAGACTATTGCCATTTATCGGGTACAAAAGTTGCAGTACATTGCTAGGTGGTATAAGAGGAACGCTGCTGCCCATTCCTCATCACTGATTTATCCTTAGTCGCCTTGTACGACACCCACGGCAGAGTTTTGGGATGGTGGATGGTGACAGTCAATTTGTTTTCTACTCTGCCATCACCACACGGCACTTAATTATCCCGATGAGGGTCACAACAAAAAATGTCCACCAAAACCGAATTCAATCAAACTTCATATCGTAAGATGTTTTCACAAATGACTATACCACTAGGTTATTTATATCTTCGTCTATTTTGCGTAAATCGTAGGAAGCCGAGTCAAACATATCTGCCAAGCTTTTCAAGAGTATCGCATTTATACTCGATATTACCGAATATGTTTACTGATGGACAACTTTGATGAACGTAAAGAGATAAAGGAAAATTTCGAAAACTCATTTCCTCATGCGGGAATCGAACCCGAGTCCTGCGCAATCCGGGCGGCGGCCTATACCACTCGGCCAACCAGGATCTTAATTTCGTAACTCATAAAATAACTAACTCACAAACTATAGAATCGTTTGTCATAAATAGGTGAAGATTCTAAATTGAATGTATGTCCATTAAATCGAAACACACGAATTCGCTTCATAGATTAAGTTCAAATGAAACAATCGGGTAACTGGTTTGATTTGAATCGTGCACACCCAGCTATACAGTGTATTGGCACGGAGTGTCACGGCATGACTAGTATCGATCTGGGCTACTTGCCTACGTGCCTTGCATAAGGCTACTTATCATGTGCATTTTAATATGAATTTTCAACTGGTGAAATTTTTTAAGTGTTTAATTTTTGAACGCCGTGTGGTGACGGCAGAGTAGAATACAATTGTCACCACCCCAAGTTTCTCCCGTGGGTGTCGTACAAGGCGACTAAGGATAAATCAACTATGAGGAATGGGCAGCAGCGTTCCTCTTATATCACCTAGCAATAGTACTGCGACTTTTGTGCCCGATAAATGGCAATAGGCTCGCCACCTATTACATGGGACCTAACATAATTGGCGAAATGTGGGTGCTAGTTTACCTCTGCCTACCCCTTCGGGAATATAGGCGTGATTTATGTATGTATGTATGAAATTTTTTATTAACTATCGATTGGTTTGCTCCTTTTATAATAATAACTATTGGTCGCCCGCGGCTTCGCTCGCGTTAAAGACAGTTACTTTATTGTGCAATGATTGCATTACATGCGACATATATCATTACTAAAAAAAAAAAAAAATAAGCTAATACTATCGCAAACATCTTGAAAAGCCATTAGCCCTGAAAACATTTTTTTTTCTTTAAAATATGTATTTAAGGTATCTCTCGGCTGACATGATGGTACGAACGAACCGAAGATAACATAATAAGAAATATTTCATAGAATAGTTTTTTAACTAACATATGAATTTATCTATCTATTTTTGTTTCGGTTTTAGGAGTGTCTGATAATTTGTTACAAATTTTAATTGACTTTGAGTAAGGACTGAACTGTGTATTGTTAATTTGTGGCCTTTGTTTGAAAAAGGCTATTCTTGTACCGTGGTATGTTGTGACACATGGTCCTATTTTAATCACGTATGTCTAGCTTGTGATTTTTGTTACAAAATAAATGCTTCAATGGTATTCAGTTCACACACTGGAGTAAAATTACTTTCATTTTTATAATCATCATCTATACAATATCCAAGAACTACATCACAAATCATGACCATTATATCTTCTATCTTTTATATTCTTATTCAATTTTCCATGCAGTTTAATTTTATACCAATTGAGTGAAAATATTATTGGTTCATAGTTGCGTTGATGAGCACAGTCTTGAAGACAGAATTAAAAGCAATTTGAATATTCCATTGGTCTCTTTAAAAATTTGGCCGAAGCCAAAAGTAAATCACCGCCGCTTATCGCGTACATAAATCAATCCGTCCATCGTCAGAAGATTTCAAATCAGAGCGTTAACCAAATCCGTAAACAAGCATCAGCGGAATTAGTTCTCGATTCAAATGATAACGACATGCGTCTTCCAAACCAAAACTATGCTAACCGGTTCCATGTGAGTGGGATATTTATACCCGGGCTATATTTACCCGGCCGTGTCACATAGCACGACATCGTCCGTGGACATATTGCGGACGGACGAAAATAGACCTTATTTTCTAATTCGGAGTGCCGCACTTCGCTAAACGGCGCCCGAGTGAACTTTGAGCGACGTAAACTTGATTAGCAAGTGCGCGAATCGCCAATTTGTCACGAACTGTAAACACTTTTGGAAAGTCCGCAATTCTTGGGAGTGGAAATTCACAGGTTTCCATTTTCAAAGGTAACGCCAGTCGCTGGCAGCTTACTTAACTAAATTTCTCTAAGTTATCCCTTTGTTAGGCAAAGTCCACAGGTCACACCTGCATAAATACCAAATGAGAATAATCTCGATCCAGTGTTAGTGTATTGAGGAGATAAAGAGCATTACCAAAAGAAATTAATGAGTTTTATCAAAGTCTACATGTATGTGAAGAATATAAGATCTTCTTCTTCTCCCTGCCCTGTCCCCAGGCTATCTGGGGTCGGCGCAGTATGTTTCCTTTTCCATTCATATCGGTCAGACGCCATCAAGCCATCTACTCCCTTTTGATTCTTATCATCCATTACACCGGAAAGTTGATTTTGAGTTACACTCGTGATGAATGAATGAATATACTTATAGAAAAGAGTCGGAACGGACCATGTCGAGAGACCGATGAACTGAGAGAGTAATATTACTCTTTATTGCAATTGACACTTCAAATGCACACACAATAAAATACATAGTTTGCAAGGGCGGACTTATCTCTAACAGAGATCTAAATGGAGAATAATGGGAATGACAACATTCCAATCCATACAGCTCAGGGTTTTGGCTTTGGTTTTACAGCGGGTCGCCTGTCTGACACCAACCCTATTTGGGAATGACAATGACAATTAATGGTATGTTTCTGACAATGGTGGGTTTCTCTACAGCCTACTTGAATGCCGTTCTGCTAGCGGAGCGTTGGGCTCTGGTGCGTTTAGTATCAACTTGGTATTGAACGCATCGGTGTCGGCGCTTCGGTACGGATCGGGGCGTGGGTGTGTTTTGGAGACTTATCATTATAGACTGAGGCATGCTGCGCACTCCCCCCTCCCCTATTTCTTGGACACACGGGTTTTCGGTATCTTGGGTCTTGACGATTCATAAGTGTATTGTAATCATACCAGATATGAATAAACGAATTTTGACTTTGCTCTTTGGGTATGGTGGTTTGCCCTCCACCATTCGGGTGCCCCAAGGTTCTTAATGGTCTATCAATCATCGATACTATAAAAATGAAGTGATGGACAATACAGAAATACCTTGGTTGACGGCCGCCTTGGTCGAATGCTCAGATTGCTGGGTATTGGCCAAGAGATCCCGGGTTCGAATCCTGGTAGGGGCAAACTTTGTGATGACCACAAATGTTTGTTTCCGAGTCATGGTTGTGTGTATATGTTTACGTAGTATATTTTCAACATTTAAATACATAATTATATTAAAAATATGTCCGTCATCTAGTATCCATAACACAAGTGCTTAGGCTACTTACTTTGGGCTAGATGATAGGTGTGAGTGTAAAAAAAAACCTAATGAACCGCTGGTACCATCTGTAGATTTGAGAAAATTAATCCTGCTCAGTAACTTCAGGGCGCGGTGAAGGAGACTGGGAACTTATTAAAACTAAAATGATTCATCTATAATTTCACCTGAGCCCAGGTGGCGTTCTGCTCGAACTAAGGATGTCTTCGTCGTGATTCTAGAAAAGTATTGTATTTTTAAACAACTGCTTTTGTTGTTTGATCCAACCTTTTTCTAATGAGTAGCACTTTAAGACACTGCGTAAATTTCGTAATTTCTTTTTACAATTAAATACTTAAATACTACGTTGTTTCGAGTTTTGAGACATTATGACTTTTTATTCATTTTAAAGAGTTCAATGAGTTAATTTATTTAAATTTGTTACCCTTTAACCGCACACATAGGTATGAACACAGTATTGTTTTTATTTACTAAGCTACTAAGCTAGCCCCACTACATTGAATATTGAAGTTTTCTTTTGACTCATTTTCTTAGCAGCTCAGTGTTTAAGATTACAGGTGTTTTATCGTTTTCTCTATCAGTAAGTGGGTATGTTTTTGGCAACCCTACATGACACAGTGCCGGTTTCAGTTTCCGCGTGGAGTTTGTTTGCCTTCATTTATGAATGACTGTGGACTTGCACACTGGCGACGAGTTCTCTACTCTGTCGCCAAAATATAGGTCACGCGAAAAATCATTAAAGTCCATTGTTTCATATTTGTCCAATACAAAACTTTAATGAAACAACATAACACATAACTTAATTTATATGTATGTGTAAGTTAATTTATATGTATTTAAATTAACAAGGTACAAAAATGTATTACCAAATAACAGACACACCACACGAAATAGAACAATAGATTATATCACTTCTTACTTATTACAAAAGAAATTGTAATAGTAAAGTAGTAAAGTAATAGAATAAAAAAGGGATTTAATAGAAGGGATTTAATCATTCAGGTAAAGAGTTAGGCAATTAACAGAAGACCAAACAAAAGCCTGTCACATATAGAGATCGACAAAGGGAACACAATTTTCTAGATCTTTTTTGAGTTTGGCTTCAATAAGCGATATGCTTATGGTCCCGGCTGGCCGGCTGCTGCACGTGCAGTCGTTATATTCACCAATCTGCGCTGGACCATCGTGGTGGGTAATGGCCCATTCTCTATATTCTTCCATCCATAGGGAAAGCCTGTACCCCAGCAGTGGGGCCATTAAAGGGCTGGTGATGTAGCGATATATATTTTCTGAGTGGTGTAATTTTAATTTGTGAATTTTGTTATTAGGTAATCTTTGATGTGTATCTATGTATGTGTGTGCGTGCTTTGAATAAAGAACTTATTTACCTATTTTCGTAGACACAGTTCGTTCCAAATCCTATCGCTAGATGGTACTTTGTACACAATGGCTGGGTCAAAGCGGTCAGTCCATTCTATCGCCGCTTCCCTTTGCCGCACTACCCAGATCAAGTTTGCACAGGAAATAAAGAAATCAAATCGTACAGATGTCAAAGCGATTCGAGCTCGGGCTAAAAAGCCAATGTTCCCTTAAACGTCGTGCAATTCATGCAATTGAAAGTGCTATTTTTGAGACTTTGTATTGTGAACGACAACATGTTGATGTTGCCGTCGTTGTCGTCTAAATTAAATATCTCTTTTCCAATGAACTGGAAATAAACAACAGGTGTCTGTTGACTTTATTTTCTAATCAGCTGTAGTGTCATTTTCATTTCATGTTTCCGTACTGGCCTTGAAATGAAAAACTCGTGTTTTCGTGTTTTGTCGTGCACTTGTGTGTCAAAGTCAAAAGTGAAAAAAAAAGTTAAATGTGTCATCCCCCATTCACCTCGGGGATGTGGTAAACGTAGTTTTAGAAGGATTGCCAGGTGTAACTAGAACCTGCCTACTAGTACCTACAACCATTAAGTTCGTTGGGGCACCCGAATGTTGGGGTGTTCCCTTCGAAAACGTATCCAAAACAATGACTTCTATAAAAATATAAACTAATGCAAAAAAGGCCTGATTAGTAACAATAATAATTCGTAAAATAGGCGACAACTGATACCCTATGCTTCGAAACAGAGTACTGAACTTACTATATTTTAATTTATATCGCCAATAAAGTGTGGTGAGCAGAATACAATACCTAGTCACCACCCCCATTTCTTCCGCGGGTGTCTTACAAGGCGACTAAGAGTTAAGACAGCAATCAGTAACGGGCAGCAGCGTTTCTTTTATACCAGCTAGCCTGCCAGCTAGCAACAGGCTCGCCACCGTGCACTCGATAGGGCCATGTAATACATGGGTCCTATCCTATTTGCCGAAACACCTCTGCCTACCCCTTCAGGGATATAGGCGCGATTCATGTATGTATGTAATAAAGTGTCTTAGGGGACATTTTAAAGTTTGGTTTGGGAAGTGAAATTGGGCATTATTACGACCAAAGGACCGCATTGATTATTTTCTGTAAAAGTGCGTTGACGCACCGAAAGTAATGCGAGGACGGAATTTGCGCAGCGCATTTACGCTACGTTAATTAAAAATGTCAGCGCGGCTATAAATAATAACAAGATAGTGCCAAATTAAATGAAAATAGAACATGCGACCCATTCAGGTCAGATATTGCGATATGTTCATCGCGACATTATTTGTAAACATAATGGGATTAGGAATTTCACTCTGAAGTTTGTTCTCCTATTTTAATGATGCTAACCATGGAAAGGACCTTGACTTAAACCTGCCTATGGCTTGGTTTATTATCACTTACTTTATTTTAATCACCAGTCCCTCACGCATTTGTAAGTATAATTTAAAATCGCGCCTATATCCCCGAAGTGGTAGGCAAAGGTGCGAATTAACACCCACGTTTCGCCAATTAGGTAAGGTGCCATGTCATAGGTGGCGGCCTATTGCCATTTATCGGGCATGAAATTCGCATTCGAATAGCATTTTTGGGAGACAGACAGTCAGTTTTCCTATACTGCTAGATGACATAAGAGGAATGCTGCTGTCCACAACACTTAAAACCTTAGTCGCCTTGTACGACACCCGCAGGAGAGATTTGGGGTGGTGACAATATTGAATTCTACTCTGTCGTTACCACACGGGCGAATATTTTTAATATCGAATAAACTAATTAGAACCTGCCTACAACTTTTGGGCTATGTAGGCGTGACTTGTGCTTCTATGTATTCCATAATCGAACAATTACATAACAGTTAAATTGTCCTGTGTTTGGCAAATGGCATATGCACCGAATTGTTGTCGTTAGCACAAAGCGTAAACAAAGGCCGTGTAGGTCGGCATTGTCGGTAAAACAATGGCGCCCATGCTGCGACTCGTTAGGGATGCGAATATCGACATTCAACGCTCGACAATATAATATAGACATGTTTTATTGTATTCCCCTCTTAATTCCAAAATTATTGGAAATGTAGTAGGTTGCTAGAATGTCGTAAACAAAATATACAGATGGTTTTAGTGGATGCGATTTGTTTTTTGCTCGACTTCTGCGAAGAGTAGATGGATACTTAGGTTATGTCCATGTATAATTAGGGGAAAGCTTCTTAGCTACAGGTACCCTTAAAACCGTAACACATGATAATAAAATAAACCATAAAGTCGACTGCCATTACCAATAATAACGATAAAAGTCATAAATGTGTTAAAGGAAATAGATTTTCTTTTGACATACATACATAAATCACGCCTATATCCCCGAAGGGGGTAGGCAGAGGTGAACCAGCACCTACTACGCTACTGCCCATTCCCCATCACTGATTTATCCTTAGTCGCCTTGTACGACACCCACGGGAGAAATTTGGGGTGGTGACAATTGCATTCTACTCTGCCGTCACCGCACGGCAGCAGATTTTCTTTTGATTTGGCAGCTATTTCTTCCTTTTTAGATTTGCTCACAAATTATGGTCGATGAAGGATGACTGTCATTCTGATACAACTAGCACTATATTATGCGAGATTAGCAACTTCTAAATCAAGAAACGCGTGCTAGCTGAATCCTTCAGATAAAAACATCTTGCAATATAAAAGGAAAAATCTTTCTCGAAATCTCCGAGAGTGGTCCGTGTGTTCCAATTCTATTTTAATGGTGACCCGATATGCACGTTCCCAGTCTGAATGACAAATGATATGATATAAATAAAGCGCGCTCTTTAAATGTGTACACAAATGGCAGGGGCGCTTGCCTGCTACAGAATGAACGCCGTTATTTATCAAAAGCTTACTATATTGGGATGTAGAATGTTGGATGTTTAGAAATGAGAGAAATCGCTCAAATTCCACGTATTTTCCGGGGGGTGTTGTTGAGTGTCAACTTGTTGCTTTATAGTTCTTTGGACATGTTGAAATATGGCCCAGAATAATGTTGTCGCGTATTTTGTTAGGGCTTTCCTATATTCCCAGACTCTCCCCGCTTGAAGGGCTAGGGGAACACCGGAGTGGTGTAGTGGGTATTCCCGACTCGAAAGAGTCGGGCGAGTCCCACACACGTCAGCCGCTTAGCTAGCGGCTGATATGGTGCGTAAATGTGGTCCACTCAAGGGCTTTCCTATATGTACCTACACTGCTCAACAACGTCTAAAGATAGTTTATGTACACCTGCTTCATTTTCTATCCGCCTCCATTCTTATAATACTGACATATTCTTTGCAGTTTTTCAATGACCTACTTAACTAAGGTCATCCGTCATAACTTTGAACAAATTGCATAGAAATCGTCAGCATTTTAAGAATGATCGCCAATACAACACAAAGTGAAGTCAATAATAATATCCGGAAATAAAGTTGACTTTACGATTTCAGTATTTCGAAAAGACAATAATTGTATTCTACTCTGCCATGTGGTGACGGCAGAGTAGAATACAATTATTGTCACCACCCCAAATCTCTCCCGTGGGTGTCGTACAGGGCGACTAAGGATAAATCAGCGATGAGGAATGGGCAGCAGCGTTCCTTTTATACCACCTAGCAATAGTACTGCGACTTTTGTGCCCGATAAATGGCAATAGGCTCGCCACCTATTACATGGGACCTAACATAATTGGCGAAACGTGGGTGCTAGTTCACCTCTGCCTACCCCTTCGGGGATAAAGACGTATGTAGTTTTTTTATATATATTTATATAGGCAGAGCGTTTGGCCACAATCATGCCTGATGGAAAATGATGATGAGGCCTAAGGTGGTGCACGCTCGCCTAGAAGATGCCTGTTCACTCTGGCCTTGAACATGTCCAGATTATTTTAAAAGAATAGCAGCCAGATGCAGAGTATTCTGAGAAATGTTACATAAAGTTTACCCAGCCTACTGTACGATTCAGGAAGGCAAGCAGTAAAGATTTTACAACAGAACGGCCCAAAAAGGTTTTTATTTACAGTTTCGCTTATAATGTTTCCTCGTGCCATGTTATGCGATACACTAGGTAAGCAGGTACACATTTCATTCCTTAACACTTAACCTATAAAACCGGTGAATACCTATGCAACATAAACGTTTACGAGCGTTCGGCGATACTGTAACACATGGCAAAGCGATACATGAATCGCAAGGAAATTCAGCTGGGACTGATTTCCCCAAATTTGCTATTCTATATGAAATTCTTAAACGGCTTGTATATAAATGGACACCATACTAAACGAACCTAATCCACAAAAAAGGATAAATGCTCATCAAAGTTTGTCCATATCCATTTTGGTGAGCATTGTAGGTACAATTTTATTTTTTTGGTAGGCACTATAAATAATCCCTTCTTAAACCCTATATTCTTCTTCTTCCTGCTGTCCTGTTCCCATTTCCTCTAGGGTCGGCGCAGTATATTTACTCTTCCATTCATATAGGTCAGACGTCATGACTGGTGAATTGCCGCGAGGCAGATCCCAGACTTTCCCCGCTTAAAGGGCTAGGAGGAACACCGGAGTGGTTTAGTGGGTATTGCTGATGCTTCGTGCGCTGAACGAGTCCCACACACGCCAGTCGCCTAGCTAGCGGCTGGTATGGTGCGTAAAAGCATTCCACTCCGAGAAAGAAAGAAAAAAGGTCAGACGTCATCAAACCATCCACTCCCTTTTGATTCATATCATACATTACACCGGAAAGGTGCTAGTGATGAATTACTATATAGAAAAGAGATGGAATGGACCATCTCGAAAGACCGATGAACAGCGAGACTGATCTGGATGACAAAATTCCAAACCTGCTCAAGGTTTTTAAGGATAAATCATTGATGAGGAATGGGCAGCAGCGTTCCTCTTATACCACCCAGCAATGTACTGCGACTTTTGCGCCCGATAAATGGCAATAGGCTCGCCACCTATTACATGGGACCTGACATATTTGGCGAAACGTGGGTGCTAGTTCACCTCTGCCTACCCCTTCGGGGATATAGGCGTGATTTATGTATGTATGTATGTAGGCTCAAGGTTTTGGCTTAGGTTTTACAGCCGGCCGCCTGCCTGACACCAACTCTCTTCAAGTATGCTGTTATTGGTACTTTGCCATCCACCATTCGGTAGCCCAAAGTGCCTATAGGTTTACACGTCGACAATCTCCGTTAGTCAATTTTTACGATACCCCTGGAGTGAATATGAATATGGAAGCTCGCACATTCTACGTTATTTTTTCGCTCCCATGCCATATTATGGGAGACTTAAAATCTATCTGCAAAACGGATTAAACTCGTAAACACGTACGTCCATTATAAGTACGTTATTGATATAGGTGCTTTCAGAATCGTTAAATAATTTTAAAAACGAGCTGGCGGCATTTGTTTATTTGAACTCAGCGCTTTATATTGATTTATTATGTCGGTAATTAAACGTTTTACGATATGAAAATGTTATCGCAAAAACTCTTTCAATGTTTCATTGAAATGTTTTGATTTGTCAGTTTATTGTGAACTTTAAAATAATCCATATATCCGCCGCCCTTATTTTAATTCTAAATGACTGCAAGACATTTGAAAGGCGCTTAAACTTTAAATCTGAAATTATCTGCCTTTGCAATTGTATTAATATCGATAAATATTTTAAAAAATTAAAAAATATATAATTATGATTAACTGGCCCCATAGATGGCAATAGAATCGCCAGCTATTACATGGGATGGGATTTAACATAATTGGCGAAACGTGGACGTTAATTCACATCTACCTATATAGTAAGTAGACATGGTTTATCTATGTATGTATTTAAGATAAAATATTTGTGATCGCTGTCTGGAAATCGCTTGTATAAATGGTGTTATGAAATAAATACCAACGAGACGACATCAAACAGGACAAATTAGTCCGTTCCGTTACTGGAGTGATCTGTTCCGAGGCAGCCTCATAAATACCACTTTGATCCGGAAAGTGACGCCAATGAGCCGCTAACGGCGCACTTTGGAAACGACGAATGCGACGAACGCCAATGGGAAACCAATCGAAACGACAAATTTAAAAATCCAATATTGAATGAAATGTGAACGGTCGGCAGACGCCTTTCCTAATATAACCAATGCCAAGGTTAAGTGCGAAATACATTCATCGTCAGATCGTCGTCACATTTAAGTTCTATTCACTATAGATTAACTACTTGTTGATTGGTCTGCCTGCAAAAAGGGTGGCTGTTATGATCCATATCTGCCCCCCCCCCCCCCCAGGCAAGTGGCTACCAGAAAAGTGGGGAAATAAAGACTGACGTTTTACAGTGAAAACAATATGGGACCATTACGTAAAATGAAAGAGAAGTTGTCAAAAAATGACACAAATGATGTCCGTATAATTTAGTTATAAATCCTCATCGCACAAGTCTATGGAATTTTGTTTTCAATAGTGTAACCAGAGCTTGGATGGACAGTAAATACAAATTCCCATGTCTCTAAAACACAAGTTTAAACAATGCATCCTATGCAATGTAACGGCTTGTGCACGGGGTTCCTTTAAAGCACCGAGAAAGACACCTTGAGCAATATGGATTGGAATGTTGTCATTACAAACGTATGCTATTTAATCCCAATTACTCTCTCCGTTCATCGGTCTGTCGACATGGTTCATTCCGTCTTTTCTATACATTTGTTTATCACTAGCACCTTTCCGGTGTGATGGAAGATTTATGAATCAAAAGCGAGTGGATGGCTTGATGACGTCTGACCAATATTAATGGAAGTGGAAACGTAAAGCACCGACCCAAGATAAACTGGGAACAGGGTAGGAATAAGAAGAAGAAGAACTAATTTAGATGAATACCTACCTGTGTTATAACCTCCAACAGACAGTACGTTTTGTATCAATTAAAAAGCTTCTTACTCCGTGACCGCAAAAGTAGGGCGGGCTTAACGCAGCCCAGGTACTTTGTTACCGTGAAATTATGTCAAGTCACGGTTATCTCTGGGGCGATCACCGTGCAGGTTTGAAGGGTCCTTTGAATTAATAATCCCAAAGGGTATCTGATCCAAGCGTTATCACGAGCACATAGATCAATTTTAACAATTTATCATATCCGTCTTCGTAGATAATAATATCAAATGCTTGGAAACGGATATAATTACAAATATTTCTCAACAGCCATTACTTTTACTTTTAAACATATAAATAAGTAATTTTAGTTGTAAAAAAATCCGTGGAATCTAGCCCCAAGCATTAATCCTATAACGATGATAAATCATAAAAGTACAAGAATTTGATTATAAATTAAAAAAGTCTTCAGGCTCAACCTAAATATTCTAGCTATTATTTAATATTGCGTTGCAAAAGGATTAGAAGGAGAGGAAGGAGGAGGAGGAAAAATAGGTATCTAAGTTACAGTAAAAATTCTTAGCCGGTCGAAACCAACTGTGACCAATTTTTGCAAACAAAACTGAATTTGACTAAAGGCATCCGTCAAACCCACTTTTGATGAAGAATTTTATAAAGATAAATATGAAAAATATTAACATAAAAATGTCCCGAATTATTGGTAATAAATAAGATTTAAATCTCCTTGTAAAAAAGGGGAGTGTCTAAAGAATAAATGATAATGTTGTTTACAAGGTGATTAGGCGGTTATTTAAATCCAATGCATTAATCCATATTGCTTTGGTGGTCATTTCCTTAAGTCTATCTAATAATAGATCTAGTATATCCACATCAGCTTTATTTCAAGGGTCCGCCCTTGTTCCCGATACAAGGGTAGCATACCAACGTATCAGCATAATTGGATATCAACCACTATTGCTGTAATCCCGTTAGGTTGCTGCGTGCAGTAATCTAATAATACTTGAACAAACTAGGCCTGTTACTAATATGATGTGAAAAGCGATGGATTATTCTTCTCAGATTTAACATTTCATCACAAAAACTTCTTCAGTAAAAGTGAAAATTTTAAATACTTTTATATTTTTATTTCATATCATTAAAGTTTCATTAAATATAGCTACTATTTATTTCCGAAGGCGAAGACAGAGGTGTAGAACACCTACATTTCGACAAATATCCTAGATCCCATTTGACAAGGTATAAACAAGGTATAACAAGAACTCCCCACCCAATTCCTTATCAATGTTTTAGCCCATAATCGCCTTGTACGACACCCGCGGGAGAGATGGGGGTGGTGACTTTCTGCCCTGCTGTCACTATTTTTTATTTATTTTATTCAATATCTACTTAATTATAAAGTAATTTATGAATTATATTTGATTACATAATGATAAAGTAGCTCTTAATTATTAAGTGGATGTGGCTTAATAGTATTAATCCTTTTTGAAGCTGTAGTTGTTGATCAATCGTAATTTAATTAATGTCGAACTAATTTTAAATTTGAGAATGCATTTCATTTCCATAGTTCATCTCGTTAATGATGACCAAGATCTGACCACAAACACTTTAGTCAGAGTAACTTCGTAAGTGAGTATTCCATTTGGCCGATCTCTTGCCAGAACAGGGCTGTTGTTATATCCCACCGCCACTTTATAAAAAGGCGAACGTTTACGATGACAAAAAAAATTCTTTTGCTTGTCTGCTTTTAAGTTTCACTTGGCTTCTGGCCAACGTACGCCAGCAGTTAAGTGGTAAGTTGATGCAATTTCTAACTTCGGCCTTTTTTCGCTCAAAACCACTTGATCCATTAAGGCGTAAACGGTATAAGAATAGTTCTTTCCACTGGGTCCACTTTCCGTGGGAACGAGAGTAAGAAGGAATTTAATTTAATCCTTATTAGGGATTCCTTTGGATCACATCGTTCTTTGGTGTAATAACCCCAAATGCTCCAGGCTTTTTATTGGGTCATATTAAAGTCCCCTCGGCTTTTCGTTATTTTCTGTTGTTTCTCTTTACTTTAATTAATTTGAATCTGCATAGTTTTGTATCAAAGCGAAAATGTCATTTTAACTTATTGATAATTTCTTTCAGATATATATTTACTCGTTAAACTCTAGGAGATCTATTTTTATGTTAAAAATGCCATTAACGAAGATAGATATACGACAAGAATAAAGTCTCAATTCGACGGCCGCCTTGGTCGAATGCTCAGATTGCTGGGTATTGGCCAGGAGGTCCCAGGTTCGAATCCTGGTAGGGGCAAACTTTGTGATGACCACAAATGTTTGTTTCCGAGTCATGGTTGTGTATATGTTTATGTAGTATATTTTCAACATTTATATACATAATTATATTAAAAATATGTCTGTCATCTAGTATCCATAACACAAGTGCTTAGGCTACTTACTTTGGGCTATATGATAGGTGTGAGTGTAAAAATATTTAAATATTTAATTTATTCAATTAAATATGTATTTATTTTAATTCTTCCTTTTTCTTCCTTCCTTTTTTATTTTGTCCATGATCTAGTATCCATAACACAAGTTCTTATGCTACTTACTTCCTTCCTTTACTTTGGGCTAGATAGATGTGCTGTGCGTGTAAAAAAAATCTAATTTGAAAGTAGTAAACTAGCCTGAAAACTTGTTATTCTTTAATGATTTTAATGGTAAATTAATCACGTTAATCACCTTACATAAAAACCAAGTACCTAATAAAAACATTGAAATAGATGGTTTTCTGACCCTGACCATCTCAGTCGTAGTTAAAGAAGGATAAAAGCAACTGCACCGACCCCAGATAATTTGGGAACAGCGTAGGAGGACGACGAATGTAACAACGGAGTTTGTCTTGCGACTATTAAAATTAAAAAGAATCATATTCCTGAGAAAATTGCCGAATACATAATATGACCCAATTCTCTCACACGTTTATCTTTGAAGCGCGTTTTTACGAGAATAATGTTCTGGACATTATTCTCGTAAAAAATTCACCGGTGAAGTCTCAGAGTTTCCTGACGAACGTGTGCACTTTGATGTTTCCAAAAATACCGCCTTTATGTGTTCGTGTAATATGCCAATTTAATACCTTGATCGTTGCTAGTAATGGTGAATGGAAGGACCGCCAAAACATTCCAGCAATCAAACTACGATTGCAGAGGATGGGATACTTTCAAAGGCTTTGGCTAATTTGAAGTTCCTTAGATTGTGACTAAAAAACCTCTACGTTTTTTAAGGAAGGCTTTTAGAGCATTTGCCCCTGGTCATAAAGAATGTTATTCTGGCACGACATGTTTTTGGGTCTTCCTAGAGAATTTTCCAGTAATAAATGAGCATCACCAGTCATTCATTACTAAATAAAGATATAATTATGTTCACAATGCAGATACTTCTGTAAAGAATATGTCGCTTTTTTGTAGAAAAGAGTTCAAACTCAAAATAGCAGTAGGTAATGCAACAGTAGGTAAGTTTAATTGTCATAGATTTAGAATACAAATTATCTCTAAGTATATTTTGAGTTGCCTTGTTTTATTAAATGAGCGATGTCTGATATCTGCAACTATCCATTCTGACATCATAAGAGCAATAAAACATTCATCGTTTCTTATAACATGATTCATAGTTCAAATTTGATAATGCCTAAACTCAGTACATATTAACAGCATACTTATGCTGATTTCATTAATAGATTCAAGGATTCACAATCTTGCAAATATGCCTGCGGTTTATTCGGCTAAAGGCTGCTTATAAACTTTTAAATCCCATTGATTTAAAATATATCTCCATAATTATTTGTAGACTTGTCGATACTTTTGCTAATAATAGTTATTTGTTATACGTGAGTGCAAAGTTGCTTTTTAACCGCGTGCTCAATTTTGATGACCGAGCTAGCGAAGGATTTTGATTCAGGATTCAAATTAAAAAAAAATTAGAATCCTGAGAGTTTGCGAGGGAATTAAAAGAGCACAAGGTGAAAAATCTTTGCACTCGAGTGCAACACGTAACTTTTCATCCCCCCTCAGCGAGGAAATGGTAAAATCCAAAAAAAAATTTACAATCAGAATAGTTTCTGTTTTCACCCAAAAACTTCAACAATATCCACCCATCAACCCAAACACACCCTCAACACCCACCCAGACACACCCAGAACATCCGCTCAAACACACCCACAACACCCACCCAGAGACACCCACAACACACGCCCATCCACCCAAATACATCCGCAGCATATACCCAGGCAGAACCACAACACCCACCCACCCAAACACACCCGCAACATCCACCCAAACACACCCACAATATCTACCAAGACACACCTACAACATCCACCCAGAAACACCCACAACACCTACCATCTACTCAGACCCACCCACAAAACACCCATTTCCCCCAGACACACCCACAAAACACCCATAAACACCCACAACACACCCATCCACTCAGAAACACCTACAAAATACCCATTCATCCAGACACACCCACAAAACACCCATTCACCCATACACACCCACAACACACACCCATCCACTCAGACACACCCGCAAAACACCCATTCACCCAGACACACCCAACCACTCAAACAACAGCAAAACACCCATTCACCCAGAGACACCCAAAAATCAGCTAGACACACCCACAAAACACCCATTCACCCATACACACCCATCCACTCAGACACACCCACAAAAAAACCCATTCACCCATACACCCAGACACACCGACAAAATCAATATACTTACTTTTAAAATTAATATATTGATATCATTGTTATGTTATCAGTTACTTCAAGTTCGATTTATATTTTGTTTACCAAAAAATACCGTACACAATCCGAAGCCCTGCTTTAGACTTCCAGAAATTGTAATTCGAAGCAAATGCAATTCTTATATAGCGTAAATCACACATGTTTCGTGTTCAACCGATTCATTCACCCGAATTCGTATAATTTAACTTAAAGCACATTTGTAATTGGGCATTTGAGCAAGTTTCGTGCTTATTTATTGGCATAATTACGTATATCAGATTTCACCACAAGACTGACTCAATATTATATTGTGATATTTTTGTTTCCAGGTAGTGTTGGTGTTCATTCTGAGTATAGCATCGCTCATCATCTACTTCATTGATGCGTCCAGGTAATACGATTTCTAAATGATCTATATTAATTTCGATGCGTAGCTAACTAATTAATACTATATATCTTGCAATAATGCTGAAATCATAAGGAATACGTGAGTGAAACTCAAATAAATGTGATCGACTGTCTTGCTGGATAGTACTAAGTGTTTATGCTTTATGTCTTACTTTATCAGCTGAACGGTGTATTGTTAGAAATGGCTTGTCCGTTGTATGTCACCTAATTGTTGTGCGATTTCAGTTTGCATGAATAGTTTTTGAATAATCCAATCTCCGATTTCAGTGAAGAGGTGGAGCGATGCCAGAAATGGAGTGACAATATTACTCAGCAGATCGACCTTGCCTTTAACATATTTTTTATGGTCTACTTTTTTATACGAGTGAGTATCAGTTTTAATGATCTTAAGCGTTTTCACCAATGGAACTAATTCATTCATTCTAAAGTCAAATTCAAGTAGCGACCGTTTCTAATTGCGCAAATTTGTTTTTTTTTAATTTAAAATTGGTTAAACTTTGAATTAACAGAGCCTTGTTAATTTATGTTATAATAATAATTATGTTTACCGTACCTTTGTTCAACTGCATTTTATTAACCAGCAAGTAAAGGTTTTTGGTGGGAATATGGAGCATATACAAATGGCTTACAAACAAATCTGAAACAATGAAATTTAAATCGAGCTTTCACTAGGTAAACAATAATGACCATTTTCGGATTAACCTATTTCGCCTGGGCTTTTATGAGCTCTACCTGCCGCTTACCAGCTCGGTGGTCACTGTTATGTAGCACACTTCCATAAATTTTCAGTAGGCTTAATGCAAAATGGATTTGAACAATTACAAAATGTAAATGTTTGAGTCAAAATACAAAATTTAACGTTTTAAAAATACAATTTAACATTAGTTAGTTAACCAATACCAATTTTATTAATAGCCTGTAATGTCAGAATTTAATTCCAAAAAATCACTTGGTGCGTAAACTTTTTCTTTGAGTGTACAAAAAGCTATTATTATTAGTTCGGAATGTAACGTGTATTTTTTCTCTCTGTTTCAGTTTATAGCAGCTAGTGACAAACTATGGTTCATGCTCGAGATGTATTCATTTGTAGATTATTTCACGATACCCCCATCCTTTGTATCGATATACCTGGATAGAACATGGATAGGTAAGTCCAATCCAATTATAAAACTTAATGATTTTATTATTATGACCACACCTAAACATTTTATATTGTAGATATTTTTGTTCGATTAATACTAGACCTAATATTTAATAAGAAAGTTCTATTCTTAAGATTTAATAGTCACTTTTTTTTGTTTAATAGTCACGTTATTATAAACAATGGACTAAAATTAGTCATGATTTAAAATTTATGGCAACGCTGTCTTTCATTAAGCAAATAAAAGTGATAGCATCAGTTTTAAGCTATGACTAACTATAGTCCATGTTTTATAATAAGGGGGTTAGAGTGTATCAAAAACATACAACAGTAATTACAACGTTAGCATCGGTACTCAAACTGTTTCAAAATAATCTACCATATCCATTAAGCGATATGATAGTACCAACCATCGTAGACACTCTTATATACGGACCTTCCATTTCATTATGATGAGACTAGGGTTAAGCATAATAGTAAAAAGAAATGGAAAAATGTCTACTACTACGAGTATTACATAATAAGATGACAACTGAAATAAAAGTAACAGTGGGGTAAAAGACTCGATATGCCAGAATTTATGTCGGTACAAGAAACTGCAAAAAGTAATTTTATGTTTGAATGTAATATTATAACTTTCTAGTTTAAATTCAAGGTTATTTGATACAGTAGGTCGGAAATTGCTGATAGCCAATCTGGAACTTCACCAATGATATCATTAGCATCATCGTCAATTGCAAATATACTATACTTGTCTACTTATAACATAACTTTAATTGTAAAATAGTTAAGTTTTAAAAATAAAATTTTGTTTCTGTTTTAGTTTTGATATCTCCCATTAATAATGAAACCTCTTTTGTTACAGGGCTAAGGTTTCTCAGAGCTCTACGCTTAATGACCGTGCCAGATATTTTGCAGTACCTCAATATATTAAAGACATCGAGCTCAATTCGGTTGGCGCAATTAGTTTCTATATTTATATCAGTGTGGCTTACTGCCGCCGGCATTATTCATTTGGTAAGTTTATAGCTTGTAATTGTGTTTTTATGTGTTCACTGCTATGTAAATAAGGCCAGAGTCAGCAACATTATTTAGGGTTGTTTTTTTGGAAAATGACTCTTGTGAAAGTAACAATAACGGTGTAAGACCCTGTTCAGAAGCACGCGCGAGTGAGACGCGTTTCGTTATACATCGCTCGCCGTTAAGCGGTATTCATAAAATAGTGCGGCACACTAGTGGCGTTGTACACGAAAACGCAGAAGAATTCGCGCGTAAATCGCCTCACCTGGGCAGGGTCTTAAAGACGTGGTTTTGGGTAAGAAGTGTTTAAATCAGATCGTGTCACTGTCACAAACTATTTACAAAAAAGTGACATCTTATTTAAACCCTTCTTAACAATGATATTATATTTATATGAATATTATATAAACGATATTATATTTATATAATATCATTGCTTGATAACCAAAACACGTCTCAAACACTTTTTTGAAGAACCGTCAGAATTAATTAATGTATTTCTAATGTCTATAACGAAAATGTTAAAACTCAAGACAGATTTGAAATTTGGCTAAGAAAATTGACGCAAAATATGTGATAGGTCTACGATTATACAGTCACTGTTCATGATTATTATTTCAGCTGGAAAATTCTGGCGACCCGCTAGAGTTTGAGAATGCGCAGAAGCTTTCGTATTGGACATGCGTTTACTTTTTGATAGTCACCATGTCCACCGTAGGTTATGGTGACGTGTTCTGCCATACTGTACTGGGCAGAACATTTTTGGTTTTTTTTCTCCTCGTTGGCTTGGTAAGTTTCGTTTTTATTAAATACACTTACCTACTTTAACTTATGAAACTTAATTTGTGTGTCATTGTAATGACAGAATCGTATCATTGCAAGGAGGGGCAAGACAATATTTCAGAAGCATTAATATGTTTAACTATTATTATAATGCAAAACTTGATAAAAGTAGATTTTGTGGCTATTTCAACAATCGCCATGCTTGCAATTCCTTGCATAAATGCCATACGAATAACAAAGCAAAAGGAAATAAAAACAACACCTGGACATCTAAGCGGTTACATAAATAAAATAGCTCACATGGGACTTGTTAGACAAGTGTACTGGATTATCGCACAGCTCGTTGAATGGTTGTAAGCCTGTCTAGTGCACCATCTATGATAGCGCATGACGTGAATGTTGGAGGCGTTCTGGCGACGCCTGCGCCGCTCCGCCGCGGGCCGCCGCGCCGCGCCGCCGCTCCGCCCTCGGCGCGCCATCTCTCTTGGCCGCTTCGACTCAGTGGAGCCTTTCGACTATCGCCGAACACTAAAGAGCTTATTTCGAGCGACTTATTGCATGGATGTATTTTGTTTTTCTTTTGCTTTGTTATGTGATACTTACTCACCACGAATGTGCTGCCGGAGGTCTCTTACTGCGCTTGAGTGTAGGAGTGTATTGGGGACCGTGGCCCGAGACGAGATACGTAGTATTCCGTGTCCGGAGTGGAGGCGTCCGCTGCCGAGGCGCCCCCCGCGCGCCGGCGACCCGCGCCGCGTCCCA